>CM076682.1:133385109-133765109 GCA_038501925.1 Xenopus petersii
GGCACCTTACAGCAAGGGATAAAATTAGGGAATAGGGGGGTCCTGACAATCCAGGAATGACGGGTCCCTCAGATATTTAAATTGACAAAACTATACAGTACATAAATAAGGGATGTTTAACCTTCTGCTGTCAGTGAGAGGATGGAAGCCATAGTTCAACAGTAGATGGAGTTCTGCAGGTCGGACACCATTTTATATATATACATAAATTATAAATAAATATCCTGTAAAATATAGCCTTATAAACAGTGCTTAGTGATGTCATCGGTTACAAGCGGAGCTTAGTGATATCAAGTCTGTCACATGACTCACTGAAACTTGTGTAGTATAATAAATAAAGTACTCCCTGTTGCAAAATATTAGGATATAAGAAGTCACCCCGGAGTTCCATGACCTGTATCAAAACACTCAGCACTCCTTTTTATCGTGAATTAAATGTGTTTTATTTTCAATTCATATCCAACGTTTTGGCATTAGGGCCTTTATCAATGACAGAGAAAGGCCCTAATGTGGGCTGAAACGTTGGATATGCATTGAAAATAAAAAACATTTCATTCAACATTGAATTCAGAAACACTATACTGTATATACAGAAACAGACCTTTTGTCTATTGGGGTGCATAAAGATTACCCTTATACCATAACCTAAAAAGCTGCTATTTGTTAGGGAAATGTGATGGCGCTGACAAATATGACATTACCATACCTTTAATTTTTCCTCTGCAATCCTGTTACTACTGTAGTGGGGGCAAGAATCAGATGTACAAATAATAACCAGGGTCCAGTAGTTTGTTATTACTGATCCCCCTGGCTGTGGCAGACGTTTTCTTTGATAGTAAATATTGAGGCACATAACTGTACAGCTGCAGTCTCTGTTTTGTTGCAAATGTCAGTTTTCAAATGTCACATGAAAAAACACAACAACCTTCATTGCCCCCATGATTATCAGCATAAGTCTAGCAACCAAATCTAGCTGCTCTGCATTAAGTCCTCTATTTTACCGAAATCTTGAACAAGCACTGCCGACAATATCAAATCATTGAATTAGTCTCATGAGATCTAAAGAAATCACTTGGTTATACATTCAAGCGGTTTGATTTGACAGTGAAAAGAGCACAGATTTTCAGTGGTACAAGAGATGTGTGTGTGGGGATAATAACATTGCCATGGCACAATAAACTAGAGGGCATCATATGCTTTTTATATTGCGGCAAGCTCAAATTCAGGAATTTTGGTATGGTAATACAGATCATGTGTCTTCTATTTTTTTTTTAATTGTACTAAGGGTAAAAGAGTTTTGAATTAAGGATCTTTAGATAGAGCTAAAGATGATTGGGGCCTTTTTATTGCAAAGTGTTAGGGCCCCAGTCTAAGGTGAAAGTGTATTTATTGCAGCAATGTCCAATGTACGGCCTCCCACTGTTGTTACCCTATAACTCTCTGCATTCTATGATGCTATGAGCCCAGGGCAAATGTCAGCAAATGTCAAATGTCATACTTGTGCTAAATGCATTCTTAATTGGACTGCATGATGGCATACAGAGTGTCTGACTGTGGTGCCAAGGGTCTGCCAGAAGACCTTAGACCACAGGCCTACTCTCCAAAGAATTTATTTCTTACCTCAACTGATTTATTCTCTAATGGGGTTATATGGCGAGTAACACTTAGTAACTAATCAGCACATAGCATTTACTGGTAACCTTTTTAAAAGCAAACATCTTATAGTTTGCTATGGGTTACTGCACCTGGGCAAATCTCTACTCTTTCCATACTCTCCTCTATCCTACCCTCTTTGATATCATACAGAAATGGGAAATGGGCATGGTACAGGACCACTGTGATGTTGGGTTCAAGCACTGGCTTTCTAGCTGAGCCATGCAACATGAGTGAACCAAACAATTTTGGGTAAAAAAATGGCAATTTAAAGGAGAAGGAAAGGTAAAATATAAATAAAGTTGTGTAGATTGGCCATACAGTGGAGAGATACTTACTAGAATCGTTGCTCAATATGTTTATTCCAGTTTCTGTAATTCCAGATATTTGTTAAAAATTTTGAGAAATGCAGATAATAAAAAAGCCATCCCTCTCCATAGCCTAATCGTCTCTAATAGGGCTTGCACATGCGCAGTATACTTTTTGTAAGCCCTGCGCATGCGTACAGTAACCGTTACTTCCCCCATGCAATCGTCAAAAATTAGGTCAGGTGGTACAATGCTACATCATCCTTCTCCTCCCCCACACGCTGCAACACCAATAGGAATGGTCGCTATGCGTTGCTATAGCAATGCGATAGTTCCTTGTCATATCTTGTGCTTTCGATGGACAGAACCCTTTTATATTTCTCTGGGACTGTAGCGTTTGGAGTTTTTTACTTAACAATAATCATTCAGTCTATCTGAGGTCTGTATCGTAAACAGTGTCCAGTGCTGTCCTAGCCACCAGATCTCTGACCACTCTCCCCACCGTTGCCAATGGCACAGCACCAATCACAAAAATAAATCTATCTATCTATCTATCTATCTATCTATCTATCTATCTATCTATCTATCTATCTATCTATATCTATATCTATATCTATATCTATATATATATATATACATATATATATATATGTATATATATAGGCACCAAAAAGCCTCCCCTTAAAACTGCCACACTAGGCAAAGGCCCATGGGTAACAATATGTGAATATGGTCCTGTCTGTAAGGCTCTTTTATAAATAAGCACCTTAAGTTTCTAAGTACTGTGGGCTTGTTGACTCAGATTTGCTTTACCTTTTCTGTGATTGCAGCGCCTCATTATCAGTGAACTAATGCAAATACGATAAATCATTTTCACACAATTAATTTAGCTTCCCCTTGTAATTCCATATCCTCAGGTAACTGCTGCTAAATACAGAGTTAGGGAATCTTGTACCAGTAAACAGACAAAGGCTTCTTGATCTATAGAGGCAGAAGTGTTGGAGCTTTGCTGTGCAAAACGGGATGAGGCTCTTTGCAGGAGTATTGACATGTCAGTGCAGAGAGCACAATGATTTATTTTCCTTGCAACTGAGCCATGTGTAAGAAACTTGTTAAAAGAATGTCTTGTGTTCAATGTAGATTGTTGTCAGATGGGATAATATAGAATTGTTTAACCACATTAAACACAAAGGAGGAACTCAAATGAGGAAAATGTATAGCACATAAGGAGCAAGCCTGGCTTTTTTTAAAGGGGAGGTTCCCTTGAATCATTAGTTAGGCCCTTAGATCATTCATTAGGCCCTTGGATCATTCATTAGGCCCTTAGATCATTAGTTAGGCCCTTGGATCATTAGTTAGGCTCAGTTAGCAAAAAGGAATTTATAGGTATTTGCCACTCACTCAAGTAATGACATTTACCACAAGAAAGTGCTGACGAGTAGTTACTAGGGGACTTGGAAAACACTAAACAACTTCTGTTTTTGGTGAATTTCATCTGAAAGAATTGTCAAGGAATATTTCCTGAATTTCTTCATTGTTGCCTATTTAGCACCCCACATGAATTTGGGTTTCCATTTAAAACATGCTGATTTGCTTATTGGTTTGAATGGACCTCGACGGGTTTGAGCTTCCAAATGGTATTGCAAAACAATACAGAATCATCTAGAGGATGTTTAATAAAAGTCTTCCACAAATAGATCTTCTTCTCTTATACACTTTGAAATAATAAATGTTTCATTGGTGTGCTCTGAATGATTGCAGGTGTGCGACAAACAACTTCTTACTAGAATATTTGTATGGCATCTTTACAGGTCGAAGGAACAGCTACAATTGACCCTTGGCTTGAATGGTTTCTACAGTTTGGCAGACCTGGGCAGAATAGAAAGCCCGTGACAGTCAATATAGCAAAGGACGAGGTCTCCACTTTTCCTGACAGATTACTATGGGTGACAGGTGGAGAGGGGCATAATTACTTCCACTGTTTTTTCTACTGATGCCATTGAGATGCAAACATCATGTATGCCATTAGCCCAAATCAACTTACCTTCTGCTGGGATAAAGTTCTCCTAATGCTCCACGCATGATAAGTCAAACCCCAAGTCATCCCTTTGCCTTCTGTCTCTGATGTTAGTTTTTTGTCAGGCATTTTGGGGAAGAACAATGGATGTATAGAACAAATAATGATTAATGCTAAAAAATTAGGGCATGCTACGAATATATTTTGATTGCTTTCTCTTAGTAAAGGTGGTTGCTTCTCATTGATGGCAATGGCAAAAGAGGCAATATCAACACAATATCAAAATACATGCTGTCAGTGAAATTTATATCTGGAACGGTCTAAATCCTAAGACGGACGAATGGCTAGTGTCAGAGGGTTGATAGTTGTCACCCCCGCCCTCTATGACGCCATAACGCTATAGGGCCCAAGGCAGGATGGACTAAAAGGGCTAAATGGTCTACTGTGGACAATGGTCACTCATATAGCTTATACTAGGCCATACAAATAAATGATCTCCATTCTGTTACTTAGAAGAGTGTCAGCATAGTGTCAGCATGTCTCGTTTGCCCTTTTGCAGAAGTGTTGCTCAATAGCTGTCTGAACCCCAATGGCTATGTTTAGCCAACAGATGTCTACGAGGCTTTGGACAGTTGGAACCAGAAATCTCTTATGTTGCAAAACTGCACATCTTACAGGAATGTACAAATATATATGCCAGTAAGTCTCCTCACCAGACCATGTATGGTGTTTCCGTGAACCCCTTGTCACAATTACTGTAAATGCCTTCTGAAAGTTATATAATGCTTGGACCAAGAGGTGGGTCTTTGGTAAGTCCTTGGCTGACATTCTGTGTGTTACTCCAACAGCTTACCCAGACAAAACTGTTATGTTGTATTATGTAAGAATAAATTGCCTGACTATTACTAAAGGTTTTCCTTTACTGAGTTTTGTCTTACACGAGATCAAAATGGTACTAAAAATACCATCATATGGTGACCCGCCGACTGTGATCCAGTTTTTTTCCAGTCAATTTTTTTTCAGGCAATGGAGGGCTCCAGGCTGTGTTACTGGAGTGTACCTGAGGACCTTTGTTCTCGGATGTCTGTAGATACCCGTGGATATTTTCTTTTCCAGGATGGTTTCCCCGTAAAGCTTTACTTTAACGGATGATGGATGCACGCGCGTAAGTACCCCTCTGGGTGGGGTATATATGTTTTTTCTAACTTCTTCTTTTTGCCTATTGTTTTGTTAATTGTTGTGTTAATCAGCTGAAATTATCTGCCATTCATGATAGGAATCCGCAGTTTCCTTCCTGTTTTTGTATTTTTTACGTCTCTTATTCCTTATCATGAAGTGTAGTCTAAAACATCTTGAAATAGATATTACACGTGTATGTTGTTTAATGAATGCAAAAGGATCCATGAATGTTGAATGTTTGCCTAGCTGAGTGCGTGAATAACTTTAGGGTAACTGTCATGTGTATGATGGTGTACGAGAGAATGTGTGGCTCTATCTCAGAGTCTGCCTGCTGTTTAGGAGTTTTTCTTTAGAGTGTGAAGTGTGAATCACTTTCCTGTCCGTTTGAATTGTCAGATGAAAAACGAGAGCCCTACAAACATTTAGGTGTTGTCCATCTGCAACTTCAAACCTGTTTTCTCTCTTTACACTCAATTGTAAGCCTGTTCTAAATTACAGAGAAAAGTATAACATCATTTTTCCTGCAGGTGACTCCAGTTTATATGTATGTTTGTTTCCCTGTTTGTTTTATAAACCAATGTTAATTGCTTGCTGCTAAGCTTTTTTGCATCCTACAGGTCTGTTAGAGCATATTTTGAATGTAATACTTGTGTGTATGTTAGAAAGAAAAGGACTTGACTTGACTTGACTTGACTTGACGGTTATATGACTTTGATGTGTCTGTAATGAATATGTTTGCATAACTGTTTTTGGTTCTCGTTAATGTTTCTATGTTTTCATAGGTACCTCTTGTAATATAATATTTGTTCTATGTGTCTGTCACTAAAATATTGTCATTTTGTCTTAGACTATCATGTCACTATTCTTATTTTATCCTAACATTGTCTTCTTTGTTCTTATTCTCATAGTAACATTAGTTCTCTTGTGTATCTCTGTTTGTGAATGGGTTACTCGTGAATAAGGTTAATTCACTCCACTTGTCTTTCTATTTTAACAGAAATATTAGTGTTGTCTCTTTAAATATTCTCTGTTGAAGTTTTTTGTCTCAAACAAACCTTACTTCTCTTTTTTATCTCTATGTGTCAGATTGATAACTCTTTTCTAAGTGTATTATGTTTTACTTGTGATCTGAAAAAAAACATGCTCCATCAGTTTGGAATATCTAACAATCCTCCTAGATATGCTAGTTGAGTGCCCAAAACATTTTAAGTTTCAAAGCCTTTGTTAAGTGTCACAGTGGAGGGGACAAGACTGCGTTTTCCTGGCCAGAAGGCGATAGTATTCTTCCCTCACAACTTGAAATTATACTGTGACAGATAAAGGATATGTGACAGAGTAAATATTTTATTATACAAATTGCATGCTATTAGATCTAGCAGGCTTTTGCCAACAATAGAAAGTGATATTTCTCACATATACTTCAGCTGAGACATTACACCTATGCTGTGTTCCTGCTCAGCAAACTTAGATCCAGTCCTTTATATGGATACCCAGGAGCAATTAAATGCCATTTAAATATGCTTATTGGCAACCTTAGAGTGACAACGGGTTACACAATCTCAGAACTTTTGGTTTCACAGACGGTGAATAATTTTTTACTTTTCAATAGTAATGAAATCAGTATTATATTAGTCTCTTATAACATGTCACATATATATTATATATTCTTTGTCATTTTTATAGGGTTTTCTGTTCCCAGCTGCACTTAACCAAGTTATTTCATGAAACAGGATGTATCTGTAGTTCCCTAGCTTCCTGTTTTTTCTTTTCACTGATTTCAGCTTTCAGCTGCACTTCTGTATTGGTGCTGCCACGACAGTTGAACCGTAACTCACAGTAGTGCACACCACTGTCCCAATTATAATAGACCTCCCTTGTTCCTGGGGGTCCTCTCAGCACTCTTACTGTGCCTGTAATTACTAATGTGAAACATATTTAATGTTTCAAGAGAGGTATGTCAGTGAAATTTATATCTGGAACGGTCTAAATCCTAAGACGGACGAATGGCTAGTGTCGGAGGGTTGTCACCCCCGCCCTCTATGACGCCATAACGCTATAGGGCCCAAGGCAGGATGGACTAAAAGGGCTAAATGGTCTACTGTGGACAATGGTCACTCATATAGCTTATACTAGGCCATACAAATAAATGATCTCCATTCTGTTACTTAGAAGAGTGTCAGCATAGTGTCAGCATGTCTCGTTTGCCCTTTTGCAGAAGTGTTGCTCAATAGCTGTCTGAACCCCAATGGCTATGTTTAGCCAACAGATGTCTACGAGGCTGTGGACAGTTGGAACCAGAAATCTCTTATGTTGCAAAACTGCACATCTTACAGGAATGTACAAATATATATGCCAGTAAGTCTCCTCACCAGACCATGTATGGTGTTTCCGTGAACCCCTTGTCACAATTACTGTAAATGCCTTCTGAAAGTTATATAATGCTTGGACCAAGAGGTGGGTCTTTGGTAAGTCCTTGGCTGACATTCTGTGTGTTACTCCAACAGCTTACCCAGACAAAACTGTTATGTTGTATTATGTAAGAATAAATTGCCTGACTATTACTAAAGGTTTTCCTTTACTGAGTTTTGTCTTACACGAGGTCAAAATGGTACTAAAAATACCATCAATGCATAAAATACATACACTAGTGACAGCTGGTTTAGGTCTACTTGTGGCACCTCCCATAGTGCTTCAGAAGAATTATGTAGTTGGGTTGCCCTTTGCATTTTGATTACTGCCAATGAAAAGCAGCAATCAATAGGTCATTGGAGACATCTTCTCTCAATTCTACCATCTGATACAGCTAGAAAGCACAATGAGAAATCACAGTGCTCCATCTTTCCCACCACACACAGGCCAAAGCTGCCATAATACTATTTAATTGAATCTATATCATTTTATACACTGCTGTCAAGATTAAGCAAGGGAGCACTGTTATTTATGAAAAGGGGTTTAAGCATGTAACATTTTGTTAAAATGTAAGATAATTGTGACATTTACATTTGCAAGTCATTTGCAAACATAATACGTACATCATATTGATAGATGAACTTGGTTCAACTGCTAATGCACATCTTCAACAATATACACACATTCTAAACCATTCCAGCAGCAAATGCTGCACAGAAGCCCCTCTGTGCAACTGAATCACCATAAAGATATCTGTGCCCACCCTGGAATGTGTTTGAGGCCTGAAGAAGAACAAGACTACTCATAAGGAAACGGCTGTAAATGGAAAGAACAGACACAAATAAAAAAAAGAGGGGGCACCAACATAAACTGGAGAAAAAGATGCAGCAGTCCTAACTACATCACCCATCATCAAAAGTAAGCCAGATGGAAATTGTAGCAGGCACTTGGCAAAGACTAAATAACATATTGACAAGGGGTAAGGCAGGATTTACATGTTGCTATGTTTAACAGAATATATATATATATATATATATATATATATATATATATATATATATATATATATATAGTGCAGTCCCTGTGTCACACTATGATCTGGAGCCCTGAGATTCATGTAGAGACAGAGAAGCACTCACATTGTGCACAGGGAATATGTTACAGAGATTTCTGAATGTATTTGCAATATGCATGGCTGTCATTAGGGAAATACAGGGCACAGGGGTGCTGCAGTCAGGAGCCCTATGGCAGAGGGCCCAGAGATGGAAAAGTAACAGTCAGTGGTTATGAAGGGGTGGGGCTTGCGGGTAGTGGGCAGGGTTTGCATGGATCATGGGTGGAATTTGGCCATAATTGGGGAGTAGCCAACTTATTTTTTTTTAATTAGAGCCCCACCATATGGGCTTACCCCCGTACCTAATAATAAAAGCACTATATGTGCCCAGGTGCAGTAACCTACAGCAACCAATAAGATATTTGCTGTAAAACAGGTGACCAGGTTAACTCTACTTGCTGATTGGTTGCTAAAGGTATTAGAACTGTAACCAACTTTTCACCTTTTATTACGTGGGAAAAGGGAGCCTTTGTGAATAATTTTGAAGGGGGCTAAGTTTTGAATCAAGTTTAGCATTTGCACTTGCATTTGTAAATAAGCCAGAGAGGCAGGCACTCTAGATACACCCCATGCTCAATCTCCCCCTGGCATGTCAGGTTATATTCTTGGCATGCAGGGAAATGTTGGCATCCATGTGATATAACTCCATGCCCCATTGTCCACTGAATAGAAAAACCAGTACATTATTATTAGCTTTCCTACCTTCTCATTGTTAAAGGAAAGCTAAAGCTTAACTAAAGAAGTAGCTAGAACCATTGTAAATTATGGTTTGGGCTTCTGTACCAGTCCAAGGTAACCACAGCCATTTAGCAGGAAAGATATGTTTCTATAAAGATGCCCCAGTAGCTCCTCATCTTATTTTCTGCGGATTTACTTCACATGCTCTGTGCTGTTGTCACTTACTGAGCTTAGGGACTGACTTAAAATATACAATACACATAGAATATAAATGTCACAATATAAGGCTGATTAGTAATTAATACAGATAATTACTATATGGCAGCACAGAAACCAGTGCAACTAGCATCAGAATTTAAAGGGATCCTGTCATCGGAAAACATGTGCTACTCCAGCAGAATTCTGCACTGAAAGCCATTTCTTAAAAGAGCAAACAGATTTTTTTATATTCAATTTTGAAATCTGACATGGGGCTAGACATTTTGTCAATTTCCCAGCTGCCCCCAGTCATGTGACTTGTGCCTGCACTTTAGGATAGAAATGCTTTCTGGCAGGCTGCTGTTTTTCCTTCTCAATGTAACTGAAGGAGTCTCAGTGAGACATCGGTTTTTACTATTGAGTGTTGTTCTTAGATCTACCAGGCAGCTGTTATCTTGTGTTAGGGAGCTGCTATCTGGTTACCTTCCCATTGTTCTTTTGTTTGGCTTCTGGGGGGCAAAGTGAGGGGGGTGATATCACTCCAACTTGCAGCACAACAGTAAAGAGTGATTGAAGTTTATCAGAGCACATGCCTTGGGGCAGCTGGGAAATTGACAATATGTCTAGCCCAATGTCAGATTTCAAAATTGAATATATAAAAATCTGTTTGCTCTTTTGAGAAATGGATTTCAGTGCAGAATTCTGCTGGAGCAGCACCATTAATTGATTCATTTTGAACATTTTTTTTTTCCCATGACAGTATCCCTTTAATAACCAGCCCTGTAGCATCTGTAGCTTATTTTACAGACCAACCTTATTTTCTGCTTGATAATTTGAGACAACCCCTAAGCTTAGCTTCTCAACAGCTGCTCAGAGCCCACTGAGCATGTGAGTGTCACAAGATGGTGACCCCCTGTGACAAGTTTGAAGTCCTGGATCATTGCTGCTATTGAGAAGCTGATACTTTAAGCTGGTGCAATGAGTTCAGTATATAAATTATGGCATTTTTAGCTATTTTCATTTTTAGGGTTTAGTTCTCCTTTAAGCAGGGCTGTATATTCAACCAAATGGACACACAATGGCAAAATTGTTAGTTTTCCCTTTTCTTTATTCAAGCATTTGCCGGCAGGGAAATTCAACATAACTTTATTACCATCCCCACAGAAGTCCTTTGATAAATCAGATGCTATTCTCGTTCTGCCTTTTCCAAAACATGTTAGGGACATGGTTTACAAATACTGTCTGGGGCTATTTTAATGTAACACTGATGTGAAATACAGGGCCAGGTTATTTGACAGGGAAATACAGATTGCTTTTGTTAATAGGAACACTTGCTTAATTTGATGTTATTTTTCTGTTTTAATTGTGCAGCTGCTCTATATGCAACAGGCTTTTTGCATAGCTTTCTCTTACTGTATAAGGTTAATACTGCCGAAAAAATATTATTCACTACAGAAAGAGATATTGACTGCTTCTCTGTCAAAGATGGAGTCATTACATTGAAGGAATATGTCATGTCACTATACAGTATATATTCAGGCACTGGGTAGCATTCTCTTTATGTAAAAAATCATGTTTTAAGATAGAATAGTAACCATAAAAAGAATAATTGGGAAGGAAGTATGAGTAGGCGGTATGGTTGTGTGGTGTTTAGCATTGCTGCCCTGTAGATCTGGGCCCAAGATTTTATTCCACCCTGGGTACTACAGGTATGGGACCTGCTATTCAGAGTGCTTGGGACCTGGGGTTTTCCAGATAACAGATTTTTCCATAATTTGGATCGTCATACCTTAAGTCTACTAGAAAATCATTTAAACATGAAATAAACCCAATAGGCTGATTTTGCTTCCAGTAAGCATACATTAAATCTTAGTTTGGATCAAGGTACTGTTTTATTATTACAGAGAAAAAGAAAATCATTTTTAAAAATTTGGATATGTTGGATAAGATGGAGAACATGTGAAATGGCCTTCCCTTAATTTGTAACTTTGTGTGTAATGGGTTTCTAGATAACGGATGCCATACCGGTACATGAGTACAATGATGGGTAAATTATTGTACCATGCAGTACTGGTTTTGCTAGGGTGCCAGAGATTGCGCTCCTTCCTTGAATATTTGTCTCTTACATAATACATATTCATAGATATTATTGTTTTCAAAAGTAACCTAAATATTTACTGAACCTTACTGTACACCCATTAACAACAGGACGTATTGAAGAGTGTGCATTTGGTTAGATACACAGAGTTTGCAAGCCATAGAGCAGGATGTTATGTACATTGCTATTCAAGAAAACTGGCCCATAATGCTTGAGAATAAAAGGGAAATGGGTCAACCAGTGCGCACCCACAGTATATAATTATACTTAATCACATAATTATAGGGCTAGCCTCAGACTTTGTGGCTCCCTATGCAAAAAAGTTTTATTGTCGCCTCTTGCTAATTAAACAGGATAAATGCAAGGAGCTGAGTCATTGCCTTGTTGGTGGTGGTTTCATTGGTGGTAGTATACACAGAAAGAGTCAATGCAGGTGTATTTAATGGGCCACACAAATCTGATAAACATTGCTTTATTTTGATACCTACTATACTATATACTATATATACTAGGGGTGCTGTGATCCTTCCCTAGGAGATTGTATAGCAGAAAGATCTCCAAGACCAACAGATATTTTAAAGTCATAACACCACCAATGAAGGGATGGGGCAATAAAACCCATGGCTGTCTAGACTGTTTTCAGACCTGGACTGGGATGCAAAATAGGCCCTAAAATTTAAAATACACATAGTTTCTATGGCATCTTATAACAGCCCCTCTGGCATTTGCCAGAACCCACAGATTGCCAGTCTGGGCCTGACTGTCTTTCTGCAGAATAACCCTTCTAAAATAGAAATATTCAATGGGGATTGTGGGTGCAATACAAGGCCAATTAAAGTATAAGAAAACTATATTGTGAGTGGCCTGGCCAATTTTGCTGTAAAACTTTGTGTTTTATTAGTACTGTACAAGTGCATACATTTAGTTGTTTACATTTTACTAGCTCAATATCAATGGCATATATGAAATTGGCCATGCATGAGCACTGCCTCCTGTGCCTTGGCCATAGTTATTCCAGCAGGACTATATATAGGAATATACAGTACTGTATTGGCAATAATACTTTTACTAAGATCCACCCCTTTCATCAAGCATTGCAAAGTTATAATAAAATCTAATAGTAAATAACAATATCTATATTTAAATATTATATATTCATATTTGACTAGGTAACAACACCATTACCTACACATGAGCCTATTTTATATCTTCAGAAGCAAAGAGTTGCCATAGATATAAATGGGATGTATTCAAGTTTAATTACACCAATGTTGACTACCACTACTTGTATTGCCATCAATACATACAAAATCCACAAAGAGCTGTTTCCCACTGTGAGTTGCCCCTCCTATAAAACAAGCCAGTGGACATTTCCTGATGGTAATTGCTGGAGCAGGGAACCTTATGGATAAATATAAATATGATTGTATTAATAAAACAAAATAGCTAAGGACTGACTAGTGCAAAGAAATATTTTAAATAAGAAGATTTGGGATGCATCATTCAGATCTATATTTATAGAAATGTAACAATTCAATTTGCCGGAAGGCTAAGAAAAGAAATGAAGAGTTAATTGTGGTGGAGGTGAAAAATAACCCTAAAAAGTTTTTTAAATATATTAATAGTAAAAAGATGCAGGTTGAGAGTGTTGCTCCATTAAATAATGGTACCAGTATGGTTGTAACAGATACAGATAAGGCAAATGTGTTAAATCAGTTCTTTTCTTCAGTGTATACAATAGAGGAGTCTGGATTCACAGGCTCACTTAATAACTGCACTAATGGTTCAGCTCAATCTAGTCAGCTGACTCAGGATATGATTCAAAAAGCTTTAATACAAATTAATGTAAACAAGGCTCCAGGGCCTGATGGCATACACCCCCGGGTTCTAAGAGAGCTTATTTCAGTTTTAGACCAGCCCTTATTTCTGATTTTCTCAGATGCACTGTCATCTGGTATGGTGCCTATGGATTGGAGAAAATCTGATGTTATTCCAATATTTAAAAAGGGATTACGATCTCAGCCTGGCAATTATAGGCCAGTAAGCTTGACATCTGTGGTGGGCAAATTATTTGAAGGTTTGTTAAGGGATCACATTCAAAATTTTGTCCTAATGAATGGCATTATGAGCAACAATCAGCATGGTTTTATGAAGGATAGGTCATGTGAGACGAATTTGATTGCATTTTATGATGTGGTAAGTAAGATTCTGGATAGTGGGGGGGGGCAATAGATGTGATCTATTTGGATTAGGGATGCACCGAATCCACTTTTTTGGATTCGGCCGAACCCCCGAATCCTTCACGAAAGATTCGGCCGAATACCGAACCGAATCCGAACCCTAATTTGCATATGCAAATTAGGGGTGGGAAGGGGAAAACATTTTTTACTTCCTTGTTTTCTGACAAAAAGTCACGCAATTTCCCTCCCGCCCCTAATTTGCATATGCAAATTAGGATTCGGATTTGGTTCAGCCAGGCAGAAGGATTCGGCCGAATCCGAATCCTGCTGAAAAAGGCCGAATCCTGGCCGAATCCCGAACCGAATCCTGGATTCGGTGCATCCCTAATTTGGATTTTGCCAAAGCGTTTGATACTGTGCCCCACAAACGACTGCTTTCTAAACTAAGGACTGTTGGGCTTAATGAAGTCGTTTACACTTGGATAGGAAACTGGCTACAGGATCAGGTACAGAGGGTGGTTGTTAATGGTACATTCTCTACTTGGAGTAAGGTTCTTAGTGGGGTCCCCCAGGGCTCAGTATTGGGTCCACTTTTATTTAACTTGTTCATTAATGACTTAGGGTAGGGTATTGTAAGTAATGTATCAGTGTTTGCAGATGACACAAAATTATCCAGCCCAATTAATTCCATCTAGGATGTGGCATCCTTGCAACAGGATCTTGACAAACTGGCAATCTGGGCAGCTAAGTGGCAAATGAGATTCAATGTTGGTAAATGTAAAGTCATGCACCTGGGATGTAAATATATCCAAGCCACTAATACCCTTAATGGGACTGCACTAGGCAAATCCATTATGGAAAAGGACCTTGGAGTCCTTGTAGATGATAAACTTGGCTGTAGCAAGCAATGCCAGTCAGCAGCATCAAGGGCAAATAAGGTCTTGAGCTGTATAGAAAGGGGCATAGAGTCAAGGGAGGAGGGGGTCATTCTTCCACTGTATAGAGCACTTGTAAGGCTCCATCTAGAATATGCCGTACAGTTTTGGTCTCCATCACTCAAACAGGACATTATTGTATTAGAGAGGGTACAGAGAAGGGCAACTAAGCTGGTAAAAGGTATTGAAAATCTTAGCTATGAGGAAAGACTGGCCAAATTGGGGATGTTCACGCTGGAGAAGAGGCGCTTAAGGGGTGATATGATAACTATGTATAAATATATAAGGGGATCATATAATAATCTCTCTAATGCTTTATTTACCAGTAGGTCTTTCCAGCTGACACGAGGTCACCCATTCCGATTAGAAGAAAAGAGGTTTCGCCTAAATATTCGGAAGGGGTTTTTTACAGTGAGAGCTGTGAAGATGTGGAATTCTCTCCCTGAATCAGTTGTACAGGCTGATACATTAGATAGCTTTAAGAAGGGGTTGGATAGCTTTTTAGCAAGTAAGGGTATACAGGGTTATGGGAAATAGCTCATGGTCCAAGTTGATCCAGGGACTAGTCCGATTGCCATTTTGGAGTCAGGAAGGAATTTTCCCCCTCTAAGGCAAATTGGAGAGGCTTCAGATGGGTTTTTTTGCCTTCCTCTGGATCAACTGGCAGATAGGTAGTTAATAAAAAAAAAAAAAAAAAAAGGTTGAACTCGATGGACATGTGTCTTTTTTCAACCTTACTTACTATGTTACTATGTTACTATGTTACTATGTTATGCAGCAGAGAGTTAAATGGGTTGTTTACATTTACATTAATTGTCAAATTTCTGTTTTTTGAGTTATTTAACATTGTATTCAAAAGCTTTCCAGCTTGCAATGTCAGCAATCTGGTTGCTAGGGTCCAAATTACCCTAACAACCTAACGATCATACATTTATTTGAATTTGATTCTGGAATATGAATAATAAAGGGCATGGATTGAAAGATGAGTAATAAAAAGTAGCAATAATAATACATTTGTAGCCTTGCAGAACATTTGTTTTTTTAGATGGAGTCAGTGACCCCCATTTGAAACCTGGAAAGAGTCAGAAGAAGAAGGCAAATAATTAAAAACCTATAAAACAGAAAGAATGAAGGCCAATTAAACAGATGCTTAAAATTAGCCACTCTGCTACATAGTAAAAGTTAACTCAAAGGTGAACGACTCTCTAAGGGCTTAAAGAAACATATGCTGGCTATACAGAGATATTGTTTTCCAACCCAGTCACTCCTGAGCATAAATGGGTCAAAACAACAGACTGCCCTCTCAATATCTGTTTAATGTTTGGATGCCAGCAACCCTATTCAGGAAGGACTGCTTTGGGGTTTGGATGCAGTTATTTTGATAGGACTACAAAGGCTCCAATGTGATCATTATTAATTCCGGCAAATCAAACAGTATATTATACAGTAGAATCCAAACTGTATGTTTCCTAGGGCCTGTCTCCCATAGACTCCATTTTATCCAAATAATCCAAAAAAATTATTTCCCTTTTCTCTGTAATAATAAAAAAGTACATTGCACTTGATCTAAACTAAGATATCATTTTTATTAATCCTTATTGGAAGCAAAACTAGCCTATTGAGTTTATTTAATGTTTACATGATTTTCTATTAGACTTAAAGTATGAAGATCCATTATCTGGAAAACCCCAGGTCATGATCATTCTGAATAACAGGTCCCACGTACGTGAAATCAGCTTTCTGCAGTATTCTGTAAATATTAAACAGCTAGACTATATAAATATATTAAATCTAAACATTTCATATAAGAAATATAAGTCTAATAAACCTTGTTGTAAACAATTATGTGATATTAGAATTAAAAGGCTCAATTATATTATGACAGTATCCTTTAAAATAGACAATGCAAAAACACGAACGTGAGAAAAGCATCTACAAAGATATTCAACCATGACTTAATTAGCAAAAACCTTAAGCATTTCTATGACAAGTACTTGACTGAGCACTCTCATTTATTATGCATGCATAAATAAGTTACTATAGGGCTCAATTTTTAATTCTAGGGCCACAAGTGCTGTATTACTAAGGAAAAACTGTGGCACTATGGGAAGAACTTGAACCTGTAGCATTAGTAGGTGCAAGTTGCACTCTGCTTCTTGAACCTGAATCTGTCATCAAGCGCAGAGCACAGGTCACATGAGTCTGTGGTCTGTAAATATAACTGCTGAGTATGGGTCTTCCCAGTGCCTTTTATCTCCTAGTGCTCCCCATCTTGCATGTTCTAAATTATGCCCATGTTCTGCCCCCTTATGTATGTAGTGCTACATTGGCATTTCTGCATTTCAAGTTCCATTAGTGTTAAGAATACACCAATTTAAGTGGCATTCATTGCTCCCAACACTCTTATACAATGAAAGCTTTAATCATATAAAAAAAAAGTCTTGTATTTGCAGGTCCCAGACAAACAAATATAATCTCATGGTTAACCTTATAGTATTGCTAAATTTCTGCAAGAACATTTTGATATTTTTTTCTTTTTCAAATTTGTTAACCCCCTTCCTGTATCAACTTATATAAAATTGAATAACATAAAAAGCATCTGATCTTACATAATTGCCATTCTGGGTTTCAGTTTTCCTGCTGTTTCCTATTAGACGATATTGTTTGCAAGAGAGAAAGCGAGAAAGAGAGAGGTTTCAAAAACCCAGTGATGTGCATTACAAACATGGTACAATTACACTAATCCTGCTTTGATCTGTGAAGGGTGATCACAGCAGAAATCAAGTCATACCCCTGATAGCACGGCTGTGGAAATGATCTTTCTTGCTGACTTGCTGCCAGGTGGCAAGCTGGACATGTCAGTAAGAAGCATCACATCAATTTCAATTCTGTATTCCGCTAATTCCCTTTTGTGTAGTCATCTTGCCATTTTCTGTGCCATACCCAACAGGGGTATTATTAAAATCTCTTGGACGCCAACCAGGCGAAGTATTAACTACATTGACATATATTCCCACTGGCAATCTTCTGCCGAAAAAGATCACTGACATTTTGTAACCAAGTCAAGATCCCATCAGCAGAACCAGACATATACAAATAATAAATCAAAGCAAATACAAGTAATAGAACATGAAAGAAAATAAATAGGCACACGATCAATTACTGCCAGCTTTAGAGGAAACAATAAAAATGCTAATCTTTTGTTAATTGTCAAAAGATAGGTAGACATTTTCTAGAGCAATGATCCCCAACCAGTGGCTCATGAGCAACATGTTTCTCTCCAAGCTCTTGGCTGTTGCTCCCAGTGGCCTCAAAACAGGTGCTTATTTCTGAATTCTTGACTTGGATTTAAGTTTTGGTTGAATAAAAAACATGTGTACTGCCAAACAGAGTCTCCTGTAGGCTTCCAGTCCAAATAGGGGATATCAAATAGCCAATCACAGCCCTTATTTGGCACCCCCAGGAACTTTTTTCATTCTTGTGGTTCTCCCCAACTCTCTTTACAATTGACTGTGGCTCACGGGTAAAAAGGTTGGGGATCCCTGTTCTAGAGGCAAGAGAAAAGACTAATGTTGCACTGGGAGAGCTATTAACATACAGGCATTTGGTGCAAAATATGTTTATGGCAACTCTATAGATTAAGGCACAATCTACAAAAGTGCTAGTAGAAAGGTGTTCTTTTATGGATCTTCTTGGTGCTACCTGTGCGTCATCCCATCTGTGTGGATTCAAGCATTTAGCCTTCTTCTCACATTACATGTATGTAACAATGGTTGCATGTTGAGCAAGCAATTGCTATGAGCGGGCTGTCATCTTTCTGCCTTTACAGGTGTGTACAGGGTATTGGTGAAATTACAGGGACTTCAGATGATGTACTTTGGAGGACAAAGGGGTTTCTGATGGCAATTCTACTGGCAGCAGCAGCTTAGGTCCAAATGTATATATTTTGAGTCACACCTAGAAATTTCCAACTGCCCCCCCACACTTCCCATTAATCAAAGCTATAAATATCACCCTACTACATAGACTGTATGTGATAGTGTGCAGTGGTTTAATTATTATTCATCAGAAATGTTATAGTGCTTAATCTAAAATTAAGTCTCTATGGTTTAAGTTGTTTTCTTTTTTGCCATCTACAGCATCCTAAAAAGAATTGTATTAAAGTAACAAATTCGATTTGTATTGAGATGAGGACAACCAAGTCCCCCTTCCCCTCTTAAAGTTGGCACATGCATATTTTCTATTCAGGTCTGTAGGAGAATTATGGGCTTATGATACTGTTGTAACTGGCTGACTATATTCAAACACAAGCATCTTAAAGAAATTTGCTCTTCTTGAATATGTTTATACGCTGTGTTAGAATTGAGGATAGGTTAAACTAGGAAACTTTGTAGGTTCTCACTTATGCTACATATGTCCTTTAACTAGTTTAGTGCCTTTGGAAAATGATGGCCCATACAGGAGCACTTACTTACCCTGCTATCAGTAGGAAACGTAAAACCTCTACAGTGTCCTGTAAGGAGGGTATAATTATCACAGTTATGATACATACAGTACATTGCCTTGTTGTTGTGCCAGGAAACTGCATTTAAGTAGGTCAAGTTCGTACAAGTTCAGTGTGTTCATAATTGGTCAGAATTTGCAGGCAATATTAGGATTAAGCTGACTTCCGAGAGCTGTGGCAACTAAAACATATGCAGTTTTATGCCATATTTAAAGTTGACTTCCTGGTAATTTGTCCATAAACGGTAGAGCTTGTTGTATAAGACATTGGCATTATGAAGTGCTATGAGTCAGCACCCTGTCAGATATGTGCTTTTAAAGGGGTTGTTCCATTATACCAAACTTTAAAGTGGACCTGTCACCCAGACACAAAAATCTGTATAATAAAAGTCCTTTTCAAATTAAACATGAAATCCAATTTCTATTTTTTATTAAAGCCTTCATGGCCGTTGTAATCTCATTTAAAAATCTCAGCTGTCAATCAAATATTGTCTGCCCCTCCTCTATGCCATGGGCATAGAGGCGGGGCAGGCAATTACTTTCACTTTCCATTCAGCACTTCCTAGATGTAACTGCTCTCCCCGCATTCCCCTGTTCTCTTTAACATTTAATTGTGTAGCCAGGGCATGGGAATGGACAGCGGATCCCCCATTCTGGTGCACAGACAAGATTTTGAGATCATGCAAGGCTTGTCTTAATAACAGTGTCCACAAAATGGCTGCTGCCTGCTTGCTATCATTTTGAATTCCCAGACTGAAGGAAACAAGATTCAAATAATTTATATAGTGTAATTAAAGTTCATTTTGCTTGACTAATGTGATAAAATAGGATTTTGAATAATTTTTTTGGGTGACGGGTCCCCTTTAAGTATAATATAGAGAGCGATGTTCTGAGGCAATTTGCAATTGGTTTTCATTTTTTATTATTTGTGGTTTTTGAATTATTTACCACAGCCGAAAAAAAGACTGCTCCAACCGTGCCGTTTGTTTCGGTTCCCTTTTGGTGCTAGTTCCAAATAAAGTTGCATAGGTCAAATCTTGAAAAACGTGAACCACACATCCATTAAGAGAATATCCTTTATTGTTTTGCCATCAAAATTGCCTGACGCATTTCGGACTACACTAGTCCTTAATCATAGGCTTCATAATATCTTATTCAAAGATCATTTAAATACACAAACAATAAAATCACATGATATTTTCGTCCAATCAAAGAACAGCTTAATCACAAATATACTTGTACTCGAGCAGTCCCCAGTGGAATTAGAAAAGAAGGACAGGCAATGGATTAAGGACTAGTGTAGTCCGAAACGCGCCAGGAAAAGATGCCATCTTTGATCTCAACAATTTGATAGCCAAACAATAAAGAAAATATTTTTAATGGATGTGTGGTTCATGTTTTTCAAGTTTTGAGTTATTTAGCTTTTTACTCAGCAGCTTGCAATATTAACAATTTGGTTACTGGGATACAAATTTACCTAGCAACCATGCGTTGGAGAGGAATAAATAGAAAAATAAGTAGTAAAAGTATCAATAACAATATATTTGTAGTAGGGATGTACCGAATCCAGGATTCGGTTTGGGATTCAACCTTTTTTCAGCAGGATTCGTCCGAATCCTTCTGCCCTGCTGAATCTGAATATGCATAAGCAAATTAGGGGTGGGAGGGAAATCGTCCGAATCCAAAATAGTGGATTCGGTGCATCCATAATTTGTAGCCTTCAACAACCAGAGACCACTTGAGATGAAAAGATAACCCTTATTTGACACAAGCTCCGTATATTCTGAACTCACAAAGAGTCAGAACCCCTGAACAAAGAAATAACAGAATTTTTATAAACTTAAGAACATATGACATAAGAGCTTAAGTCATAAAAGGACTGCTCAGTTAACCAATGAAATGGTTCTTGCTACCAAGTACTACCAAGGCTAGCTTGAGAACAGAATCCATCCAAGTCAGGGGTCTCCCGGGGGAATCTGCAAAGAGTTAACGGTGAACCACACATTTTTTTAAAGGACCTGTAACATCAATTTAAAAATAAAAAAAATTTTTTTAGTATAGAACGAAAATAAAAAATACAAGGACAAATTAAACGTTTAAATCGTTAAGTCTTTATTAAACATTTAAATCGCGAAATCTGCATTAAGAAATAACTTACTGAAACTCTGCTTGCTCAGAAAAGGCAATCCGGCGATCCATCGTGCGGCGCTCGATTTCTCCTCCTTGCTTTCCTAATAGGAGATAGCCAGGGATGAGAAATCGAGCACCGAATAATGGATCGTCATTATGTCGCCTTTTCTGAAGAGGAGCGCCATGTCGCCTATTTCTTAATACAGACTTTGCGATTTAAACGTTTAATTTTTCTTTGTGTTTTAAAAAAAATGTATGTTACTGATACTGATCCAAAACTGCCAATAACCATAAATAACATGTCAATATATGTATCAGAGGAGTCACCATCAACCCTGGGTATATAAATCAGTAGATGACTGAAGATTGGTTCAGTGGAAGCCAGATCCAGACAGACTTTGCACATGTAACAACAGTGCCAAAATTCTAAGTGGAAGCAATTTATCAACCATCAAAATACTAATGCTCTAAATAAGCCATCTCTGCCTTTGATATTTAAAAGTATACAAACAAAATTAAAGCAATCTGTGCTTGTCTTTCACTTCTAGAAGCAGCAACAAAATACACACTCAACCAACAAGGATTGCCATATTTCAGTGGAAGGCTCAGCATTTGGATGCAAAATAAAATATTTGAGGTTTGCGGAGCCACGTTTTTAGTATCTCACTATGTCTAACTGTGCAAAATATCTAATGATACCTTATAGCTATGGAGATTACGCAGAGAATAAACTACTCGTTCCAGAGTTGTAAACACTTACTTATTAATTTTTGTTTTCCAGCTCCAGATTCCATGACAACGGCCGAAGATAAAAGGGCAGACGTCTTCCCATACTGCATATTTAGGATCCATAACTTTAGATCTGCTGCATGTCAACAGCCATATAATTCAATACACCTGTGTATGATAAACGCTATGTTGATTTTTCACTTATCGATAATGAGCCTTTCTAGCAAAGACTGTTAGGGAAAATACTGTACTTAGAAACATTTAGAAGCTCTTTGGATAAGTGAAGGCACTCAGTTACAGAAAACAGAAATAACTGAGTGCTAGTGAAAATGGCTGCTTTGAATTCAGATAAGGGGATACTTTTGATTACGGGGGGGCACTGCATATGTGCCTTAATATATTTGGTTCAAAGCTGGCTCTTCAGGAGTAAAACTGTTCTTCTTGGGTGTGTTTCATTATCAGTCATATTTATATGTATATGTAACACATCTCATGGGGTACAAACGAACAAGAGGCAACCGGGAAAACAGTTCATCCAGAGTGGAACCAAATAAAAAGTAAAAATTTGTCTTTAATGATCCAAATTAAAACCATGTATACAAGCGGGCAGGGAGAGTGGCTTGACGCGTTTCGTGACTAATACGTCACTTCATCATATGTATATGTATATGTAAAATTCTACCAATGTCAATGCAGGTTCAAAGACATATTAAAAACATATTAAAGTAACTAGACTACAAGTTGTAAAAGTTCTAAAAATGTATAAGTCAATGTATGTCTCAATTTTGGATGGTGACTCAATGTATCTACTTTAGGGGCAGATTTACTAACATTTGGATTTCTATTTTCTTCACTAATCACTAATCATATTTTTTTCTCTAAAATGTTGTTGTTTTTAAATTCCAACAACTTAAAAAATTTGAGATGTATTAAGTGTAGAAACAAAAAAAAAACCTCTATAGAGGTTCTATAGAAGTCAATGGGAGCTGTGCTGATCCTATTGGACTTCTTTTTAGCCTTTCAGACTTTTTCTGATTTTTTTTTCACTAGTTTTTACAAACTCCCATGAACTCTAAATTTAACCCTTGATAAATCTGCCCCAAGGGGCATTAGAATGGTCGAATATTCAAATTATTTTCTATTCGAATCAGAGTCGAATTTGACCTATTCGATGGTCGAAGAACCCAAAAAACGCTTCGAAAAAGTTTTTTAATTCGAAAATTCACTTCGACCCTTAGTAAATGTGCCCCATAGTGTACTAAAAATATAATATTTTAAACATTAATTAAACCCAAAATGATTGTTTTAGTAAGGACTAATTATATCTTAGTTGCATCAAATACAAGGTTCTGTTCTGTTATTACAGAGAAAAAGGAAATCATTTTTTAAAATTTGAATTATTGCATTGTAATTGAGTCCATGGAGGATGTCCTTCCCATAATTTGGAGCATCTGGATAACAGATCCTATACCTGTATGAGACTTGTGGTCATAAGTAATGTCCATAGATTCACATGCTACAAACATGAAGAAAAATCGGCCATAGAGTAGGGCGGCAGTCTAACCGCCAAATTGAATTTTTTAGAATTACATTTTGGTCCCATGAGAACGTTCTATACACTCTATAAAATATGCCTTACACTTTAGGGTTTATTTGAATTATCATAACAGATTACCAAGAAAAATAGCTAAAATTTTAAACAGCTTTGCACAAAGACCTGGATTTTGTGGGGTTCTCGATAAATTGTGCCTCTTGCTCCCTGGCTTTTTACCTTGCTCTGGATTTAGAGGGCAGGGTGGGCGATGCGTGCCTATTCACACTCTCTCATATAATTAGAACCGTGATATTTTCTGCTACATTTACATCAAAAAGTTACGTTTTAATAAACTGCCAACACTCTGTGTATTATGATTTTATATTCTGTATTTATTAAGTGCCAGTATATTGAGCAGACCTGTACAAAAGTGTCACAGAAAAATATTACAAACTATAAACAAATATTTGCTCCGGGCTTTTCTTGTGAAAGCCTACAATATCAAGAAGTGGTTGAAAACATTTTCCTGTTCTATAACTTTATCAAAATATAAAGGCTCACTTTGTGTTTGCCATGTTCTGCACCTTTTACAGATGCCTGTAAAGAGATTTAGCACCGTTACAAGTTCTTAGCTTAAACCCTACCAACTTTATAAACTCAATTACATAAGCATCCTGGATATTTATCATGTGCACCTCTGTGTTTTCTCTCAAAATACATTTGAACTACAATAAGGTGATATTATTGTTCTTATACCCTGCATTAAATATTTATTTATATATGGATCCCAGAAATGTAAGTTCACAGTGTGGAGCAATTATTTTGATGTAAGGTTTCCATTTTCGCCAACCAGTTTCCCGTTCGTCTGCTCAATATTTCCATATTTGTACAGGTATTGAATCTGTTATCCACAAAGCTCCATATTATGGGAAGGCCGTCTCCCATAGACTCCATTTTAATAAAAAAAATCACACTTTTAACAATGATTTCCCTTTTCTGTTTAATAATAAAACAGTACCTTCTAATGAATCTACATTGAAGGCAAAACAATCCTATTGGGGTTATTTACTAAACTCTGAATGCCAAAAACCCGAAAAATGTGTGTTTTTTTAGTATAATATCCTGAATTTTTAGTCAAAAAACCCCCAGAGGATGGAAAAAGTCAGAATCTGAAAATCCAGCATCTCAGACCTGTCGAGGTTGCATATAAGTCAATGGGAGAAGTACCAAAGATTTTTTTATCTGCTCTGGGTTTCGTGCAATAATTTTTGGGATGTTTGGGAAAAAATTTGTAGATTTCAAGATTTTTTAAAATTTTTTACACAAACAAAATTTTCGGTAAAAAGTATTAATAAATAAGCTGAATAAACCCGTGTGGATTTGGTCGCAGTTTTTTCAGATAAATTCGGACTTTGATAAATAACCCCCTTTATGTTTAAACGATTTTTAGCATGCATAAAGTATAGTGTTCCAAATTACAAAAAGACCCCTTATCCGGAGCATTCTGGATAGCAGGTCCTATACCTGTAGAAGTGCAGTCTTTAGGGGGCTGAAGAGGTTCACAAGATGTAAGGGTAGAGGTTTATACTACATCAGGAGTGCCAATACTAATGTGAGGTCTACTTTTAGTGATGTTGTCCCATTATGATCTACATCCATAAAATCATTGTTAGCATTCTGTTCCATGGAAAATATTACTTAAATATTATATTGATTTATAAGAAAACGTATATTGCTATATTTAACAAACAACAATTTCTTAGGTAACCTTAAAGGGATACTGTCATGGGAAAACAGCATCAGTTAATAGTGCTGCTCCAGCAGAATTCTGCACTGAAATCCATTTCTCAAAAGAGCAAACAGATTTTGTTATATTCAATTTGGCAATGTGGGCTATGGGGGCATAGAAGTTTGGGTGCAACAAGACAGAGGCCCAAACCTAGATTCCTTGATTCAATTTTCCTGAAATCAGTTATTTACAGTATGTTGCAACATTCTGATTCCCTCAGGGCTGCTCCTACCATGAGGCAAGGTGAGATATTCCTACACAAATAAGTAAAAAAGTGCTCAAGAAAACTCAAGGGAGTTATAGAACTTGTTTATGGTATCGGATTTCTGAAACACGACCTTCAACAGATAATAAATTTGCCCCATAACTTGTTTTTAATATTTGCTACACTTCCCATATTCAGTGGATACGAATTGCAGTGCATATTAAACACTATGGGGCAGATTTACTAAAGGACGACCGTTTCGCACAGGTCATCAAGAGCAAATTCGTTACCACTACGCTAATTCACTAAAATGCAAAGTTGCATCCTGGGTGCTGAACACTGGCAAATTTTTGTTAGCGATACTTCTTTGCTGCGAGCATTTCATAGCGAAGATTTGTTAGCATTCTTTTCTACCAAACGAAAAGTCGCTAGTGATCTTATGCTTAGGTCAATTTGAATAGGGCGGATACATTAAAGTAGGTATGGCCGTCTTTATTAGAGATGGTGCAAGTGCTTGAAGTGGCCATTTTTTTATAAAAAATGTCCAAGAAACCTTAATAAAGACAAAAGAGATCATATAATCAGGGTCGTTCCTGCCATGAGGCAAGGTGAGCACCTTGCCTTAGGCGGCAGGCAACGGCCAGTTATAAAGGGCGGCAAAAAGCCATCTCCTGTAACTTTAAGAGCCGAATTTCCGTTTTTTAAACTGGAAATTCGGCTCTGCTAGTGCAGAAAGTGCAGTGCGCACTCATTACACTAGCGATGCTGCACCTTTTGACCTGCTCCGACGCTAAACTTTTAAGCGCGGAGCGAGAGAGGGGGGCGGCATCGGGGTTGCTGCCTCAGGCGGCAGCAGCCCACGGCTGGCAGCTGCATATAACGCCCTACACATGAGCCCACTCCATGTTAATGTTTCATGGCCCTCAAATGTCTGGGGAAAAATGTTAACACAAAAAAGTTAGGACTTTTGCAGGCAATCCCGCTTAAAAAAAATTGCATTTTCGGCAGACAGGATATGATGTAAGTGACATAAAATTGAGGAAGATGTAGCTTCATTTTAGAATTTAGCCTGGTCTAAGGTGGCGAAGTCAACTCTGGCGAAAGAGGGAACGTCCAGTAAAAATCAGCACTTTAGGGAATTTGTGGAGTGACGACCATTCGCCTGAGCAAAAAGTAGCGACGGGCGACTGGATTTTTGGTGAATTTTCGCTAGCTTCGACCACTTTGCCCTTTAGTAAATCTGCCAGTATGGATAAGTGATTTCTTTGGCTGATACAGATCCACTGTGAAATTTGTGTTTTTTCAAGAGTGGTGAAAATATATCGTATCTGCTCTAGAATTTTGTCATGTGTTTTGTTTTGCCATAAAAAAACTTTGTTTTTCTTTTAACAAAAAACCCCAGATAAAAAACCCACTGACTCCAATGCATTTGGCAAAAGAAACAATGTGGAGGGAAAAAAACCCACATCCATTGACCCATTTAGAACAAGAAAAAAATGCCCATTGACCAGTGCATTTGGTGTGATAACAAAATGCCCATTTACTCCGAAGCATTTAACATGAGAAAAAAACGTGGGAAAAAAATGCCTACTGACTACAAATAGTGTGATAAATACATGGCAAAGAAACACTCATTGACTCCAGTGCATTTGACAGGATAGAAAACATCAGAAAAAAATGGCTACTCATTCCAACACATTTGAGTGGTTTAGCTAATTTTCTGGCGAACTGAAACGGGACAGGTTTATTCACCGCTATTAAATACTAATAATGGTGGGATTTGCAAGTCAACATCACTCAAGAAACTCATATATACACAGATATGGGATGTGTTATCCTGAAACCCGTTATTCATAAAGCTCCGGATTATGGAAAGGACATCTCCCATAGACTCCATTTTATCCAAATAATTAAAATTTTTCCTTTTTCTCTGTATTAATATAACAGTATCTTGTACATTATACCAACTAAGATATAATTATTACTTATTGGAAGCAAAACCAGCCGATTGGCTTTATTTAATATTTACATGATTTTCTAGTAGACTTAGGGGCAGATTTATCAAGGGTCGAATTTCAAAGTGGAAAATATTTCGAAATTCGACCATCGAATAGAATCCTCAGACATATAAATTCGAAGTCGGAGGATTTTATTCATCATACGATCGTATTCCGATCATAAGAACATACTGCGATCTTCCTTCAAATATAAAAAACTTTGAAAATTGCTCTGGAAGGTCCCCGTAGGCTAACAAAGCACTTCGGCAGGTTTAAGTTGGCGAAGTATTGAAGTCGAAGTACTTTGACTATTCGAATGTTCGAATAGTCGAACGATTTTTACTTTGAATCGAAGTTGAAGTAAATTCGAAGTCGTAGTATCCTATTCGATGGTCGAAGTATTCAAAAAATTACTTCGAATTTTTTAACTTCGAAAATTCCCTCAAATTCACTTCGACCCTTAATAAATCTGCCCCCTAAAGTATGTAGATCCAAATTACAGAAAGATCAGTTATCCGGAAAACCCCAGGTCCCAAGCATTCTGGATAACTGGTCCCATACCTGAATCTCTCTTTTGCACAATCCTTTAGTAAATGTATTAGGTTTCAGTTATTGCCTTTTTTACATAATACAAGGAAGTAGGAATAAAGCCGATAAAGAGGCACGCATTACATTATAATATTTATTTTTGTAAAGAATAACAACATCGTTATTTTACTGATAGAGTCAAACTGAATCTGCCTTGGAAAATTACTGGATAAATGACTTTCGGAAAACACGATCCTTTCCCATTTCCTTTGCATAACTCGTTTTTAAGCAGCTATTTGTGTTTCTCCTGCAACAAAGCTAATTATGTTTGGTCACAGAGTTTGTTGCATTTTCATCAAAAGATTAAAATACTCATTAGTTAACGTTTTCTGGGTATTATATGGCTTTCCTGGGAAGTTTGTACATTTGACCATGCATATAAAGCATTAATGAGGTGATGTCATATTTCGGCAACGTCCCAAATAAACACACACACAAAAACCACTGGTTTTACTTGTGCTGATTAAATTAGGTCTAAGCCAAAGATTGAATTTTTATACCGTGTATGTTTTAAAGCTTAACCCCAGACCTAAAATGTTCGTTTTAGGAAAAACGAGAAAGTATCGAGGAGTTCAGGAAAAGCCCAGAGCTATGAGGATATAACCAAACCTACTAAATGCTTCACAAACACAGAGTATGTTCCTGCGCTCAGAACCTTACTGTGTATTTATTGAAAAAGCCCTCGATGTAACAGCAAACAGATGTTTGGGAAAATAAGGGGGATATGTATATATTTTTTACTAGATTCTTTGAAGTGATTCCAAATCAAATATTACTATAGATTATGTGTTTTTAACTTTTTGGAGGACTCAGACTTACATTAAACTTTTGTGTGCGATGATGAGGAAATACTTGGAATGTTTTCTCCGTGTACGTTGAGGGTGGTACCCGGTTAATTGTCCGTGAGGGAAATAAACTTTGCTGGCAAAAGTAAGAAACCAACAAACAACCCCCCTGGAAATAAATAGAACACATTTTTATTTGTGCTTAGATTTATATCATTTCAGCTGATTTTATTTTAAAGGGGTTGATACAGTTTGAAATTGGCTTTCATTTTTTATTATTTGTGGCTTTTGAGCTATTTCGATTTTTATTCAGCAGCTCTACAGTTGGCAGTTTCAGCACTCTGGTTGCCAGGATTTAAAGAAGAGACTGGCCTGAATAGAAAGATGGGTAAGAAAAAGTAGCAATAACAATACATTTGTTGCCTTACAGAGAATTTGTTTTTTAGGTGGGGTCAGTGACCCCCATTTAAAAGCTGAAATGATTCAGAAGAAGAAGGTAAATAATTCAAAAACGATAAAAAACAAAAAAAACAAAGGCCAATCGAAAAGTGGCTTAGAATTAGTCAGTAACATAACTAGAGGGGGGCGGGCCATGGTGTGAAACGTGCAGCCGGGCCCCTGCTCCCCTCCGTACGCAATTATCTTTAGCGGAAATCGGTGGGGCGCGAGCTGCCGGGGGGCCCTGAGGGGGTGCGGGCCCTGGCCCAATTGCACCCTCTGCTCCCCCCGGTAGTTCCGCCACTGGAATTAGTCATTCTATAACATACTAAAAGTTAACATAAAGGCGAACCACCCATTTAATGTTTGTCTTTTTGGGGGGCCTCATCCTAGGAGAACCCATCTTTTGTTGAATCAAATGAATAGGAGCCTTTTGGAAAGTTCTTGTGTAGGCAGCCATGCCGACTCTCTACTGATCAGTCCAAATGAAATTTTCTGCAGCATAAAAAAATTTCAAGTATTTAAACAATATTTGAACAGTCTGATATGTGTAAAATTATAAATGATTTGCTATATTTTAGTTGTTATTGCTAGTTGTGCCATTACTTTAGACCAGTGATCCCCAACCAGTAGCTCGTGAGTAACATGTTGCTCCCCAACCCCTTGGATGTTGCTCCCAGTGGCCTCAAAGCAGCTGCTTATTTTTGAATTCCATGTTTTTATGGTTGCATAAAAACCAGGTGTACTGCCAAATAGAGCCTCTTGTAGGCTGCCTGCCACACATGGGCTACCAATAGCCAAATACAACCATTATTTGGCACCACCCAAGAACATTTTTCATGCATGAGTTGCTCCCCAACTCTTTTTACATCTGAATGTTGCTCACAGGTGAAAAAGTTTGGGGACCCCTGCTTTAGAGGAAGGAAACCCTGCAGATCTGACCTCCCCAGTGACTGCAGGTATGCTTCCTCTATAGTTATGCCACAGAATCAGATTGTTTCTCTAAAAGTCTGTGGGGGTTATTTACTAAACTCAGAATGCAAATATCCTGAAAAATGTATGATTTTTTTTTAATAAAATTGGACTTTTAAAAAAATCACAAATTTTCGGAAATTATTAAACCTCGAGGATGGAAAAGTCAGAATCATAAAGTCTGGCATCTCAGACCTGTCGAGGTAGCATATAAATCAATGGAAGAAGTCGCAATGATTTTTTGATGTGTGCTCGGTTTTGTGCAATACCTCGAAGTTTTCAGAGTTTTCGGGTGAAAAATCCAAAAAAAAAAAAAAACCCAAGAGGATTTGATCGGAGTTTGTTGCAGAAAATGTTGAGAAAAAAACAGAATTTGTTAAATAACCTCATGTGTATATTTATTTCTCTAAAACTCTAAGGGGCAGATTTATCAAAGTTCGAGGTGAACTTTCAAATGAATAAATGAGAATTTTGAGCTTTTTTTTTGTACTACGACTAGGGAATAGTCCAAATTCGAAAATTTGAAAAAAATCGAAAATTTGAATATCGAAATGTATTATGTACTGTCTCTTTAAGACTTTGACCATTCACCATCTAAAACCTGCTGAATTGCTGTTCTAGCCTATGGGGGACCTCCTAGAACTTACTTGGAGTCAATTGGTGGACTTTGAAAAATCTATGTTTTTTTGGGGGGAAAACTTTGAATTGAATTTGATCGAATGTGATATTCCTTCGATTCATACGATTCAAATTTGGCCAAATATGGACCTATTTGATCGAAAATGGACCTATTAGACCAAAAAACCAACTTAATTTCAGTTGGTCTTTTTGAATTAGAATTCCAAGGTTTTTTCAATTCGAAATTTGACCCTTTATAAATATGCCCCTAAATATTTGAGATTTATAAAGTGTAAAAACCACAAAAACTCTAATACAAAACTTCGGCAAGTAAATGGGACCCTTAATAGGAGCTGTGCTATAAGAAGTTTACAGATATTTTTTCAGCATTTTTTTCATTAGTACTTTTTATATTTAGATCTTTTAATAACTTACATGGAATTCATTATTTATAAGAAATGGAGTTCAAGGGTCGAGTTGTAGTTTGCTGAAAAATTCTAGTTTTTTGAGGGTAGTTTTCAGTTAAAAATTCAAATTTTCTTGTTAAAACCACTCAAATTTTTCAAGATTTATTATACCCTGAAGCTGGAAATAGCTTGAATCCAAAAATACACCAGCTAAAGTCTGTCAAGGTCATGTAGAAGTCAATGAGAGAGGTCCCTTGAACTGTTTGAAGCCTTCATGATGTTCGGGGTTTTTTGGTGGGTTTCGCTTGAAAACGCTATGAATTCAAACAATTCAAGTTGTTTCCCACTGAAAACTTGATTAATTTGTGTTTTTGGGTTGTTAACCCTGAATGCACTGACGGGTTTTTTCCATTCGAATTTTTTCTTAAATCAGAAAACATTTCAATTTTTGAGTTCGTTCAAGGTTAAAAACCTCACAAGCCTCTTAAAATCGATCTTTGATAAATAACCCCATAACTGTAGTTTTAACTCTAAAGCCACTAAAATTTGAAATTTTATAAATCGGTCTGATATATCTTTATATATACACAAGTGATACATTGGTATACCTTGTTAAATTGTTTGATAAAAAACACAGCACCATATAAAGTAAGTTTCCTTTAAAAATAATTCTGATTTAGAACAATACAATATGTTTTGATCCAGGCAAGGCATTATACGAAGGGGCCCATTTTCTAAAAATCGAATCTTGATTTTATTTTATGAATCTTGAAAAACTTGTGGTTTTCCTATTTTTTTTTTAAATAGATTTATTTAATGTAAAAACTACGAAAACCACTAATAAAAAACATTGCCAGGTAAAAGTTGTCAAGGTCCTATAGAAGTCATTGGAAGCTGCACTGATCCTATAAGACCATTTAAAATCAATTCGAACAAGGTTTTCGGATTTTTTTCCACTAGTCAGAAAAACGTGGATCATCAGATGTTTTAGAGGTATTCACATTTTTTTTGGATTGTTCAGCGTAATTTTCTGTTCATACTTTTTTATTCTGATAAATGTCATGACAAGTTTAGTTGTGGTTTCAAAAAACCTTTGACCTTTAATAAAAAGGCCTCTATGAGAATTCTTCTCGTTATAAATAATTTGAAGAAAATTAAATTATCAGATGGGTCACATGTCTATACCAGAATATGCTCCTTCCATTATGTAGCAATGAACAACATGCTAAATTTCCATGCTCAATTCTAATTGTTAACAAGATGGATGTTGCTGAGAAAGTTTCTTATTTCCAAGCAAGTGTTTAATGTTTGTGTAACGTTCTTTAAGAGGGAAGTTAATTGGAAGAATTTGTTGATCAGTCCCCGCAGAGAGCAGCTGACATTAAAGTGACGTAATTTGCATAAGAAGATTATCCATATTTGGAATGCTTCTTATTTGAGTTGAATACTTTCTTGTGATCCAATGATTGCAGTTGCCCCAACAAGATGGTAAAAGATGAAACAAAATGCATGGCAAAATTCTAGTGCAGATTCTCGAAAATTTGTGCCAAAAACTAGGATTTTGCCAAAAATAAAGCAAAAAAATGTACTTACCATAATTCCTCCCCAATATAAGGGGCACATTTACTTAGCTGGAATGAAGGAATAGAATAAAAAATACTTTGAATTTCAAAGTATTCTTTTGGCTACTTCGATCATCGAATTGGCTACTTCAACCTTCGACTACGACTACAAATTGTTAGACTATTCGACCATTCGATAGTCAAAGTACTGTCTCTTTAAAATAAACTTCGACCACCTACTTTGCCACCTAAAACCTACCGAGCCCATAGGCTTTCTAAGTATATTTTTTATCGAAGGAAAATCGTTCGATCGACGAATTAAAATCCTTTGAATCGTTCGATTCGAAGGATTTAATAGTTTGATCCAACGATTTTTCCTACAATCGTTCGAACGAATTGCGGTAAATCCTTCAACTTCGATATTCGAAGTCGAAGCATTTTACTTCGACGGTCGAATATCGAGGGTTACTTAACCCTCGATATTCGACCCTAAGTAAATGTGCCCCTTTAAATGTCCATATCTAAATGTGTGTGTTATTTTTGTTGCTTTTACCAGTATTTATTCTGGTATCAAAGTGTTGGTTCTGCTGGTGGCCCTTCTTGACTATCAGGACCAAAATAAGAATAAATGCTGAAATATTGCTTTTTCATGTTGCTATATTTGCAGTTATTATAACATAATTAATAAATTTAATGTATAAACATATGATGATTTAAAAAAAAAAAGACTGATTAAAAAGATTACCATATTATTGATGGATATCTTAAAAATTCCATTTTAATGAGTCCTAAATATTTACATTTACTAAGTCAATAAAGTTAATAATAATGAGATCAGCTCTCTTTCATTATAAATAAGCCCCCCTGATTTATTAAAGCCATACTGCAACATAATGATGACAAATAAGCCTATTTGCTCCCAAATCTGATGCCTTGCCTCTGTATTTGCATAGACATGGTCAAAGAATATCTTTGGAAGTGTGACAGTAAAAGTTTATTCCATGCATAATTAATATGAATAATAGTTTGCTCCATTCTAGAGTATAAAGTAAGTTTCCTTTAAAAATAATTTAGATTTAGAACAATACAATATGTTTTGATCCAGGTAAGGCATTATACTAAGGGGCCCATTTTCTAAAAATCGAATCTCTGAATAAATCAGATCAGGAAAAACTCAAATCATGCAGGTTTTTTTGGAGGTTTCTCCCGAATTCTTTTTTCAAGTTTTTGCCTGAAAACCCCAACTTTTCGGATTATCTGGCTAAACCCAGTGCAAACCACGATATCCTCAAATTGGGATGGGGATCTCTCATTAAATTATACATGACCTCGACAGGTCTGAGATGGAGGATTTTCGGATTCGTGCTTTTAGCAGCTTCGAGGTATAATAAGTCTTGAAAAATTCGATTTTTTTTCCATGAAATATTCAAGTTTTTGCCCCAAAATCCCGACTATAATAAAGCGTGTAACACCAATCTGGGCTATCCACACCACAGATGTGGACACTTTCCAGCTAGTGAGCAGAACATGGGTTACATTGGACTCTCCCTTCAGGATCCGGGCCTTCGCTATGTGAAAGCTTTCCCTCTAAGGTGTAGTACAACTACAACACTCAGGCTACTGTGCATACAAAACATACAAAAGATTGGGTGCCAGGAGGTTCTTATGATGCAAACAAAGAAGCTGTTTATTAGTCAGAGACAATGTCCCCAGGTTAACTCACATCACAGTGGTTAGAGAAAAAAGGCACAGGCACATCACATGCAGCTTTACACAGGCTGACACTCCCTTAGGACAGACTTGTCAGGCACCCCACTTCACCTCTGCAACATATTCCAGACTGGCCTCTGGATCAACCTCAGGGCAATCACTCTCTCCTGATTCCCTCTCCACTGGGATCCCTATACCACAGGCAATATGGCCTGGGAGAGATACCTCCAATCTATCACTCCTATGTTGGAGCTCAGAGCTGCTCTTATCTAGCTCAACCCTGACTATCTTACACTCCTAGAGTTTACTAATACTGGGAGTTCTCCTGTCACTTTCTATTCCTCATTCACGGGGTTGCCTGGTCCCCGACTTGGACACATGCCTTTCTGGGCCTTGCTATACCCAGGATCCCCGGGCACACCCAGCTGGATCACCATCCAGAGGCCGAAGAGGAAGAGGCCACTCCTTACACACACTATATAGCAGTGCGGCAGGAAGTTGTCATTACCTCTCTTGGCAAATCACACTAAGAAAAGGGGAGAGGCCTTAAAGCCATAAGGCAGATTAACTCCCTATGGGCCCATACAAGCGTTTTAGTAAATAACCCCCCTTCTGTTATGTCAAGATTTGTATATAAGAAGTAATTTAATGCAAACATTTTATGTTCTCTATTTATGATCACTATTTCTTTTTATTATGCAATTTTGTTATTTATTTATTATTAAATATGGGCTCCTTAATGACACTTGCTGTTAAGAAGAATAATAACCCTGAGCTGTAAGGGCAGTTACTACAGAAATTGTGTTCCCAGTAGGTGACAAAGTGCCCTTAAATACCTTTTCATTGCAGGACATGGGAATCAGCGAGTCTAAACTTTTGAAATCATTGCACAAAAATTTAGAAAAAATACAATTATTTGGAAAACTTCAAAATTAAATATATATTTTCTACTTTTAACCAATAAATGTATGCAAATAAAATGAATGCAACCTATAGCATTTCTTATGATACTGGACTATTCATCATAGATTGTCATTTAATGCTAGCCTTATTGTAATGGATCCAGCCCAATGCTTTTGGGTCAGTATAGTTCCACAAATTGGCACACTGAGCAATTTTCTTCTTGACTAGGGTTGTACTATAAAGCCCTGAGTGGGTCTGGTCAGGAAGATCCATGCCCAATTTTACGGTCAGGGGATGAACTTTGTTTTATGATGTGATATAACTCCTGGAGGTGGATCAATGTAAGAAAAGGGTCTCTTTTTATTGAGAGCCTGCACTTAACCAGGGCACCCAGACAGAATGCCCACATGGATCACAGTCAGGGAATCAGGGATTTTATGCCCAAAACTAGACAGCTTTGAGGGTTTTAAAGAGAAAATAAGTTTTAGTGATAATAAAAGACCTACTGGTAGCAAATAAAATGTCTGTAGGTGCCACTCTGCAGAACTAAATTAAATCATGAGGCTGAAGCCCCTGGAATAAAAGTAGCAATAGACAGCAATCTATGACAAATAACAAAGCATAAGAGATGCTATGGAATGCATCTAATTTATTTGCATACATTCATAGGTTTAGTGAAAGTAAGAAATTGTATTTAGTTATGACTCATGAATTTGCATCTTGGATATTACAAACATGATTAACACACGGTATTCAAGTTCTAATGCTGCAAAGAAGAGAGAATGAGAAGAATCACATTGCAGCATAATTTATGTGCTACAGAAATAGTGGTTAGTAATCCATGCCAAGACATACAGAAACTTATGTCATTATGGTGTAGAATTGCTAAAGAAAGGGGGGGGGCAGAATAATTAATGTAATCACATTAAATTATACCTGAAATTAAAGGAAAAGATTTACTGCTTAAGAGGTTTATCCCACTAGAAAGTAGGAGAGGAGATAAATCAACTTTTTTTTTCTCCTATGCTGCCTTTAAAATTTCCATTTTTACAAATATTGGCTCGTTCACCTTTGTTATAGGCACCAGTTGTGATACACATAGCATAAGTAGCTGTATGCTGCACACAGAGTGGGTTGAGTTGAAAATCTTTGCCACTCAGGGAACAACATATGGGGTTATGGTTCAAAGTTATTGCACTTTGCACCACCCTTAATTGTTTATAAATGAACTCTCTAGTTTCCAATAGCCTGTATTAGTAAGATTCTATGGGGGTTATGCAGTAACATGGGCACAGGTAAAGCAGAGACAATGATATTTTTGTGACATATTGTTCAGTTACCACCGTTAAAAATTTGGCTATGGAAGTAAAAGCTTCAGTTGATGGTCAGGGCAAGCCCACAGACCTTGTCCCTCACATTAACTGAGATATGGGGCTATGTGCAAGGTTATTACATCTGCATTTATTTGGCGTGCAATTCCCAACAACACCAATGAGACTCCCCTATTAAAGTTCATTTTATCAGCGGGCTGTGTGCTGTTCTGTTTGTGGGACCATTTTATAAAGAAACCTAAGGATACTATGATTTCAAAGAAACAAACCCATAACTACATGAACAAAGGGATATGGACTGCCCAAAAGAGGCAGTAGTTGTCCTACAGTTACAGTATTTTCATTGCATTTAATGCTATAAAGAATAGGAACACAGACTTGGCTAGTTATACACAAAGCAAGAGACCTGCGGCACAACTGTTGCAATTGATTAATTAATCAGTATTTATTCAGCTCACAAACAAAGCGGCAACGTTTCGGGCCTCCACTGGGCCCTTTATCAAGCCTGGCTAGTTATACAGGCATGGGGCCTGATATGCTAAATGCTTCTGGATAACGGATCTTTCCATAATTTGGATCTTCCTTAAGTCTACTAAATCATTTAAACATTAAATAATTCCAATAGGCTGGTTTTGCTTCCAAACAGGATTAATTATATCTTAGTTGGGATCAAGTACAAGCTACTGTTTTATTATTACAGAGAAGAAGGAAATCATTTTTTAAAATTTGAATTATTTGATTAAAACTGAGTCTACAGAAGATGTACTTCCCGTAATTTGGAGCTTTCTGGATAACGGGCTTCCGCATAATGCATCCTGTGCCTGGAATACTATGAGGAATGATAAATCATTACTAGCTGACAGGTTGAGGCTGAAAGATTTCACATGCTAATTTAAAAAACAAATTCATAAAGTTTGGATTTTGACAAATCATCGAATCAAAGTTCATCAACAAGATTTGCCAAATCCCGAACTGAATCGTATCCCTAATTAGATTGAACTATTGCATCAATGTCACATTTTTCCCAATGCTTTAAGGTCAAATGACTTTTTTTTTTTTTTACAGCAAAAACGATCATTTCAAGTTTCAGGAAACTTGAATATTTAAAATTTAGTATGTATAAAAGGGATAAACGTGCATAAAAAATTAGCATCCAAAAGCTGGCACTTTCCTGTAGAAGTCATAGGGGGTTGGATTGATCTGAGGTGCTATATCCCTTTAAAGGCTGTCACCCAGAGAGTTTTTATTTTGACATTCGACAACTATCAATTGCGCCTTCCAGGCTGATAAACCATTATGAGTTCTGATTCAAACTGGTGTTTTGCATGAAAAGTTTCTTCCTGTTCAGTCTATCAATATTTCTATTTATTCGATTGAACTTTGGACATGCTTTCCTAGGTGATCAGTTTCATTTAAAAGTTTCTAAAGAAACACTATTGATAAGGGGAACAATGGACCTTGGACTATTAAGGTGTCTAGTTTGATGACTTCAATGCTTTTTTTCCTAACAATAAAGGAGATGTGATAAGGGGATTCATTTCCAATGTAACATGAGCTTGTCCTAAAATGTTTAAAATTTCTTATCAGACATCTGAAAAAGTCTATACTGGCTTGGCTAGTGTTAAAGTAAATTAGGAAAAAAAAGACCTATATGTATACAACCCCCAGCCATCAGGTATCTCAACTCCCAAGAATTGAATATATTCATAAGGAACTGAAATGCCCACTTTGCCCAGCATGACAGTTTACTAGAGTTGCTATATAGAACCAGGGGTTCTGGAGGAACGCCATTTTGTTTCTACTATTTACTGTATTTACTGTATATGGCTGAAATGACAATAAAATCCACTTGACTTGACTTGACTTGGCTTGACATTTATATAGGCAAAGGAAACCTTTTTCTACTATTCTTACCTCCACATTATCAGTAAAACACCTGGGAAAAAACAGAACTGGTTATGATTTGGAGCATCCTCAATGAATCCCCTATAACAATATGTTTGTGAAGATAGACTGGAAATAGAGGTCTACAGGAAACCTACCCACACAGACCAGTACCTGCTGTTTGACTCCCACCAGCCACTAGATCACAAACTGGGGATCATCAAAACGCTACATCACAGAGCAGACACGATCCCCACCAGCACAGAGGCTAAGTTGAAAGAGAGGGAATATCTCAGAGGGGCCTTAAAGACATGTGGGTATCCAGATTGGGCTTTAGTAAAAACCGGTAGAAAAAGAAGAAAGATCCTATGTTACAAGTTATTCTGAATTGAGAAAGCCAGTTGGATGACTGATGAAACGTCTTCAAGAAAAACACAGAAAGTCCAGTTGATTTGACTTATTTCTATAGATACCCCTATAACATATTCTCTTGGCAGGGAAATTCCATATTCTGACTGCTCCTAAAGTGAAGAAACTCTGTCTGTACAATGTACATAAATGCCTTTCGTAAACAGGTATTGGATCTGTTATCTGGAAACGCATTATGGAAAGGCCATCTCCCATAGACTCCATTTTATCCAAATAATCCAAATTTTTTAAAATAATTTTCTTTTTCTCTGTAACAATAAATAGTACATTGTGATCCAAACTAAAATGTAAATAATCCTTATTGGATGGAAAACTTGCCAATTTGGGTTATTTAATGTTTAAATGATTTTATAGTAGACTTTAGGAATGAAGATTAGACCAGGGGTCCACCATAAAACCTTAGACAGTGGCCCACTCTCAGTACTAATATTCTTCCTCTCCTCAATCAACCTCTATTCTCCTAGTTTGTTTTCTTTACATACTATAATCGATTATTCCATCGATTTAGCCTCTTTGTTCTCATATAATAGGGAATGGCCATGAAATAGGCCAAAAGTTTAGCAGCATGAGCCCACTGACACTTAGGCCCACCGGGAGTTATCCTGGTATAAGTCTGCTGAGACTTATTCCTTATCTGGTAAATAGTGATGGGCGAATTTGCGCCGTTTGGCTTCGCCGAAAAATTCGCGAATTTCGCGCGAAATTCGCGAAACGGCGAAAAATTCGCGAAACGGCGCCGGCGTCTCGTTTTTGACGCCGGCGCCCGTTTTTGACGCCGGCGCCCGTTTTTCCGACGCCGGCGCCCGTTTTCGACGCCGGCGTCCATTTTTCCGAAAAAAATTTTGACGCCGGCGAATTTTTTGACGCGAATTTTCACGGGAGTTTCGCGAATTTATTCGCTGGCAGCGAATCGCGCAAATTCGCCGCGAATTCGCGCCTGGCGAATAAATTCGCCCATCACTACTGGTAAACCGCAGATCCCGAGCATTCTGGATAATAGGTCCCATACCTGTAGTCTCATCTCTGCTGCCATATGGAATTTAAGTTTGGTATACATTTCTTTTTATTGAATAAAAGCTATTGATGAGCCAATACAATCTCTGAAATTTGAGTTAATTGGACAAGTGCATTGGAGTCAGTGGCCATATTTTCTAGCCTTTTTTCCCCATGCAACAAAACTAATTTTTTTCCACTGTGAAACAAAATACATTGTAACATTCTACAGCAGAAACAATTGTAAATTGTCTCTAACTCTTTTGTAAATTCAATAAGTTGTCCCTTCATTTTTTCTTTTTACTTTTGGGAATCATTTTTATATCTGTTCTAAAGAACAAAAGCATTTTTATTGTATTTCAGTTTCCTTTTTTTATTAGAAGTTTATCCCCTATATGTAATAAAAGGCACAACGTTTGCCCAGGAGCAGTTACCCATAGCAACCAATAAGATGTTTGAGTTTAAACAGGTGACCAGTAAATACTACATGCAGATTGGTTGCTATGGCTTACTGCTCCTGGGAAAACTTAGAGCCTTTTATTACATAACCCCTTGGAGCCTTATTTAATATCACCACAATATATTACTATAAATTACTTAAAGTTTTTACATTCAATATTTTGTCATGTAAATATGCAATATTATAACCTTGCTTAATGCTTCAGATCACCTTCATTTTTTTTGTCTCAAAATGGCTTCATATTTTAATTTCTACAGAGCTTTGCCCTCTATAACAATTTTTTTAATGTGAGTTACAATATGTATAAAAAATAAAGCAGCCAGCTGTAAATGCAAATAAAATCCCATGATAAGAGGGAGACATTTTTCTACAGTTCACTAGGGCAACATTTTAATCCTTCTCTGATTCCCACTGTCAAGGCCCTTGTATCTGCCACTTTATCTTGATCTTATCAGTGCTTGAAGAAGAATGGACATTTCATGCAGCAATTTAGATTCTTGGGTGACAGTGATATAGTCATGGTGATTAGGCCTCAGGGTGCATCCAAATGTTTAGTGGAAATGGATAAAGAAAAATATTCAATTTTATAAAGAGGAAGATTTACTGCACAGGTATGGCATCTGTTAACTGGAAACCCGTTATCCAGAAAGCTCCAAATTATGGGAAGGCCATCTCCCCTAAATTCCATTTATTCAGATAATTAAAATGATTCTTTTTTCTCTGTAAAAATAAAGCAGTAGTCCCATCTAAAATATTATTAATTTGAATGGGAGGCAAAACAATCCTAGTTGATTTAATTAATGTTTGAATCGTTTTAACTTAACCTATGGAGATCCAAATTACGGAAGGACCCCTTATCCGGAAAACCCTAGGTCCCATGCATTCTGAATAATAGATCCCATACCTGGGATACTAAGGATTTGCCAGCTGAGGATGAGAACAATCAGAGCTAGTACAGGAGAGAAGCAGCAATGAATGCATACGTCTGATTGTAGAACTCTAATCAATGACCAGAATGGATGTATCACCCTTCCCATAATTAAGTGTTTCCTTATGTTGCTGCTTAGTATTCTTCCTTCTGGTTGTGTATCTTGGATAAAGCACATAACATTATCACATGATCTCTCTCTCCCTTCTCTCTTTACACTGCTGTACTCTGTATTGTAAATAGATCGATAAAGCTTTTCTTGTTTGGTATAAACACACCTGAGACCTTATGGGCAAATCAGCGTGAGTTCAAAGTGTGACTCCATTCTGATAGCGTGAAACCGCAAAGATAAAGCTGCTAATTGGGTGAGATCAGAGTATTGAATAGTTACAAATAGATTGTAACCAATAAACAACATTGGGGGAAAAATTACAAGTCTATTCTACATTCTCTGCTCTAGTTGTGGCTTCTAGAATGTAGAAACACAATGTAGAAGCCACTTTCTGCTATTTAATATCATTACATCTGAGATTAAAGAAAATATCCTTCCCTTGTCTTCTTGTCACTGTCTTAACAGACAAGTGCATGATTACAGTATGCATGTTGGAGAGGAGAGACATGACGGAAAATAGGCAACAGGAGACACCTGCAATTCCAAATTATCTGAAGAATTTTAGAAATCTGTTTAATTACACGATTCTTCGTGTTAAATGTAGTATAAGTATTATGCCTGTTTCTAAAAAGATTATATTTTCCATGACACTTGTCAGGTCTCTGTCTGCACAAAAAAAAAAAAAAGAAGGTGGATGAAATTGTATATTAATGGAGTTGTTAAAGAAAACAATTCTGAATGTAACGAAATCTGTCTTTCGTGGAGGTGCAGCTGGAACGTCTGCATTTTTTCCCCTTTAAATGATTGTGCTTTTATATATTCTGTTGAAATGATAAAACCTGAGGAGCCTTAGCCTAGAAATGACACCTTGTCTTTTATACTGCGAGAAGCATGGCTTGAAAAATATACAATCGCCAGAAGGGAGCGATTTTCTAAAATTAAAGGCAGACAGAAAAGGCGAGGTGTCAAAAGTTTCCTCTGCAAATAGAGCTCTGGATGTTACTCACCTACATATCCCTGTCACTCTTGCTCTATTCTGGAAAGCACAACGTGGGGAGAGGGGTAACATAAGAGAGCCCCTTGTACAATACCATGTGTTTTTAATTATGGCTAAACACAGCGCTCGCTAGAAAACACTGTGTGAATAAACAGTACAAAGAGACAAACCAATTTGTCTTTGTACGAGCACCCAGACACAATTGTATATTAAAAAAAAGCCATCGATCATTATTTACCATTAGTTTATTTTTGGCTTATATTTTTATTGGACTATTGCTTTATCACAGCACACTTTGCACAGAAATGCGTATTTCATTTTTAAATTCAAATTCATTATAAATACAGGTATGGGCTCTATGGTCCATAATGGGGTTTTCCAAATTAGGGATCTTTCTGTAAATTGGATCTTCATACCTTCAGCTTCCTAAATAATAATTTCAAAATGTATTAAACCCAATAGGCTGGTTTTGCTTCCAATAAGGATGCATTTTATCTTAGTTGGGATCAAGTACAAGGTACTGTTTTATTATTACAGAGAAAAAGGAAATCATGTTTAAAATGATGAATTATTATTAAATTTAAATGGAATCTATGGGAATAAATGTGTCAGTCTATCAAGCTGAATCAACAGTTACCTTGGCTTTTCCTACATGACTCCACAGATGTAGTTAGATGACCTTATAATTATGATCTAATAGTAACATAGTTTATTTGGGTTGAAAAAAGACAATAGTCAACTGTAGCCCCTTTAAATACCTTAGTGTGGGAAGGTTGTATACCAATAGCACTGCAATTTTGACAATCAGCCTTAACCAGATGATCCTTAAAGGAACAGTAACACCAAAAAAATAAAAGTTTTTTTTAAGTAATGAAAATATAATGTATTGTTGAGCTGCACTGGTAAAATTGGTGTGCTTGCTTCAGAAAGACTACTATAGTTACAAGCTAAGGCCCGGACTGGCAATCTGAGGGTTCTGGCAAATGCCAGAGGGGCTGCTATAAGGTGCCATAGAAAGTCAGTATTTACTGGGCTGATGGGGGCTGGGTGGGCATCTCGTGGGCTGATTGGGCCTCTGTGTAACTGAAATGCCAGGGCCTATTTTAATTCTCAGTCTGGATCTGAACAAGCTGCTGTGTAGACATGGGGGCAGCTTTCAAAGCTGAAAAATGAGAAAAGGCACAAGATACACAGCAGATAACAGATACGTTCTGTTGTATACAATAGGATTCTTCAGAACTTATCTGTTATCTACTGTGTGTCCTGTGCTTGAATAGCTGCCCCCATTGTTTTGATTGTAAGCTCTGCTGGGGCAATGAATCAAGAAGTGCTGCAGAATATGTCAGCTGTGTATAAATAACAAATAATAACAACAACCCATAGTATCCTGGCTGAAATAACCCTGAAGAGTCTTCCAATATGTCTTATATATATATAATATGTGAAACTAATCAGCAAACGGCCAGCTTGCCTTGCTGGTAAATATCTGTTCTGTCACTAGTGAAGACAAAGCGCGTCAGGCGCCTTTGACAAAGCTCGCATTTGATGGGTAAAACACGCGTCAGGCGCACCTTTTAGCTTTCAGTTAGGCAGGACGCTTGATAGGGACCTTTATGGTAGAACGGATCGGGAGGGTGTACTACGAGGGTGAAGGGGTTGGATGTGGTATATTGATCCGCGGGCCAGAACTTTAGCTCTCTGTAGAAATTAAGCACCCAAGTAATACGGCATTATCACTGAATGGCACGTGAATTTGAGGGTGAAGGGGTTGGAAATGGCAGAATGAACCGTGTGCTAGAATTCTTCACTAGCGACAGAACAGATATTTACCGGCAAGGCAAGCTGGCCGTTTGCTGATTAGTTTCACAATTTATACCGAACACCCATTAAGATTAACCTATCGCTGGGTTAAATGGTTGCTCAGCACGATTCGTGACAACCCTCCTCTACCAGTCAATCAACGTCCTGTTTCCCGCTGCTTTTTTAATATTTATATACATTTTCTTTTGTTTGGACATTTTAAATACAGATTAAAAGTTACGTTTTAATTTTAATACTTCTAACTACCTCGGAGGTTATATATGGGAAGGTGCAACTGTGAGGGCCAGCTCTTTCCATTCTCTCCCTTTTTTGAAGAAATAAGGGCACCATGTTTATTTTACCCTGTTTGATAACATAAATGAGATTCACACTTAATGCTCTTGATCTACAACGTAGTGAAGCCAAGTGCTGCTCTTTCTAAACTGACCTTTCACTTCTAAAGTGTACTATGACAGGAGCTTTCCTGTCACTTTACATTTAAAATCTAACACCTTGTTGTGCTCCCCAATATCATATAGTTGGTTGGTTGTCTTAGGGAACAGTTTCTTTACTGGGGCCTTCTGCTCAAGGCTCGCCAGCAGGATCCACCCTTAAGAACAGATGAAATCCAGTGAGGAAGCCTGTGGTCCTTTCAATTAAAAAAATTATGGTCTGGAACTTGTCATAACACCCTTGAGCAAAGAGAATCTAATTCCCTCCCAAAGGACATAGATAAACTGTGACTTCCTAAGCCAAAAAGGATTTTAACCTTATGAGTAGTGGTGAGCAAATCTGTCTCGTTCGAAAATTTTGCAAAGCGCATTGAAGTCAATGGGCGCCTATGTGCAAGAATTTTTTATGTGCTTGATCAAAGTCAATAGGTGTTTTTTCTTGTGGCAACTTTTATGTCCAAAAGCATTAAAGTCAATGGACATTTCTTAAGTTGTCTTGGTGACCATTTTGTCTTGGCGACTTTTTCTTTCCATGGCCGCAGTTTCATTAGAAATATAGCAGATGGCGAAATGTCGAAATTTTGCTGCGAATCCATGGCTACTAAAAAAAATCACTCATAACTACTTATGAGTCCCTACATACCTGTGGATCACCCAATAAAGCTCAGAATAATAACCTGCATGCCCTTATAAGGTGAAGGTGTGAGTCCTTCAGGTGATGACCAGTATCGAGCGAACAGGTAGAAACCCAGAGGTTCCTAACTCTAAACCTAGCAGAGCCTTAAGGTGGCCATAGACATAGAGATCCGCTTGTTTGGCGATGTCGCCCATATTGAAGTGAGCGAAATCAGGCTGATCCGAACGTCGGCCCTAGGAATTATATTGGAGCTGATACGGGCGATCGGATCGCAGGACCGCTTACATGAATAGATGCAGCTGCGTTCCGACAGGATTTTTTAACCTACCCGATCGAGATCTGCCCGACTTTCGGACAGATATCAATCAAGGAAGCCCGTCGGATGTTCCCACACACGGGCCAATAAGCTGCTGACTTGGTCAGCACAAACAGGCAAAGGATTTTTTGCCAAGATTGTTGCATAGTTTAACACCCCAAGCAGCTGTTAAATACATAACCTTTCATTTACTGGCAAAGAGTTGCACCTTTCAGTAGCAGGTTGCTCCTTCAGCTTTGTTAATTTATAAACTTATGTTATTAACGGTTACACTTTTATTATTTTTTTTCTCATTAGGTATTTTAGTAGAAATGTGTCACCCTAATTCCCTAGATGCACACCGCATTCAGGTAATCCTTCAGACTGTACGGTGCTATTTAACCTCGTTATATTTTGCCATGCTATTGATGGTAGTCAGATTTAAATGCCTTGAAAGAAAAATACATATATATATCACACCAGAAATCACAACAATTAGACTACTAACAAGGAACAGTACAGGGAGTTATCTCATTCTTTTGCCCTTATGACCCCGATACAAAAGGAATATTCTTTTCATTTCTTCCAATGTACAACCATTATTTACAATTGTTTGCAGTGAAGGTGGTTCCAATATTTGTTAGGCTGCTTTGCTCCATTCTTTTGGGGTTTGTGAATGCCGTTATTAAAGGATTATATGGCGTTGTGAATTTCCCACATTAGGCCGAAATACTTGGATCTTGGGCACAAGTAGGAAATATGAGGACGGTCAGCTATTTTGCCACAGCCTCTTCATTAAAATTGGACACTTTGGCAAATATTTTATTAGCTTTGGCCATCATTTGGGATGAAAATATCGTGGCCTGGAAAAACAAAAATGTGTGCAGTATTATTCATGTTTTATTTTCAGTAAAACATCTCTTGTTTTTCCATCAGTTTATGCAAAAAAGCTGGCAAAGAGAATGCAGACATGGGGAAGTCTTGCCGGCATAAATGGTTCTGTTCTATCTAAAGCACCAGTCTCATCTTCTGTAATTAAATGAGCAAAGAGTCCCTCAAATTAGCAAAAATCAAACCAAACAGAAAATATATAATCTATGACACTGGCAGTTGGGTTTTCTATGCACAGAATGGTAGTTGCTGTATAAGGTTAAAGCTCTTGACAATTGAAGGGAATATGTTTTTATTGAATGATAATATATGTTTTGATTTTGGATTTGGCTCAGTGTTTGGCAAAATCTTTTGTGGCTCTTTGTGTAATTTGGCAAATATTCTGTGCATCCCAAAAGTATTACTTTAATATTATAAAATGCGACAATTGACTCATATACATTAAAACAAAAAAGGGGAACAGCACCCCCTGTTATCTCTCATGCTGGTCCCTAGTAGTAGTCGTATTTGTGCATGTGAGGTTTGTGTGCACATTTAATAGACATGCGCACGTGTGACCCCGGATGTGTGTGTCATGGGCTAATCCAATCTTTGGTGCATTTGCGTAATTTCCTGGAGACCAAACCTAGTTGCCCTTTTGTTTTAAAAGGTCCTTCATGGAAAGTCCCTTCTTGATGGCATCTGGTCTGCAGATCCTACTCAGGTCTTTAGGGCTCATGTACGTCCATAAGTGCAGTTCCGGGCCCCCCGCAATCTCCCTGCCGTGTAGAACCATTTTCATTACTGTCAAGGTACTCAAATGAAAATGTTCTCCTTGCACTTGTGCTTGGCACCGCTCAGTCCTTCATGCCAAACGTTGAAGTGTGGAGGTTTCCTCTACGTTCTGTAACAGAAAGCCTAGAGGCACCAAAATCATGTAAGTGAAGGTGGGTGCTGGCAGTTTCCCTTGTTGCATAGAGTTGTCACTCAGGGTTCCTTATAAACTGAATGTTATAGTAAAAAAGATGGCTCATCTTTAAGTTAACTTTTGGTATGTTATAGAATGGCCAATTCTAAGTAATTTTTGAATTGGTCCTCATTATTTATTTTTTTTTTACTGCTGAAATTGCAAACTGGAGTGCTGTTGAATAAAAAGCTAAAGAACTAAAAAAACACAAACAATAAAAAATGAAAGCCGATTGCAAATTGGCTCAGAATATCACTCTGTACATCATGTAAAAGTTAACGCAAAGGTGAACAACCCCTTTAACATGATTAGGCTGTGAACAGTAAAGTAAAGTTTGTCTAAAAGAGAAATAGAAGAGCACCAAATGCAGGAATGGGTGAGTTTACTAAGGACTTCCATGGACTTACCTACAGCTTTACTTGGGCTGTAACAAAATAATCATATTCATTGTAACATACTGCCTATTATGAAAAACTCCATTCCTACTGTGGACACAAATTCTGGGGAATTTTAAATATTTAAAAAGTGACCGGAGTAGTAGAAATAGCAACAAATAAAAAGGAAGCATGTTTTTAACATTACTTTATGAGCATTTCATGTCTCAGGCTCTAAACAGAAACGGTGCTCATGGATCTCGAATCTCAAACAACATAGAACTTGGTCTAAATGTTAAATGAGATTTACACAGGAAAGAAAACAAAGCTGGCCAAAAATATGGCCAATAATATAGCCCAATATCATAAACTGTAATTGCTAGTCTCAGGGATATTTATAAGGCAAATATTTTAAATGTATTTCATTTATACAGGCATGGGACCTGTTATCCAAAATGCTCGGGACCTGGGGTTTTCCAGATAACAGATCGTTCCATAATTTGTATCTTCATATCTCAAGTCTACTAGAAAATCATTCAAACACTAAATAAACCCAATAGGAATGTTTCGCCTCCAATAAGGATTAATCATTTTTTAGTTTGGATCAAGTACAAGGTTTCTAGATAATGGGATTCCTGATAATGAATCCCGTACCTGTATTCCAAAGAGCTGGCAGAATCTTGAGAGCTGTCTTAAAAATAATTGAAAAACCACAGCACAAATAAGCTCTACTTTGATGGCACAATACATGAGTCAAATACAAAATGAAGGTGATCAAGACATTACTGAGTTACCCAGGCCATTATGTTTATTCTTTTCAGACTGATCTTTCTAGCAACCCTATTAACTTCTTATGATGAACTGGTTACAAAATTTGTGGATCATTGAATGAGGCCTAAGAAGATTTTACAAATGTTTTGCTGTTGTTTCATAGAAATGCTTATTGTTAGATGAGATGTATCCATCTTGGAAGCTCTGCACATACAGTAAGGGGGTTATTTACTAAAATCTGTTTTTTTTCTCATATTTTAAATAAAAAAAAGGTCGACCAAACTCCCATCTACAATTTTTATCATTAAAATAACTCTAATTAATCAGATCGGGGAAAAAACTCAATAAAATAGTGCTAAAACCTGAATCGTACGAATTTTTTCGGACTGCTTTCTCGAATCGCTCTATTTTTTTGGGGTATTACCAAAAAACCCCGAAATCACAAAATCTTCAAATTAGGATAGGAATATCTCTCATTGACTTATACAAGGACCTCCAAAGGTTTGAGATTCAGGCTTTTTGCAGCATCGGGGGTATCTCAAAAAATGTAAGGGTTTTCTTGCCCACAAAAAAATTGAGTTTTTGGCCCCAAAAAGCCAGACCAGAAAAAATAAATAAAGTATATGGTAAATTTACTGAAGAATCAATCACATTTTTCATGTACTGTGACAATTTCATTTCTTAGAACTTTGGATGCAATTTTACCAACACTGTATAGAGCAATAGAAGTAACAGATATGATTACATTTGAATGTTAGAGCATCATCAAGGTTGAGAAAGGAGGCTTTATAACTGTTCTAGCTGTTTAATTAATTCATGACAAAGTGAGTGTGATTAAAAAAAAAGTTAAGAAATTAAGAGGATATCTTAATATCTTAAAGGTAAAATATAAAAACCCCAGATGCCTCAGATGGAGCAGCTTGCGGTTGGCAGTGTGGGCCTACAAGGTTACAGATGCTCTTGTTTCTTTCTTTTCTTTAATTCGGCTCCTACTCTCACTGGCTTGAGCACTTCCAGCTGGCGGCCAGAATTTCCTGCCGATCTCTGCCTGCTGCCTCTGGACTTTATTGTGGTCTGTGATGTCACTGGGGATGTGCTAATTGAGCCCTTTGATTAACCAATGATTGATCATAGTCAAATCACAGACACATACAATCGTATTTTTAACATCTGGGCTACAGCCCTATATGAAGACATTGACATTTTTTTGTCTTTGGTTAAAGGCAAAATGAATTCTGGGTCCAAAGAAAAGTATTATGATTGTTATGCTTTATGTATCATTGACCAAAGCATTACGTAAACTGTTGTGTTCCCTATCACATTCACACTATGGCCAACATGATCAGGAGGCAAATCAATTATGGGTATGTTTTTTTGAGAAAAGCCATGTATCCAGGAGAATATGCAATCTCTTTGCCCATAGAGCCTTCATTAGAATTGAACCTAGGACTAGCCCCTGTGCGGCTGAGCTGCAAGTGTCACCACGTACCATAGCATCTTTTTCTGGTGCTGGGCAAAGCATAGTTGTCTCTTTTGACCAGACTACTGAATTTACAGCAAATTAAAGGCAACTACAAAAACAATATAGGTATAAGCATTTATAAAAAAGGATCCCTTATCCAGAAACTCATTATCCAGAAAGGTTGTCTTCCATAGACTCCATTTTATCCAAATAATCCAGATTTTTAAAAAATATTTCAATTTTCTCTGTAGTAATAAAACAGTATCTTATACTTGATCCCAACTAAGATATAATTAATCCTTATTGGAGGCAAAACCTATTGGGCTAAATTAATGTTTACACGATGTTCTAGTAGACTTAAGGTATGAAGAACCAAATTTCGTAAAGATACAGTATGTTATCGGGAAAACCATTGGCGTAACTAGAAATTACTGGGCCCCACAGCAAATTCTTTTTCAGGCCCCCAAAATGTCTAGAGATTGACCTGTTTTACCAGTATTTCTTGAAATTGTATATGTATTAGGGCCTCATGGGGACCATATACTTCTTGCCCCCCCTGGAGCCACAGGTTCTGCTTCATCTGTAGTTACTGTTAGCACAAATAGAGTCAGCTCAGAGTAAATAGCCGCAGGTGCACGTACCATCAGTGGTCCATCATCCACCAGCCACAGCAAGACAGAAATTCTTCGTACAGCACCACGTAGTTTAAAAATGCCATTATTCACAAATTCATGGCAGAACCTGGTCAGCAATGTTTCAGGCCTATGTATGGCCTTTTATCAAGCTTGGTAAAAGGCCATACATAGGCCTGAAACGTTGCTGACCAGGTTCTGCCATGAAGTTGTGAATAAAGGCATTTTTAAACTACGTGATGCTGCACAAAGAATTTCTGTCTTGCTTCATCTGTAGTTACACCATTGTGGACAACCCCAGATTCCAAATATTCTGGATAACTGGTCCAATACTATATCATACCATCATCAATATAACATAAGGGTATTGGAATAGAAATGTGGAATTCCTTCAGTATACCATATATAACATTAACATTTAAAAATCTGTTCATTTTGTTTTAAATAGGTCAGCATAGTGCTGTTTTGCCTGAATAATAAGGCTGCATTACCTTAAAGGGATCCTGTCATCGGAAAACATGTTTTTTCCAAAATGCACCAGTTAATAGTGCTGTTCCAACAGACTTCTGCACTGAAATCCATTTCTCAAAAGAGCAAACAGATTTTTTTATATTCAATTTTGAAATCTGACATGGGGCTAGACATTTTGTCAATTTCCCAGCTGCCCCTGGTCATGTGACTTGTGCCTGCACTTTAGGAGAGAAATGCTTTCTGGCAGGCTGCTGTTTTTCCTTCTCAATGTAACTGAATGTGTCTCAGTGAGACATGTGTTTTTACTATTGAGTGTTGTTCTTAGATCTACCAGGCAGCTGTTATCTTGTGTTAGGGAGCTGTTATCTGGTTGCCTTCCCATTGTTCTTTTGTTTGGCTGGGGGGGGGGAAAGGGAGGGGGCTGACATCACTCCAACCTGCAGTACAGCAGTAAAGAGTGATTGAAGTTTTTCAGAGCACAAGTCACATGACTTGGGGCAGCTGGGAAATTGACAATATTTCTAGCCCCATGTCAGATTTTAAAATTAAATGTAAAAAAATCTGTTTGCTCTTTTGAGAAATGGATTTCAGTGCAGAAGTCTGTTGGAACACCACTAGTAACTGGTGCATTTTGGAAAAAAAATGTTTTCCGATGACAGGATCCCTTTAAGGTAATGCAGCCTTATTATTCAGGCAATAATAACAGCACTATGCTGACCTATTTAAAACAAAATGAACAGATTTTTAAATGTTAATGTTATATATGGCTATTAACTGGTTCATTTTGAATTTTTTTTCCCATGACAGTATCCCTTTAAGGCTAGTGAAAGGTTTTTGAACTCTTACATTAAAATCTAACTGAACCAGTGCATCACCAAACAGAATTATGGCGATATTTCAGTGCCAGCTGTATGTTGGTCTGCTTTGCTTTTATGTATGCTTAACTTAACATAGCTGTTGATATATCTGCACATTTTAATGCAATTTTACATTTGTCCAAGTAGCAATAAAATCCAAATCGGAACTCAAGAGAAATTTCCTTTTTTTTCCCCCTTCTACATTTTTTTCCAAGCAATTTAACCTGCATTAAAAGCCAGTTTGAGTTATTTCAGGAGATTTAGCAGCATTTGTATCTTAGCTCACTTAGTTTGCACAATTTGCAGAGTTATTATTTTTGTTCGGTAATGATTTTGATGCATTATGTCTATTATCATAGCAAGTCGTCCCATACCACTCATACTTTAGTGTTTGCATTTCATCCCAGGAGAGATGGTGTAGTGGTTAAGGTGTTGCCTCACGCTGAATCAAAGAGTTCAGGCTTCCTTGTGATGTGGGCTGTTTTATCTTCTTGGGCATTCCTAGAATCCCTACACCCAAGAGACAGTCGAGGAGACAGCAGGAAAAATAAAATAAGCTGAAACACAGAGAAGCAGAAATGGTTTCTGCCTTCCAAATCACCATTTGTTTTCCATCTATCATCACTGAAAAAGGCACTGGAATGATTTCAGAGCAGAGGCTGAATTTGATTTAAAAATGAAAAAAAAGTAGATAAGAATTAGAGAACATGATTGAGATATTAATGACATATTTTAAATACAGTATATCGCACTGTAAAAAAATGACATTTCAATTTATTCGATGCAACCGGACTCAGTTCAGGAGGGTATACTTATTTATTAAAGTTGATCATCGGGGACATATGGAGGCTCATTGATTAAAGGTCGAATTTTAGTGGTACAGGTATGGGATCCACGCTCCAAATTACAGAATGACCGTCTCCCCTAGACTTCATTTTATCCAAATAATCCAAATTTTAATAAAATGATTTCCTTTTTCTCTCTAATAACAAAAAAAGTACCTTGTACTTGATCCCGAATAAGATATAATTAATCCTTATTGGAGGCAAAAACAGCCTATTGGGTTTATTTAATGTTTAAATGATTTTCTAGTAGACTTAAAGGTATGAAGATTATGGAAAGATCCGTTATCTGGAAACCCCCAGGTCCCGAGCATTCTGGATAGCAGGTCCCATACCTGTATTAGAGCTTATGAAACCACAATTAAATTCTCTTTCTCTAAAACCACATATGCCATGAAAGTTATTAAGAGATTCGAATATAAAAAGTATGAATGGGAAAAAATAAGCTGAACGATACAAAAACTCTAAAAAAAGATTTTGGACAATTTCTACTCAAAAAATTCAGAAAACCTCAAAAACTCTGAAAGACTAAAAAAGGCCCAATAGTATCAGCACAGCTTCCAGTTTTCATGAGTTTTACAATAATGATTCATTTAAAAAAATTGAATGATAGTTAATAGGCCCTTAGAAAAGTTTACTGTACAAATGTCATTGAAAATATTTAATAGAAGGTTATATTTTTCAGGGCAATGGCACATAGAGTGGTTTCAGCTTCTTTGACTGGTGCATTTTTCATACACTAAATAGTCACTCTGGAATCACCTCCCATTTCTTAAATTGGTCTGAAAACATCAACAAAGTGGATTTTCACAATTTTTGTGCAAAAATGCAGAGGCGTTCTTTTGAGACAATACTGGATTCATCATTTCTGAATTCAGCCAAATACCAAATCCTCCACCAAAGATTTGTCCTAATGTAGATCAGAGTCTGAGCTCTAATTTGCATATTTAAATCTGACAACAATTAATAAATAAATTTAAAAAAAAATTAGGATCAAATTGTGTTGTCATCACAGTAGATACAGCATTCCTTTCTTACAACTTATATGACTCTGGCACCAAAGTTGTTGAAGTGTGTGAAGGCTAAGTCAATGGATAAGAGGAAGCACTGCTTTAGGTGCATTAGGCATGAACGAGTCCATAATTTATGTATTTAGCTGAATATCAAATCCTCCAGGAAATATTCAGTCAAATACCAAAAAAAAATTAAAACCTTAATTTTCATGCTATATATACATATTCAGTTGTCCACATAACTTTAAGGGTTAAAGGGTAAAAGCATTATTTACTAAAGGATATGTAAAGCCTATTTCTCATAGTCAGCTTGGGGGACACAGGGACCATGGGTATAGCTAGTACCACTAGGAGGCAGGACACAACCCTAAAACAGAACTGACTCCTCCTTCACTGGCTATACCCCCAGTAGGCGGAGCTTAAGTCAGTTTGAGTTGTGTCCTCAGGAGGTTAGGACGTTTTTTATTTTCTGCTAATTCTTCTCAGTCAGCTAAGCTGACACCAGGGGCAATGCGGACCCTTTACACTGAGTAAAGGCTCTAATGTCATCCCCCAACGTGGGAGCCTGTCTCCGGGGTCACATTGTGCTCTGGCACAGACCACCCAGCTCTACTGATGTCTCCCTTTCCTTGCAGGAAGAGCAAGCTGGCCGGCAGACAAAGAGAGTGCTGGATGCCTTGGGCTGGAGGTAAGTCTGAATCCTCAGCCCCTATCCCTCCTTTACCAGGCTTGGCGCCTGGCTCTTCCCTTCATTCCCCCTCAAGCCTACTTGGATTGGGACTTATTCCCTTAGGGCCAGGGGGCGCTCAGGCAGTGCGCACTATTGGCGCTACACTTCTGCACATTCCCTCACCGGGTACGCCATTGTACTGTAGCGCCGCCATTAATACTTGGTGCGGAGCGGCGTTTTTCCCCTTTTCTTCTGGCGGGGTTTTTTCCTTGCGCTGCGCACACACGCGCATGCGCAACTCGGCCACTGACGCCATACGCGTCCACTCCCCTCGGTGCGTGCCGCCATCTTGCAGCACAGGAGCGCACTGTGGGATTCACGCGCTTCCTTTTCTGCGACACAAGGGCTGCACGCAGGGGCACGGGGACCTTCAGTACTCTCTGCACTACCCGACCAGACTACTCCTCCTTCCCTGCCTATATCTCGCAGGTTAGCGTGTAGCTCACAGACATTGGGGGTGAGTAAGTTTTTTCCTGAGTTTAAACTTCCTCTACCACTTCCTAGCCATCACAATGTCTGAGGTGCCAAGTGAGGGCCTTTTTACCAGGGCAGCACCCACTGCTTCTATTACTTATTTGGCCTGTGCCAAATGCTGCAAACGTTTGCCACGGGGGCACAAAGACCCCTTTTGTTCTAAATGCAAGCCTCAGGTTACTGAACCCTCAGTACCTACTCCACCTCAGGGGAATCAGTCTCAGCAAGGAGACTCTCCAGCTTCCAGCAGACATGCTTCCCCAATCAGAGGGCATTCTACTCCAGACTGGGCCTCCCAATTGGCCACAGGAATTCCAAAATTGGCTCAGTCACTGGACAGGCTACTTTCCCGTCTAGATAACCCTAGGCATAGACCTTCCAAACGCAGAGCTCCTTCTCCATCTGATGAAGAGAGCGATTCTCCTCCCAGACACTAGTCTCCTTTTCCTCCAGACTCTGAGGATGAAGACCGCTCTGATGGGGAACTTTCGGTTGGTTCCGGCCATGATGGGGAGGAATCACACAAATTTTCATCAGAATCCGTGGATTCCTTGATTTCCGCTGTATTGGAAACTCTTAATCTCCAAGAAACGGAGGCTACAGCCGAATCCTCAAAGGCTCTTTTTAAACGACACAGTAAAACATCACCTGTTTTTCCTTCTCATTCTCAGCTTGACCAGCTTATCCAACATGAATGGGACAAACCCGAGAGACGCTTCCAGGCAAACCGGCGTTTCCTTAAGCAATATCCTTTTCCGACTGATATCACTGACAAGTGGTCATCTCCGCCATCAGTTGATGCCCCCGTGTCTCGACTTACCAAAAATACAGCACTGCCAGTCCCTGACGCTTCATCCTTCAAGGACTCCATGGACAAGAAATTAGAGAGCTTACTACATTCCGTTTTCTCTGCTTCTGGCTCAGCCCTTCGGCCAGTCATTGCCATGGCGTGGGTCAGCAGGGCCATACAATCCTGGTCCCATACTCTCATTACCTCTATAGCAGATGGAGCCCCACGTCACGAGCTGTCTCAATTAGCCTCACAGATCAAAGAAGCGAACGACTACTTATGCGAAGCTTCACTGGACACAACGCAAGTCATCAGCAGGTCATCAGCTCTTGCTGTTGCAGCTCGCAGATCCCTTTGGATGAAATTATGATCCGCCGACCTTTCCTCCAAAAAGTCTCTTACCTCCATCCCCTTCAAGGGCAAGCTTCTCTTCGGACCCGACCTCGATAAGATCATTAGCCAAGCTACCGGAGGTAAGAGCACTCTGCTACCACAACCAAAGGCTCAGAAACATGGTCTGCAATCACTCAAGATTCATGGATTCAAGAGGTCGTCACCAGAGGTTACCACCTAGAATTTTCGTCTCCTCCCTCTCCACGGTTTTTCATGTCACGACTCCCGCAGGAGCCAAACAAAAGATCAGCCTTCCAGAATGTGATTGCCAGTCTTCTTCTCGCAGAAGTTATTATTCCTGTACCTCCTGCGGAGCGATTCATGGGATACTACTCCAATCTCTTTGTTGTCCCCAAAAAGGATGGATCCGTTCGGCCTATCCTAGACTTAATGGAGCTCAACAAATTCAAATTTATCCATCCTCGCAAGTTCAAGATGGAATCCCTGCGGTCTGTCATCGCAGCGATGTCACCAGGCCAATTCCTCATGTCTCTCGACATAAAGGACGCTTACCTACATGTCCCCATTTTCCCTCTGCATCAGAAATTCTTGCGGTTTGCCTTCAAAAATCGTCACTTCCAATTCACGAGTCTACCCTTCGGCCTCACCTCGACTCCCCGAGTCTTCACCAAAATTATGGCGGCAGCCACGGCAGAGCTTCGCGGCGCTGGGATAAACATCACTCCCTACCTGGACGACCTGCTGATCAAGGCACCTTCCCTTCAAGAGGCTCAACAATCTCTTCGGACCTCCATCATCACGCTACAGGACCTGGGCTGGGTTCTAAACATCACCAAGTCTTCTCTAGTACCCAGCCACTCCATGATTTTTCTGGGTATGACGTTCGACACTCAATCACAAACGATATCTCTTCCAATGGAGAAAGTAGTCTGCCTGCAGCAGTTGGTGACGACACTACTTCAAAAGCCACGTCACACAGCAAGATTCTGCATGAAGGTTCTGGGAGTCATGGTATCCTCGATCGAAGCAGTGCCATTTGCTCAATTCCACCTCAGGGAACTTCAGTGGAACATCCTCTCCTCCTGGAAACGAAAATCCCTTCTACAGGAGATTCAACTTTCTCAGCTGACGAGATCCTCTCTCCTCTGGTGGTTACAGACCCCACATCTCACCAAGGGGAAACGTCTAGGGGACCCGGGCTGGCGAATTCTGACAACGGATGCGAGTCTCTTTGGCTGGGGAGCAGTTCTCGAGGGCCAGTCTGCCCAGGGACAGTGGTTGCAATCCGAACGCCGGTTGCAGATCAACCTGCTCGAGATTCAGGCCATACGGCTGGGTCTCCTCCACTGGCAACACATCCTCAAGGGCCAAGCGGTGAAGGTTCAGTCCGACAACTCCACGGCCGTGGCCTACATCAACCACCAAGGCGGTACAAGAAGCAGGGGAGCGCTCAACGAGATAAAGCTTATCTTTCGGTGGGCCGAAGCTCAACAAGTTCACTTGTCGGCCATCTACATCCCGGGGTTGCTGAATTGGGAAGCGGATTTTCTCAGCCGTCAGTCCCTGGACCCGGGCGAGTGGTCCCTAAACGACGACGTCTTCCAGGAGTTAACGCTAAAGTGGGGTGTCCCAGACGTAGACCTCATGGCAACCAGGCACAACAGGAAGGTTCCACAGTTCCTGGCTCGCTACAGAGATCCCCTGGCTCACAATGTTGATGCCATAACGGCTCCCTGGCCCTTTCGGCTGGCGTACGCCTTTCCACCTCTGCCTCTCATTCCCAGAACCATCAGACGGCTTCAAAGAGAAAGGACCACCCTCATTCTGATTGCTCCACGGTGGCCCAGATGGGCTTGGTTCTCAGATCTCCTCAACCTATCCGTGGCAGAACCATGGACCTTACCGTCAATTCCAGACCTTCTCACCCAGGGACCGATCCGGCACCCAAACCTAAGCAACCTCTCCTTAACGGCATGGCTCTTGAGACCAAGATCCTAACCCAAAAGGGTTTTTCTACAGCGGTTGCACGCACTATGTGTGCAGCACGGAAACCGATATCAGCCAAGGCATACTATAGAGTTTGGTCCACCTACCGCCAGTGGTGCTCTAAATCCAAGGTGACGTTCGGACCTTATCCATACCACACATCCTGGAGTTCCTGCAAGACGGTCTCTCCATGGGCCTGTCCTTAGGGTCTCTGAAGTCCCAGATCTCTGCCCTTTCGGTTCTCTTCCAGAAACGGCTCGCTCTACTTCCAGACGTGAAGACGTTCATGCAGGGAGTGGCGCATGTAGCTCCGCCAGTTCGCACACCAGTTCCTGTGTGGGATCTTACCTTGGTTTTACATGCTCTTCAACTGCCTCCATTCGAACCACTAGCTTCCGTGCCTCTCCAGTGGCTCACCTGGAAGGTCGTTTTTCTGCTAGCTATCGCCTCTGCGAGACATGTCTCTGAACTCAGTAGAGATGGCGCGAACTGTTCGCCGGCGAACTTGTTCGCGCGAACATCGGGTGTTCGCGCTCGCCGGAAGTTCGCGAACGTCGCGCGACGTTCGCCATTTTGGGTTCGCCATTGTTGGCGCTTTTTTTTGCCCTCTCACCCCAGACCAGCAGGTACATGGCAGCCAATCAGGAAGCTCTCCCCTGGACCACTCCCCTTCCCTATAAAAACCGAAGCCCTGCAGCGTTTTTTCACTCTGCCTGTGTGTGCTGAAGAGATAGTGTAGGGAGAGAGCTGCTGCCTGTTAGTGATTTCAGGGACAGTTGAAAGTTTGCTGGCTAGTAATCGTGTTGATACTGCTCTGTTATTGGAGGGACAGAAGTCTGCAGGGGTTTGAGGGACATTTAAGCTTAGGTAGCTTTGCTGGCTAGTAATCTACCTTCTACTGCAGTGCTCTGTATGTAGCTGCAGTGGGCAGCTGTCCTGCTTCTGATCTCATCTGCTGACTGCTGCAATAACAGTAGTCCTTGTAAGGACTGCTTTTATTTATTTTTTTGTTCCAATACAGAGCAGTATCAAGCAGATTACTAGCCAGCAAACTTACTATCATCTGTCCCTGAAATCACTAACAGCTCTCCCCCTACACTATCTCTTCCAAGCACACACAGGCAGATTTTTCAGATACATTTTTGCCCTTGATCCCCCTCTGGCATGCCACTGTCCAGGTCGTTGCACCCTTTAAACAACTTTAAAATCATTTTTCTGGCCAGAAATGTCTTTTTTAGATGTTAAAGTTCGCCTTCCCATTGAAGTCTATGGGGTTCGCGAACCGTTCGCGAACCGCTCGCATTTTTGCGCAAGTTCGCGAATATGTTCGCGAACTTTTTTTCCGACGTTCGCTACATCCCTAGAACTCAGTGCACTCTCCTGTCGAGCTCCTTACCTCATCTTCCATCACGACAGGGCTGTTCTTCGCACTATTCCTTCCTTCCTACCGAAGGTCGTCTCGGAATTTCACCTTAAACAGGAAAATGTTGTGCCATCATTTTGTCCTGCTCCTGCAAACCCTAAGGAACAAGCCTTGCACTCCCTTGATCCTGTGAGAGCCCTGAAGTTTTATCTGCATAGGGTTCAGGACTTCCGCAAGTGTGATGCGCTGTTGGTAATTCCGTCGGGTCCTCGCCAGGGTACTCCGGCTACCAAGCAGAACATTTCCAGGTGGATCAAACAAGCTATCCAAAGGGCTTATACAGCGAAGGGGAAGGATCCCCCACACAGAGTCACGGCTCATTCCACCAGGGGTGTGAGTACTTCCTGGGCGTTCCGTAACCAGGTTTCTGCTGAACAGCTGTGCAAGGCAGCTACATGAACTTCAGTCCATTCATTTTCCAAATTTTACCACTTTGATACCTTTGCGGCATCTGACACTCGCTTCGGCAGACGGGTGCTACAGGCTGCGGTGGTGTCTTCCTAGGCCTCTTCTCCCACCCGGCTCTGGGGACAGCTTTGGTACGTCCCATGGTCCCTGTGTCCCCCAAGCTGACTATGAGAAAAGGAGATTTTGTTACTTACCGTTAAATCTTTTTCTCTTCAGTCACTTGGGGGACACAGGGCTTCCCTCCCTGGACTGAGGCCTTCACTTCTGTCAGACATTTTATGGTTATTAAGTGTTATGGTTGTTTCTTACTCTTCGTTTTATTACTCCTGTTGGTACAAACTGACTTAAGCTCCGCCTACTGGGGGTATAGCCAGTGAAGGAGGAGTCAGTTCTGTTTTAGGGTTGTGTCCTGCCTCCTAGTGGTACTAGCTATACCCATGGTCCCTGTGTCCCCCAAGTGACTGAAGAGAAAAAGATTTAACGGTAAGTAACAAAATCTCCTTTTCACTGGGGAGTGCCAAAATGTTAGATACCACCTACAAAAATAGATTGCTGAGTTTTTCAATTGGGCCTGCTACTTACCGGTTTACCATACTCTACTAGTGATGGGCGAATAAGTTTTCCAGGTGCGAATTCGTGGAGTTTTGCAGCTGGCGAATAAATTTGCCGGCAAAAAATCTGCCACGTCAAAATGCGTATATAAATTGTTGCGGGCGTCAAATTGATGCGTGTCAAAATAATTTTGACGCCCATTGACTTCAATGCGTTTTCACAAATTTTTGCCATTTCGCAAATTTTGCTGTAAATTTTCCGGCAAATCGAAACAGGACAAATTCACCCATCACTATACTCCACCTATACGAACCGAACTGGCCTGAGGAAAAAATGTAGAGATTTCTTTCACTGGCGCTAACATATTGGCACCCCCAGTAAAAATAGCTTTACATGTCCTTTAAAAAAATGGAATTTCAAAAACGTGAAAAAAGTGAAAAAACAACTCGAACTCAGTGAAATCACATTGTACCGATTATATTCAATGAGCCAAAATGTCGAATTAATCTCAAATACTGTAATTAAAAAAATAACTTAACATTTGCTAATAAAACTCCATTTGACTTCTACATGAACTTGCCAGCTTTTATATGTTGGACTTTTATAGCTGAGTTTTTTGGATCTTAATAAATCTTGAAAATTGTGTTTTGGAAACTCAAACTTGACATTTTTGCCACTAAAAAACTAAAATTGTGGTGAAAAGCCAAATTTGACTGTTGATAAACCTTCCCCTCAGGATTCAGCAAAAAGTGATGGGATTTAAATTCCAAACCAAATCCTGAATTCGGTGTGAATCTAATTTTTAGATCAGGGAAAACACATGAAAACAGTCTGGGCCCTCTGCTCTGCATTCTGCTCTGTTTCTCCTCTCCATGGAAAGAATAATAAACTATGCAATTTAGTTGTTATATGCTAAATAAATCTTCCAAATCTGCAACCTTGGCAGGGTTTTGTGGAGATTTATGGTAACACATGGCATTAGCAGTTAACATAAATACTAGTGATGAGCGAATCTGTCCCAATGGATTTTGTGGCAAATCCATAGTTGCCAAAAAATTTAGATCGCCACTAATAATTATATAAAATGTAGAGCAGCCTGCAGATTAAAAGGGCAGAGACAAAAGTGGAGATTCAGGGAAATTAGTCGCCAATTGATAAATCACCTCTTGTTCGCCCTAAGTTGCCTCACAAGGAAACTTTGCATTACTTCGAAAAACGAAACGCTCCAAGTGCCATCCCTCTGGTGATTTAGATTCTAGCCGATGGGAAGGCAGTTTGGGGAGATTAGTCACCCGAAGAAGAGGTGATGTGTCCCCAGGCGACTGAATCTCTCCGAATCTTCACGTGTGTCTTTGCCCTAAAAAAGTTTTAAATTTGATTGTTCTTATGTTGTGTGTTTTTTTTTTTAATTCTTTCCCTTTCTATTCTGCCCTCTCTTTTCCTCATCTTCACTGAATTCCAACCACTGCCTGGTTGCTAGGGTAAGTTGGGCTAGAAAACCAGAAATGCCAAACTGGATGAGGCCATTGCAGACTCTGATCATTTTCTAAAAGATTGCAAACAGTATAAATTTCTTCTATATATTAAAATAAAATCTTTATATTTGTGCCGGCTTCTAAATTAATTTTACACTGCAAAATCAATAGGAATGTTTCTTTGTAGATCACAAGCTGTGTCTAATACTTTGTATGTTTTCTGCGAGTATTTGAAATGAGTTTTTCTTAAAAGTGTCTCCATGAATCAAGAGCTGTTATTTTTAGGTGTGCCTCTCTTGCAGTTTACTCTCCCTGTCGATATTGCTCCATCTGTCCGTCAGTCTTGGGAATGGCTGTGCAACCTTGATGTCCAGTCACAGGAACTTTGTGAGGCGCATACACGAGACTATACATTAAAACCAGTTTGCAGTCTGAGAGTGAAGGTTTTCAGATGTTGATATCAATACAATAAAAGCATACCTTTTCTACAGAGAATATTATACTCTTTTAAAAGTAGAAGGAAAGTTCTCAAAAAAGTAGTGCTTTGGGTAATTTATTGAACATTTTTGCAAAAACCCTACCAGTCCAGCCCATCAGTTCCAATTTCTGCTGCCTCCTTTCCCAGGCTGTGAAGGGGAGCTGGTGGCAGTCATATTACTGCACTGTAGAATAGGAACCAATTAGAAGGTAGGCTGACCTGATAGGAAACTTAAGCCAGCTATGATTGGCTGGTCCCCTCTTACTGTGCTTCTGGTAGCGACCATTAGGACAAGCTGGTCCCTCAAGCCAGGCTTAGGTGGTGGGAGGGTGGGCGGCGGGCTGGTGCGTGTCGGGAAAAGCCTGACCTGCACATCACTAATACTTATACCATATGCTTAGTTTAAGAAAAACTTATGCTTAGGTGTTTCAGTACATAGCTGGGATGAAGCCCTTTCCCCAAAGAGCTTACAATCTATTAGGTAAAGGAAACATAAAGGGGACAGGTGATTAATATGTGGTTAATATATGAGCAACGCCGTGTATTTAATGTCACTCATCCAAGATAGTCCACCATTAGTATAAGCAGCTGAACGCAGGGATAATATTAATGGTTCTTGATCTAGATACTTCAGGGAAACCTTAATCTGAAGGCACAAGTGGTGATCTAGTCAACTATATGGACCAAAGACACCTTTCCGTTTCCCTTTATTAATAATATTCTTATTGATATCCTAACTTCTATAAAAAAAAGAATAAACATTCCCCAAAGGGCATTAGGTCAAATAATAATGTCAACATTGTACATGTTTAGCTCAGGTTAACAGAGCAAAGTAAATGAATATTCATTTGGCTCTGGATTATTATGATATTTGATAAGAAATAAACCCAGATGTATAAATTCCGCAACAGAGTTTGTGTTGTTTGTAGCTAATATTTGATTGTTAGCTTCTCAGTAGCAGGTCTGGACTGCCCCTCCCCCTTTGTCACCTGCTCATCTATGGAAAAGATGGCAACCCTTATCTTATTGCAGCTCCTCTGGCATTTGTCAGAAGCAACAGATTGCCAGTTTGGGCCGGCTCAGTAGACAGCCCATGCACTTCTGAGGTTTTGTCATATTTTGACATACAAGAAGGTTTCATGGCATCTGTAAATGCAGCTTATTTTAGAAATTCTTACTAAATAGAGTGTTGCCTGTTTTTATTCCAACACGATACACGAATAGGCTGACAGGCAGATTATTTTCTGCTTTTGTGGTGCTGAAAAGACTGATACTTTCAAGTCTCTTTCATTTTAGATCAGACCGATTTTTGCCAAGATGCCGCCATGTGTATATTCTGCATTGTTCCTGTACAGTAGCACAGCCACAGAATTTTGTCAGAACCACAACATTTTTACATCTAAAAAGTATTGGCTCCCAAATAAACATAATTCCTGTGCATCCCGGCCTCCGAGCCCCAAGGAATACAGTTGGCCAGTGATTTCTTAAAATAAATGGAAGGAATCCATACAACGATTGGTGGCTGACAGCAGGCATTTCTTTAATGTGGGTTTTTGTCAAAAAATCAACATTTTAAACCAGTCTTTACTATCATCGCGCTGACTGCCGCTGAAGTCTCCGTTTGGCAGATTTGTTAATGATAACCCTCTTGTACAGACAGCCTGAAAATGTTCAATGCAAATAAAAAAGGAGGGGAAAGTGATAGGCCGTTTTCATGTCTATGGAATGATGTAATAGACAATGAAGTGCATGTACAGATCAATGCTTTACTCTACAGTCCTCCTGCAGTGGTTACCATCTACCACTTGGGGTTATTTTGCTTAGCCCAGCAGAATGGAAAATGCTGGCAACGACTTAGCCCCCAACATTGGAACGCATTTAGCAGAGACAGAAAGCTTATGAACAAATAATGGGCCGGTGCCAAAGTAAATAAATGTGGTTCATGAGCTGTGGTCAAAAATGTCTCTCTTTCAATATTCAAGTACAAATCTTCTGCCAACATTTCCCATGGCGTTATTACACAAAGCAGTTTTTCCCCTCTGGAAGACAAGGCTGCTTCTATTCCAGGAGTGTAGAATTCAACTTGGAATTGGGTACCATGTCAAGGTAACCTCTGAAAAAGTGGACTTTTTTTCACGCTCGGCTTTCCATGAGGTGTGTCAGGGCTTCTGTGCAAAACTGATTTTTTTGCATCTGAAAATCCCGTTCCAGGATATCATAACACGTTCGTCTCTCTCTGTGTCCAAACCTGAGGCTTGGCTTTCACTGCGACTTGTCTAAAAGCTAAGAACAGCTCATGAAAAATATTATTAAAGCCTTGCCACGGGATCTTTGGATATCATGCCTAACATCAACCCTGCTTCAATTTCGAGTGAAAGGATAGTGAACTTTTTTTTTTACTTTTTGAAGGGTGGGTATGAAGCTGAACTATTCATTTAACCAGATGTTACAACTAAATTTAGCTTGTCACTGAGTAAAGCTTTACCAGATGAAATGTTTTCCTGCCATTTAGAGTCAAGCTGATTTTGAATCCCTACCAAGCCGACCCAGAGACTACTGAAATCTTGCATTAAAAGCTTGCAGGTTTCTATATGTTTTTTTTTTATAATTTGTTTAATCTTATAATGCGCTCGCACAAAACATCTTTGAGATTCACAACGGAATATTCATATTTTTAAAGACATTTCCTTAATACGCAATAAAAATCATTTTGTATGTTGCATTTCCCCTAATCATCTAAATGCAAAAGATTATAAAATGGTAACAAGGAAATATTAAAACCACTCAAAGAAAGTGCAATGTAGGAGTTTATATGGATCCATTGTTATGCAGGCTGCTTTTTATTTTTTAATTTTTTTCGAGAACATGTTTTGTGCCAGGAACACCTGGGGAAATCAACAGGTTGTAAATTAATTAGGTATTCACAGAGGATTTTCTTCAATATTATGTTAGTGAGAAACAGCCTTGGGGAACAAAACTGTTTCTTAGTTTCAATGCACTACAGGGTAGGCTATAAATGTTGGAGTGTATTTTATGCCAGATTTAATATTAATGCTATACTCCCATATAATGTAGATAATAAATAGAAGCCTGGTTTTATTGCAGAATGGAACAGGGAACAGTCCTTAACTCATAGGTATATGTTCTGTATTAGCATAGTTTTGTTAAGGGCATGTACACAATCTATAAAAGTTCAGAACTGATAATTGAGTTGGTGAAATATTTCTGTCCTGTACTTAAGGGGCAAACTTTTCAATAGACTGGCTAGTACAATAATGATGTAAGTAAATGTTGCCAGCAGTTTCTGAACAAATATAACAGGGGAGAATGGGGCTTAAGGTGAGGCTCCTGGCTTGAGGGTAAAATCGTAGATTTAAGGGGTGGTTCACCTTTAAATTAACTTTCAGTATGTTATAGAGTGCCCCCATTCCTAGCACATTTGCAATTGGTGTTCATTATTTATTTTGTATCGTTTTTATTAATTATTTGCCACTTTCCAGTTTTGAAATAGGGGTCACTGACCCCGGCAGCCTCTGTGAGGCTCCAGTTTTTTTGTTATTGTAGTAACTATATCATGGATGTCTCACAGCCAGAGATAAGGGTAATAGGCCTCCTGCATTGCCAGAGGTGCCTTATTTTTGAATTTGTACTGTATTTAGGCAGAAGTCTGAAAATCCCTACATTAACTGCAACTGGAATCAATAGACTCATTGGGGCAAATTTACTAAAGGGCGAATTGACTAACGCTGGCGAAAATTCACCAGCATGAAGTCATTTTGTCAGTTGAACATTTTTCTAAGTCCCAAAAAACGCTAGCGTGTTTTCCTTTTTTCAGGGTGATAGACTGAAAAAGAGCTTACATATTTTTGGGGGTAACCTCCTTCCCCCCTACATTTCCTAACGTATGGCACATAAACTATACACTGGGCTCATGTGTAGGGCATTATAACAACTTTATTTTACTTTATTAAGGTTCCCTGGGCTTGTGTAGTGTAATGTCTTTGATGCAACATATACGTCCATTCAACTTTAACTTCCCACCGTATGCAAATTAGGCAACGCTGGCGCAACTTCACTTTGGCGCAGTAACCCTAGCGCAACTTCGCCAGCGTTTGGCACCCTGGACGCAACTTTGGATTTTAGTGAATTAGCTTGTCCTGGCGAATCGACGCCTGGCGAAGTGTTTTGTGCTGTGAGAGAAGCCGTCACTGGCTAATTTTTGGAAGTTAGTGAATTTGCCCTATTGTGCTTACCTATACAATACAAGACAATAGCCTAAGCAAAGAAGTTGAGAAAAGTATTTAAAAATGTCAATCATCTCTGCATTATATCTATACAGCAAATATATTAATTTAATATATAAATAACTAAACAACGCTCTAAAAAATAAAAAAAAAGAGTTCATTTTCAAAATCCCCAAGCTGTGAATGTGGTCAATTACAAATAAACAGCATGCATTCATTTATTTCATTAACCTTTTAAGAATAAACACATCACATTTGCTCCCCTTCAGAAAGCTGTAGGGTTGTTGGCTTAACACATATATTGATTTCCACTCCCTCAGTATTAGGTGAGAAGCAGGACATAGATGCAGAAGGGCCTGAACTCCCCAAGGACTAGTAGGCACTGACATCAAACTCTCATGAGGCAGAATCAACTCCAGCTCCTGTGTTCTTCTACGAGATACCATTTTCCTATGAGACTTCAAGCACTTTCAATAGCAGGTCCCTCAGAACACAAGAGAGGAGCTGATATTTACTGGAGAGTTTCTCGTCACATGGAGAAAAGGTGCAATTTCCAAACACACTGTAAAAAACATGCATAATGTTCAGTGCTGCATTTGCAGTTTTATTGTATTTCATTGGTTAAACAGAATGTCACTTGTGTGTTGCACCACTCAGTGGGAGCTGTGGAAGTAATGACCGTGAAAAAATTCAGCCCTTAGAGCCCTATTCACTAAAGAGCGACACCTAGCCAGTATGCAAGGGTGCCATGTACTTAATGACTGCCACAAGCAGACAGTAAGTATAGGTTACCTTGCATTCTCAGTGAACCCCAGCTATCATAACAAGAAAGCTAGGGGTGTTCATGTTTAGACCCAAGTGCCATCCACTTTCCACCCCTCCTGTAGGCAAAGTTGCATAAAGAGTACATGCTTTTTACCCTTTTGTTGCACTTTTTTTGCACCTTGCCCCAATTCCACAAATTAACTAGTGGGCAAAATTGTCTTACCTGGGCAGTAACCGATGACAACCAATCAAAATGTTAGCTTTACTTTTTCTTTTTTTTTTATATATATTCTTTATTTGTAATAATGTTTTACGAATTAACATTCAATAGGGAAGGGGGTACAGAAGGCAAGAAGGGTGGGGTAAGGGGATAGGAAAAAATATTTACATAATCATAAAAAATAAATATAAATATAGATATAAGTATGCCACTGTTCCTAAACTCTTTTATAATGCCATATATAGTTTGTAACGCAACGTGACAGTAGCTTGGTACCTTATGTACTATATTATAATAATAGTAATATTTATGAAGAAGGTTCTGCAATTTAACCCATAAATATTTATTTAATTTAAAAAAACTATAAAAAAAAAAAATAATGAAGACCAATTGAAAAGTTGCTTCGAATTGGCTACCCTATAGTATACTTAACGTTAACTAAAAGGAGAATCACCCATTTAAATATATGGGTAATGTACCATGTTACGCCATTTCACCGTTTAGCAACATATTTATCTGCCTTCCAACAGAAGGATCATTATATGAAATGCTTAAATGGCACAAAAAAATCTTTCTGGCATGCACACTAAGTGCCGGATGACATTGTGCCTCAAATCTCTCTGCTCTGCTGCGTGTGACAGTTTGATGCATGTCCCCTAAATTCTATTATTGATCCAATAAAAAAAAGCATTGTTACCTGTGAAAGAACTCGGCAATTCACTCAGGAAAAATTGTTCACAGCTTTGAAACAATCAAAAGTCTATTCTTCAGCTCGCATTTCAGGGGGAATTTCTAAAAACCATGAGAATGACAGGGCACTTTGTGAGATTAAGAAAGAAAATGAAAGCGCAGCGCCTCGGTGCTAATAGAGTGATATACACACACAGAGATACTCCAGATAACGGGACAGAAATCATCTCACAACAGTGACTGAAATTGACATGATATCATAGTGGCTGGGCAGTTCATGTACTTGATCAAAACCAATGGGATAAAGCCACTTGTTTAGATCGGCTCTGCGGCATCAGAACTCAGAGATTAAACCCTTATCAGATAATGAGAAAACTTCTGCCTCCTTTGCTTTATACTAAAGTGTTGAACTATAAATGAATATCTTTTTTTTTTTTTTAAATCAGTTTGTTTTTACATGTTAGGCTTTTAAAATAACAGTTATCCAGAATTTTTGGGACATGGGGCTTTCTGGATAACAGATCTTTCTGTAATTTGGATCTTCATACCTTAAGTTTACTAGAAAAACCTGTAAATATTAAATAAACCCAATGGACTAGTTTTGCTTCCAATAAGGATTTATTATATCTTTGTTTGGTTCCATTTATCAAATGAATGTGGGTTGGCTGGGGCATGAAGCTTCAATTACAGCATTTATGTGAGATACAGTTGATGCCAGTAGGAGCACCTGTTGGTGCAACACATAAAGGGAAACCTGGAAATGCCACCTGCTCAAGGTTGGTGTCAAGTATAGGGCACCTTTGCAGCAGTGAGTGCTACAACTGGTGCCCTATTCTACAAAGCAAGTGCGCTTTGTATTAAGGATGCACCTAATCCACTTTTTGGGATTCGGCCGGATCCCTAAATCCTTCGTGAAAGATTTGCCCGCATACCAAACTGAATTTAAATCCTGATTTGCATATGTAAATTAAGGGTTGGAAAGGAAAAAGTGGAAACCATTTTTTTTAAGTGCTTGTTTTGTGACGAAAAGTCACGTGATTTCCCTTCATGTCGCTAATTTTGTTCCGCCTGGCACAAGGATTCGGCAGAATCCAGATACTGCTGAAAAAGGCCAAATCTTGGATTCCGTGCATCCCTAGCTTGTATATTGGTGCCAGTATAGACATGCTTGAATAGGCAGAGCTGGGCCATCTTGCACACTCCCAGGTGCATGTCAAAAGGACGTTCGGGAGGGGGGGGAGCGTGCAAAACGAGTGCCAGTGATGAACAGAATTGGGGATAACATATGCCCTGACCAGGTGTAGGTGAAAGAAGAGGTATGTGCCTAGCACCCCATCATCGTTGCACCCTAAGTATGTGCGTTTTCTGCAAGCAGTGTAACTAGACACTGTATCACTGGATCCCACAGCAAATTATTGTTCAGTCCCCCAAAATGTCTAGAGGTTGACCTGTTTTACCAATATTTATTGAAATTGTATATGAGTTAGGGCTTCATGGGGCCACTATACCTGAATAATCATTAAACAAAATATATTTCCCATAACCCGTGATTCATAAAAATCAAACGTTTATTCAATTAGCATAATGACATATAAAAATTAGTGCATACTGACCCCATATCATATGGGGTCAGTGTGTACTCATTTTTATATGTCATTATGCTAATTGAATAAACTTTTGATTTTTATCAATCACGGCAGGTTATGGGACATATATTTTGTTTAATTATTAGATAATGGTGCCTTGGGAACTGGGACAAATACATGAGGTTTTCTACACTCTACCCATTATCAATATATTTAAGACATTGAGACATTTTGTGCATACAGCTACTGAAAAATGCCTTGGGAACTGGGGCAAGTCCTTTCTACCCTGCTGCCTATTACGGACTGACAGCATAGACCCCCCCTTTTTCCAAAAATCTTATTGACACTATACCTACTGGAACACACTTGCTGCCGCAGGGTTACACCCCTGTCTTCTGCCAACCCTTATTCCGGTCCTGTGAGAAGGCGCAAGTAGATTGCGCTGCACAAACACCGACATGAAATGAAAGCAAAGCTCTGATTAATGAGCCCTTGAGTTCTTTCTTGTGACTGATTTATGTGTGTATGGCAGGCATGGGTATGTCTATTGTTACACATTGGCGTGAGATCATTCTCTAAACTTATTGTCTCTGCGCTGTCACTATGGCCGATACCACCACTATGGTTTCCATTCCTACAATAGGATGTGAAAGAGAAATGGGAAAAAGTATGCTGGCCTGTCCAGGGGGGCATAGCTATAAACTCTAATCACATTTGTGGCACATCTGCAAAGCAGGCTATAATGTCTCAGTGACAGGTAATTGCCATGGGGAAGTAACTGAGGACTGGGTTCACTAGGGAGAGGATCAGCTGACACTAGCTCGTGTGACTCTCCCTATAGGGGACTATTTGTCACATTTTGAATGATTCTACTTATCAGTTTAAGCACTGGGGAGATGTTGCCTGTGTGAAATTTCCTTAAGGATTCCCTGAGGACTATTTGAGACCCACAGAGGTGCGCCCATATGAATAGCGCATGCGAGGAAGCCTTTCTTTGTGTCGAGATGTCATTGTTAAGAAGTGATAATAATGTAAAATACGAAGGAAATATAGCCAACTGGCACTCCTCGGAGCAGGTGGCAATCGTTTAAAATATTGTTCACATGAAGCAGTTTCTGAGAACAGATTCAGTTTTCCAAAGCACTGGAAAAAGCTACATGAACAGATGCAGGCACCTTTAGCTGCAAAATATCATCAGACTCATTAGACATCTGCATATTTTTGTAACCAAAAAGCAGCATTTCTCACCCAAAATGTCGGCATAATTCATCTGCTGCAAGTTATTATTATAAATGCACAATGGCGCATTCAAATTCATAGTGATAGTGGCAGTTGCGCAAAAATAGAAGCAGAAGTTTTATGCGTTGAGACCACCTAGAAGGTGGTTCATCTTTACGTTAACTTTTAGGGCACATTTACTTAGGGTCGAATATCGAGGGTTAATTAACCCTCGATATTCGACAGTCGAAGTTAAATCCTTCGACTTCGAATATCGAAGTCGAAGGATTTACCGCAATTCCTTCGATCAAACGATTGAAGGAAAAATCGTTCGATAGAACGATTAAATCCTTTGAATCGAACGATTCGAAGGATTCTAATCCATCGATCGAACGATTTTCCTTCGACCAAAAATTTGTTAGAAAGGCTAACATTGAGGTTCGGTAGGTTTTACTTGGCAAAGTAGTGGGTCGAAGTTTTTTTTAAAGAGACAGTACTTCGACTATTGAATGGTCGAATAGTCGAATGATTTTTAGTTTGTATCGTTCAATTCGAAGGTCAAAGTAGCCAATTCAATGGTTGAAGTAGCCAAATAAATCATTCGAAATTAGAAGTTTTTTTATTCTATTCCTTCACTCAACTAAGTAAATGTGTCCCTTAGTGTGTTATAGCATGGCTAATTCTAAGCAACTTTTCAATTGGCTTTCTTTTTTTTCTTATTTTGACCCTAGCATTCAGACTGGTGAAATTGCAAACTGGTGAACTGCTGAATAAAAAAGCTAAATAACTCAAACACCACAAACAATAAAAAATGAAAAACAATTGCAAATTGTCTCAGAATATCACTCTCTACATCATACGAAGGGCTCTTACTGACGAGCGGTTGAAGCTGTGCTCCCCTGTGTTCCGCCGCAGGGGAGCGCAGGAATAGACGCATTACGTTTTTTCCAATGGGGCTGTTCTTACACAGGCACGTGTAGGCGCAGAACGAAGGAAAAATGCAGCATGTTGCGTCTCAACCTGCGTTCGGCGCCTACATGCACCTGTGTGAGTACAGCCCCATTGGAAAAAATGTAATGCGTCTATTCCTGCGCTCCCCTGCGGCTGAACACAGAAAAACGGAACGCAGGGGAGCGCAGCTTCAACCGCTCGTCAGTAAGAGCCCTAAAAGTTAATTTGAAGGTGAACAACCCCTTTAAATGCATTTGGGTTCAAAGATGCAGGAGAATTCTGGAGTTCCACCTTCAAGCTAGGGTAATCCCACTGCAGCTTGCATTAGTAGGTGCAGCAAATATCCACTTAAAGAATCAACTGCACAAGTCAATTTGTTGTGGGTTCAGGATCAAGGTGTCAATTAAGGTGCAGTAGCTGCACTCCAGCCTAGTTCACTGCAGCCTTAATTTATCTGTAAAATGAGCACAAAAAGAGGCAGGTGCTATACACTGAATGGTACCCGTGTGAGTGCTCTGATCATTTTATTTTTAGTGAACTGAGGAATACAGATTAACGGAGAGGTGGTAAGAATGTCTATGAATAATACATCTATGAATAAGTCTTGGTAATATTGGTTCCAGGGGTGCTTGTAAATGGATATTCTTTCTGCTCAGTTCAGCAAGACCTTTATTTACCACTTGATTTTAGAATGCATAATGCTGTTTCCAGTCCTGAGTGGTTGTTCTTGGTTACTGCCCTTGGGCAAACTGTTTTTGTGTCCCTAGTGCTCTAAATATAGACAAACTGACCTCTCTTTCTACCTTTGTGAGATCTGCCACATGCCCAGTCGAGGCTTTGTACACACACTGAAAAGTAAATACTGCAAATACATTCAAGCACATTGCAATCATGTCTGGACAATTTACTAAAAAATGGGTTTATCTGTAACAGTTCATCAGCTACCGTAACTAGCAAGGTCACAGTTAGGCCTGCAAGCAATCAGTACTGCTTCTTACCAAGTGTGTCCTCATACAGCACTCGCATTGTATACTATATATACCTATGCTTCTGCTGATTATAACACCATTGTCAGATTTACAATCAACCTTCTTTAACACCTTTATATAACCACTCATAATATACCCCAAATGCACACGTTGTTAAAGTGGCTACCAATAAATCTAAAAAACTTTTAGATTTTCTCTGTATTTTATAAAATTATCCATCTCTGTCTTTTATATAATTGCCTCCAGTAATATCTACTAGGTTCCTCTCTGGTCTCAACATCAACAATGGTGAGTTTTTCATGATATATCTGGCCAAACCAGGACCAACCCACTACAGAGGCATAGGCACTTTGGTTGCTGTCTTCCTTCTCTTGTACAGGTAGGATTTCTGTTATCTATAATGGTCAGGACCTGGTGTTTTCCATATGTTGTCCGTATTTTGGATCTCCATTCTTTAAGTCGACACAAAAAATCATTTAAACGTTAATTAAACCCAATGGTATGAGTTTGCCAGCAATAAGGATTAATTGGGATTAAGTACAAGGTTTTATCATTACTGAGAAAAAGGAAATCATTTTTAAAAATTTGAATTATTTGAGAATATGGGAGATGGCCTTTCCTTTATTTGGAACTTTCTGGATAATGGATCCTATACCTGTACAAGAGTACAGCAACCTGACTTCCTATGCATCCATGAGTTGAAAATGACGTGCCAAAAAATCGGGCCCGGGATGACTTAAGGGCACCCAATATGGTGGTTTTGCTTCCAATAAGGATGAATTACATCTTAGTTTGGATCAAGTACAAAGTACTGTTTTATTATTACAGAGAAAAACCGAATCATTTTTAAAAATGTGGATTATTTGGATAAAATTGAGTCTATGGGAGCCGTCTTTTCTGTAATTCAGAGCTTTCTGGATAATGGGTTTTCACATAACAGATCCCATACCTGTACAATGCAGTAGGGTCCACTTCAATTTTGGCTCGGTCTGACTTGCCTCAGTGATTCTTATCCTTGCTTATTCTGTATTATCAATAATGATGCATCTATTGGTGCTCTCTCCTTCTCTCTCTAATTAATTGGTGCCATAAATACAGCTCAGTGAGTACTTTAAAACAGAAGGATAAAAGCAATAATTTTTGCCTACTCAAAAAATGCATATATATATATATATATATATATAGATAGATAGATAGATAGATAGATAGATAGATAGATAGATAGATAGATAGATAGATAGATAGATTTATGGGCTTTATAAAACCAGCCCAAGCAGAGGATTTAAATGCAAAGCCTCCTTATGTATGTATGCAGCACATTAAACCTCACATGGCCTTTTGATGCCACCTGACATAACAATATTTAGGAGTGAATTTGTGCTCTTTTTCGATGCAATTACATGCTGTGTGCCAAATGCATAACAGAGGCGTCCTTATGAGCATTAAGACCGCTAAGGATTTTTCTAACCAGCACCAGGTAAATAAAAAGCACAAAATAAAGCTATAGAGTTGATTTAGGGATGTGATGACAGAGCATTTAATTTCAAAATACACACGGGGCAGCATGCCTGTAACTCTGACGCAGCACTTTATCAAACATTCCTGCAAAGTCCCAGCTTCCGATTCAGCTTGTGTTTATGGATCCAACAGTACAACTATTTCCCATTTAAAATGCTACAGATCAGACCAGCCTTTGTGAGCTCCATGGTCAGAGCTGAGGGCATGTACACTTAACATAAACCAGCCACATTCTGTAAATACTGTATACTCCAATGCCTCATTTACACATTTTCTGCAATGTGCAAACTTTGGAAGCAAATTACCATGTTAGGAGCTGTTTTCCAGGCAAACAATGATTAATTTGCGTTCTGGTTTGGCAGCCAATCCTATTCCAGAAGAGGCTTCTTATAGCCCATGATCACCTGACCTCTCTGCCTCAGCTACACGTTTTGTGTAAGGCGTTTAGGTTGTTGCAAATCTGCAGTGGCTAGTTTCCCCTCCACCAGTCGCGTCTTGACGTTCGCTCCCTGCCACCGTGTCCACCCAGGTTTACAGTCGGAACTTTCCTTTCCGTAACAATTGTTTCTTACCCACAATGCCGCATATTTTCCCAGCATTCTAGAGTGATTACTGGTGCATGTAGCATGTGCAAGTAGCATCTACTGCAAACTGCGCATGGTGCACTAGTGATGGGCGAACCGGTGGGTTCCCAGGCGGAACCGAAACGTTGGAGTTATGTGTGTTTAATAAAGAAACACTTTTTTCATCGCAAAATGAAGTGTGCTGATCCTTCCAACTTCTATGTATGATTTATTGATCGTGCACCTCGAGTTTACAAGCTTAGGAGTGCGGGCACCACAGACAATTTTATATATATATATATATATATATATATATTGACTGGCATTATTGATAAGGCTGCTGAAACAAAACAATAGTTGTTTACAAATGGTACCTAGACTTTCTACGAGCCCCTCTTCTGTTCTATGTTCCTTCTTTATGTGAGGGCTTTCAAAGGCACAAAGGCTCTGTAATTAATTTATGAAGGTCTATTCATATTGGTTAGTTGAAAGGTTTCACCATTAAACCAAACCTGCTTTGCCTTGGGATACAAGTGAGAATCAGTTCTTTGTTCTACCAGAACAAGTTAGGGTGGATCCTTCACATAGTCAAAATTCTTACCAACCAAAGGAGATCAGAATATCCCATCAGTTAATATAAATAGGTTTATTCACCTTATAACAAATAAACTGGTATGAACAGGCTTGGAACATCAATAGATGCTCAGTAAGTACAGGTTTGATATCCAAAAACCCAGTATCCAGAAATAATTACTGAATAGTTGTGTCCCATAGACTCCATTTTATCCAACTAATCCAAATTTTGAAAAGTTATTTCTGTAATAATAAAACAGTATCTTGTACTTGATTTCAACTCAGCTATAATTATTCTTCACTGGAAGCAAAACTAGCCTATTGGGTTTACTGTATGTTTATATGATTTTATAGTAGACTTAAGGTGTGAAGATCCAAATTACAGAAAGATCCGTTATCCAGGTCCCAAGCATTCAGGATAACAGGTCCCATACCTTACAGAAAATAGTGACCAAACATCCCAAACACTTGCCCTCTATTTATATAGCTTGATGCACCCTGATCCCCCCACTGGGTGAGTCCTTGAGTAATGGGCGGTAGGATAATTAGCTGAATAGTTGAAAACACAACTTGTAAAAAATATGATTATTGCCACAGTATATTCAGAATTCTATACAGACTGAAAAGGTGGTGTTTGCAAGTCTACTCATCTAGTTAATTAGCACTAATAACGCATCAGGCCATGAATATGCATAGCTCTCTTTTAGCCTAATTAGTGCAATGTGCTGTCACAACATCCATTGGCTGCATGTTCCATGAATTAATTGTGAGAGCAGTAAGACAAGATGTTTCCTATTGTTTTCATTGCAGTGGTACTAGAAAATTTACGGCTGTCCCTTTTGGTGTAAATATTAAAGTACCCAATGCACATCTTTAATGCCATTAATAATGAATTGCCTTTCCCACTTCTACTAAGAATCGTATATCCAACACAGAAGGTATCACTTGTATGTACGGAGGCTTGCCAGCAGGCATGATAACTAGTAAAAACATGACTATTTGAACATATAAAGAGCATATAAAGATTAGCCATTTTGACCAGGTTTAAAGCTCCGATTGCTATTCAGATACATCAATAAAAGTTCCCCTACACTTGTATCTTGCACCAAAACAGCAGTTGTATTGCTTTGGGTGCAGGTACAGGTATGGGGCTTGTTATCCAGAATGCTTGGGACCTGGGGTTTTCCGAATAAAGGATATTTTCGTAATGTGGATTTTCATACCTTGAAGCTACTAAAAAATAATTTAAACATTAAATAAACCCAATAGGCTGGGTTTGCTTCCAATAAGGATCAATTATATCTAAGTTTGGATCAAGTACAAGGTACTGTGTTATTATAACAGAGAAAAGGGTAATCATTTTTAAAAATCTGGATTATATGGGAGATGGAGCTTTCTGGATAGCAGGTTTCCCATACCCATACAGAGAGCATAGATGTAAGAGAGCCCTGGAATTAATACCTGCCTTGCCCTTATGGATCACACACTAACATAAATGACACAATACGCAGTCCCCTTAATAATAGCAAAACAACTTATGGGTCATTTACAAAACCCCTGGGTGCAAAGGCAAGAGTACTAAGGGGAATAAGAGCATGGGTGCACCTCAATCCAGTCCTTACCACCACCCTAGAGCAGGCGGTAAGGACAGGGCCCTGATGTGCTCCATACCTTGTGTGTCTAAATGACTCCCTCGCCCTTCTTTCTTGAATCGAGCACTGCCTAAAACAGCATTTGATTCATTTGATTCAAGGCACAGTCTGCAGGTCTCATGCAGTGAGCAAAGTAACCCCTTTCTTTTGCGCATCTTGCACACTGTATGGGGCATTATAAATGACCTCTTTTGTATTCAATTTACACAAATCTGCATCAACCATTGGTATATTACTTGTAAGTTGCTGTTGGAATTTTCTGTTCTTAGTGACAGATTTCCTTGCCCTAATCCCATATTAGACGCCAATATTTCTGTAATTAACTGTAAGCTAAAGGGACTTTAGAATGTCAGCATATTGCTACTAGAGTAGTATAATTAACAAATGCATAGCAATAGAATTGCTTTAAGGCTATGATACACCAGGTAAGTGACCTGAAGTGATCCACAAATCTTTCATTGCCACCTCCTAGAAGCACCAGTGAAGATACCTGGTGTGCCAGTGACCCTAAGTGAATATTTAAAATTAATAGGTTGAATTAACAGAAGACTCTTTGTTCCTGTGGGTATTTTAAGCCTCTCATTGGGAGGTGTGTTTACTTTGATCTGTGAAGATAGTGTTGACCTGTTGATCCTTTACCTTGCACATATAGCTGACTATAAAGAAACGTAGATCTTTCTATGCAGAAATCCTTTTAGAACCACTGGACTAAAATGTATTTTTGCTAAAAATACTCTAGTTTTTGTACAGGTATGGAACCTGTTATCATGAATGTGCAGGACTGTGGGTTTCCAGATAACAGATCTTTACTGATCTTCATACCTTAAATCTACTAGAAAATCACGTAAACCTTAGGTTGTTTTTTTTTTCCAAATTAATTATTTCATAATTTGGATCAAGTACAAGGTACACTTTTATTATTACAGAGAAAAAGGAAATCATTTTTAAAAATTTGGATCATTTGGATAAAATGGAAAACAGCCTTTCCATATTTCGGAGCTTTCTGGATAATGGGTTTCCGGATGATGGATCCTATACCTGTAAAATACAAAGTACAACAGGTATCCTACACCAGATCTTCTTACTGTCATGGTTAACAGCTTAAATGGCTACCTTCTACCATTACCTGCAATTCATTGCTCTATATATTGTTACTTATGCTTTATAACCTGAGTACAGGTTAACATTGATGCCCATTTATTAAAGCACAAATTTTAATGTTTTTAGAAGTTTGTAAGACCAAGATTAAACAAATTTTCTCTAAACCATGAATGCCATACAATTAAAATAGAAAAAGTAAGAATAGAAAAAATGCTTATAACTATCCAAGTAAAAATATGAAAATTTCGAAAATTAGAGCTTTTCTGACAATTACTAGAGGGAAAAAATCCGAAAACCTCTAAAAGTCATGACTGCTTTTACTTGTGCGAAGATTTGTATTGAGTTTTTTATGGTTCTTACAATTAATAAATCTCAAATTTGTTGATTTGTATTATTCCAGGACAGACTCAATTAATTAATTTCTTCTTGGTGCCTGTGATAGTATTTGCATTACTTAAGGAAGAAACTAATGATATTTCTATCTATTTAGGAAGAAGTAGACAGCTAGTTACCCTATAAAATGATCTGACAAACATGCATTCCTCTACTGAATGGAGCTGAAGTGAGCAAAAGTTTCAAGAACATTCAGGGCATCCAATCAGCATTTAGTTTTACATAAGAAATTACAAAAATGAAAGCAAACATCTTACTGGTTACTATGTTTTTTTCTGTATCTGTCACATATAATAATTACCTATTAAACCCCCTTTGTTTGCCTATACCGACTCTAGTAATAGTACTAATCTATAAATTATAGAAATTTACACGTTTATTGAAATAATGCCTAGTTCCTTAGTTTGAAAACTCATATTTGATGTCAACTTTCACATCAAAGAAGATAATTTATGGGATTTATCCTTGGGCCTGATGCTGAGGAGGGATACATTTTCTAGGGCCAGCTTGATCTGTACACAGCTTTTCAGAAAATCCTTAGAATAAATCTATGCAAGGATGGGAACGCACCTCAGCTCAAATGATCTCATTTCATAGACAGGTTTGAGAAGCCACCAGCTAAGGTTTCACTGATCACACAAGAAAAACAAAATGCCGGACAGCCTCTTCAGAACATGAAAGTAAGGCCTCGGGGGCTTTGGTCCAGATGAGTAGTTATTTGATTGATTTGACATCTACAAGTATGGTGACAATGTCTTTTAAGAATCCTCTTTCGGTGTATTTGTGTATCTGTGCATGCATATACTCATACAGGATCACAACACAATACAAAATAAATAAATCAAAGTACACTGCTTGCAGGGTGTGCAACTCAATTGCATCTTGCAATGTTTGGGGTGCCACTTATGTGTGGAACTGAACCCGTGTCAGCTTGAATAAAAGTCAATGCACAACTTGCATTAGCTGCAAAGCTTATTGTCTATATACAGAACATGAATTTAAGAAACTGTTTTATTGTCCTCCTTCTGTGAATGTATACCATTTTAGATTGTACTGATTTCCCCATATGGTAATAATAACCATAATTCCATAGTTCTTCTTGCACAGAGGAGTGACTTTAACATTTCTCTACACAAAATGTTTCAGGCAAGATGACCCTAGTTTACTAACACAGCTTTATATTTGCAGCAATGAGGTAATCTATGGACAGAAAACAGAAATTGATGTGATAGGGCTGTACATGGGAAGCCTGATGATGGATCCTTGCTATCTGACTACAGGGGCTGGACCTTTGGATATTGTAGAATTTGACTTAATTACGCAGATCTGCTCTTGGGCTGGTGGATCAGAAGAGTGGATCCCAAGGGAAGCTGGAGGGAGTATTGGCTTTGTGACCTCAAGGCTGGTGGATGTTCTAACCAGGTGCTGGGGGGAAGGGGGCTGCTGAGGGAAGAGTGTATTTTCTGTCTGGGACAGACCCATTGTGTTACAATAATATTGCTGGATGGACAGGTGAAAATTCCCAATTTTGAAGAATTGTTCAAGCTAAGTGATACTGACAGATTCTTGGTTTTTAAGAACACATTTATATTCTTTCCTGGCACTAATCAAACACCTTGTGCCCATTACTTATATGTGGTGGACTCCCAACACCTCTTCAGCTATGACTTCTGAAAATGCGACATAAAACTTGGGAATGTGGCCCAATACCAATAGGTTGGAATCACTGACGTAAACATTTCCTCCAGCCTATCACGTGTGGGTTTGAAATGGTTTTTCTACCAATACCAGTAGAGCAAGTGGATAAAGGGTGACAATTAAAACACTTTGCTCTGTATATTGGATTTGGCAGTAGACCTTGTTTCTAACACCAACCTTTACCTGCATGCTGCACTGCATGATTTTTAAAAGGGGTGTAATGTGCTGGTCCCGATGCTTTTTACGAAAAGGTGCAGCACAGGTGCATTTATCTTAGGGGAAGAATTCATGCTAAAGTTAGCAAACTTGTTGGTTAGTCACTTTCAACACAAACAGGTTACTGCTATTCATTTTTAAAATCTTACGAAATCACAATGGATTTGATTACAATATGGAATCATATCAGCAGATGGGTATGGTTAGTGGATATAGGGTCAAATCATTGATTTCAGAAATAGGAAAGGCCTTAGTGATTCTATCAGTTGTTCATCAAGTTGTGTGGCCAAATTGCATAGATTAAATCGTTCGAATCAAACGATTTTAGCGTACGATCGAACGATTTTATTTCGATGTGTAAAGACTTAGAGAATTGTTGTAGAAGGTCCCCATAGGCTAACATAGCACTTTGGCAGGTTTAATTTGGCGAAGTATTGAAGTCAAAGTTTTTTTAAAGAGACAGTACTTTGATTATCGAATGGCCGAATATTCAAACTATTTTTACTTCGTATCGAATTCGAAGTAAATTCGAAGTCGTAACCTATTCGATGGTCGAAGTATCCAAAAAATTACTTCAAATTTCAAATTTTTTTACTTAGAAAATTCCCTTGAATTCACTTCGACCCTTGATAAATCTGCCCCTTAGGGTATAAGGAACCAAATTACGGAAAGGCTCCTTATCTGGAACACCCCAGGTCCCAAGCATTCTAGATAATAGATCTTATACTTGTAGTAAAAAAATTTTTTTAGTTTAATTAAATGTTATACTCAGGATTGGATAACTCTTTGCATTTCCCAAATGGAAGGTTCTGGCACCATTGGTTGTAGACGTGCAATACTTGACACTAGAACACTAGTATCATTCAGGGTATCAATCACAGCTGCAAAAGCACAAATCAACTGATCTCCAAAGAAAACTGAAACGTAATAATATCCAGATATATGGCTCCTTATTAAGCTCAGCTGCATGTTTGCATTAACAATATATATATATATATATATATATATATATATGATATATGACTATGGAAAGCACATGCTTACTGACTTATTTTGAGCACACACGTGATTTATTGACTGTGTGCTTGTAAATATAATCAGAGATATTGGCACAAAAAACTGTATTGTAAGAAGTTTTCATTCTTGGGAGCTCAAGTGAAGTTAGGTCTTTTAGCATAAATAAAAAAAAGGCAGGCAATGTGCTACAGATGTACTATTTGGGGTCACCCAGCTGTTTTCAGGGAAAGAGCTACCAAGAGAACACTTTTACTCTTCAACGGAGCAGAATTTGCATTCACTTCCCTGTTTCAAAGAAGTTATCTACAAAAGCTTGGGAATGCTGATTGCCTGCAGCCAAAACTGGGATCAGGGCTCCAGCCACCTGCAACCTGCCCACTGCCTGCCTTCTAACTGCATAGCTTTCTTTCCTTTCATTCTGGCAGGACATTAGTCACCGTAACAAAGTATTTACCAGATCACTTTAAACAAATAATCTGTCAAGTAGCAAACAGGAAATCTGCACAATCTTAAAATTTGATGTTGATGTAAAACATTTTTCCTCTCCGCATATCTGAAATGTGTTTTTTTTTTTTTCAACACGATTGGAACAACAAAATGTAATTCCCTAAATAAGCCCATAAACCCATGCGGCAAGCAGTGTGTTTACAGAGCACCTAGTAAAATCAATTAAATGGTAGCCGGCCACAGTAAAAACGTTGGTTTTCTTCTGCAATTATACGTTATTCATAGCCGGAATTATCTAGTCATTTATGTATTTTGAAAAACGACATTATCATTTAGAGTTATGTTTATTGCTTGTTTTTAATTTGCGGTTGAATAATCATAAACTAAGAAGCCGGAGTGCTCAAAGCAAGCCACATTGTAAACTTAATTATATTGTGAATAGTAGCCATTAAATTAATTATTTATATTCATTTCATTCTTCATTTTCTCATTTAATAGTCAACATCCTCCTTAAGTCTTTAGACACCACTTTATATATTGTGCAAATATCAAGGAGTTACGGCTTCTTTCATGCTGCAGTTTTAGGGCTAGTCCATACGAGGAGATTCGGGTGATTTTGACGCCTGGCGACTAATCGCCTTGTCTTTTGAGCGGCGATGAGTTTTCTATAGTTGCCCGAAGTTGCCTCACAGAGGCAACTTTGGGCGACTATTGAAAACGCATCGCCGCGTGTGCATTAGCGCAGGCGACTTTTCATTGCAACCTATGGGGAAAAATGCTGAGGCAGTTAGTCGGGAGATAGTCACTCAAAAGACGAGGTGATTAGTCGCCAGGCGACAAAATCTCCCCAAATCTCCTCGTGTGGCCTTACCCTTAGGCTTGAGTTTAATTCGGGTCCTATAAGTATCACATATTGAATCGGAGTGCTTGTACATTTCAAGGAATACAAACATTAATCTTTAGTACAGCCCCCATGTTGTACATTTTGAATGGGCCAAAGTTGCAGCATAGGATTGAATACATGCATGCCTGTGTTGCTTTAATCACCTGATCTTCCAATCGGACTTCCATTATAGACTGTTGGTCCCATTGTCACCCCCTTAAAGGGATGGCTCACCTTTAATTTAACTTTTAGTATGTTGTAGAATGGCTCATTCTAAGCAACTTTTCAAGTGGTCTTTATTTTTTATTTTTCTATCATTTTTGTATTATTCGCCTTCTTCTTCTGACTCTTTCGAGCTTTCAAATTGGGGTCACTGACCCCATCTAAACAACAAATAATACTCTTATGAATACTGTTACATAAAGCACTAAGGTCCACTACAGCATAGACACACAGATTCCACTTGACTACACAGAGTTTTACACAATTTATTTTGCCAGGAAGACCACAAACATTTTGGGGGAGGACCCCTTTGGGTGAACTAAAGATACAGCAAGTGCCACTTGCAGAGAAAGGCATGCCAACCAATGCCCCTTTCTCAAGGAGACTTACAAACACATACTGTACATATAGAGAAATGTATAAATAAAACCATAGGCATGCATTAATAGCTTTGGTTGTATCTAGTCCTACCAGACACAGACATCCAGTGAAATTGGAGACTCGTGCAGGTACCTTAATACCTACCACTAGAGTTGCCCACAACTAGACAATAGCTTTCATCATCCTACTGCTCATTATGTCTAGTTTGATAAGTTACAGGTATGGGATCCTTTATCCGGAAACCCCTTATCCAGAAAGCTTCATATTATGGAATGGCCATCTCCCATATACTCCATTTTAATCCAATAATTCAAATTTTTAAAAATGATTTTCTCTGTAATAATAAAACAGTACTATGTACTTGATGCCAACTAAGATATAATTAATCCTTATTGAAGGCAAAACAATCCTATTGCGTTTATTTAATTTAATCTAATGTCTAAATTATTTTTCAGTAGCCTTAATGTATGAGGATCCAAAGCTCCCTTATCCGGAAAACACCAGGTCCCAAGCATTCTAGATACCAGGTCCCAAGCATTCTGGATAACAGGTCCCATACCTGTACTGGACTCATCTAATCAAGTGCCTATGATAATAAAAGAGCTAAGCTGATGTTTCAGGCAATCCACTTCACTGTATATACAGTATATCTATGTGTACAAACATTTTATCATCCAAGAGCGATTTTAGCTTCATGGAGACATGAAGACCTTTAACTGTATAAAGAGGCAGATTGTGAAATCCAGCAGAATCACTCACTTCCTCAGTTACATTTTGTCCAGTCCGGCGAGAAATGGATAAAATCTGCAACAAGGTTAAAAATTAAATCACTTTCAAAAATTGCTTCCAGAGCCCTATAAACTCATATGTACACAGATTTATATGCATAAATAGCTGGAAAACAGTGGAAGTGGGCCTTCTGTTTGGAAAAAGACAAACTATCTCAATAAATCTCATGATTCCTACAAATAATATTACAAAGTAGTTACATCCAGTTTGGACTCTCATTAAAGACTATTATTTTTCCCCAGAAATGCCAGTAAAAAAAAAGCATTATATAATATATACACTTTGAGTGGCAGTCTAGGTAACGATACATGGCTGCGCCTTGTAGTGGCTTGTGGCCTGTCTCTATTAATATGACACTGTGACCCCAGTATGAAATTGGGCCCAGGAGCTGGAATGCCGTGGCTAATTTTCATTTCACTCACTCACTGATTTCAGACAAGTGTGACAAATTTAAAACTGAAAAAATTGACATGAGCATTAGGTGTAAATATTTGAACTTCTTATTGGCACAATGTACATAACTTGGCTTTCAAAGCAAAATCCCTAAGAAACCTAACCCCATAGTGTATGTATTTAAATAGATTCAGTAAAGTCTTCAGATGTGTTGAATATATGCTTATACACAAGTCCAACTTCTTACAGAGGCATGGCTGATCCTGGGGGGCTCCCCGCTGCACATATATTCTATATATACTGCATATGTACTGCCACTCCCCCATATTTGCATACATACTATTCAGATCTCAAGCCAACTTCATTTTTCTTCTTCTTCAACATCGTCTGATTGTTTCATGGTTTCTCTTTACCAGTTTAAGTCTTACTGACCTATCTCCTTCTATAGACGTAGTATGTTGGGTTTTCCTTTATTATTGATTTTTCTGCTCATCTCCTTTTCTACCATTATTTTTCTTCTCCGTGTATATTCTATTTTCCATTCCAGTCTTTCTATGTGTTAAGTCCTGTCTTTATTAATGTCCCCAGGTTAAATTTCTTCCCACTTTCATCATCAGTTCTCCCCTCATTTTCTTCTTTCCTCTCCTTCCCCATTTTGTTCTCATCTCCTCTTGTTCCTGTCCTACTATCTTTATCCCAGCAAAAGCATTACCCCTGCACAAGTATTTGATGTCCATATTACGATTTGACCACAAAACTGAACAAAACAAGAAAATAAAACATTATATTTCACACTCCCTATTTGTATAACCTCTAGAGTAGTTGAGTAGGGTGAGATTTGGAACTATTGCCTATATGTCCTCCTAGATACCATTCCTAGAAGGTTAGTTATGGTGAGATCTGTGGTTACCTTTATTTTCAGTCCTAGATATTCTTGGAACTATGGCTCCAATGAGCCCCCATACCTGTATCCTATTTATTTAAGAGGGGAGTCTTGAACAAAAGTTTGCCCTCCAATGGGAGTTTTAAATGAATGTGTGTCCCACTCATAGCATTTATCACGCTTACTTACCCCTGGCCAAACCATTTTGTATATTTGTCCAATCGTTTACATGGTCCTCATAGGGCTGCTTTAATAAATGGGCAAAATATTTCTTTGCCCAGTGCCCTACCAGACCAAGGGGACCATCAATAATTTTGTCATTGTTAATTGTGTTTGTCATCTTGTTACCCCTGCATATTTACAAAGCTGTACAGCTAAAATCCTGTTTGTTTAATGTTGTTAGCTGAATAAAGAATTATGTAATAAAAAGAGGAGTCATTTCAAAAAGTTTCAGAAAAACAGCATTTAATACCAATTTTTACAGCAAACATTTTTTTTTCCAAATTGGACCTGTTCAGTAGACTTCAATGTTTAATACTGGAGCTATTTTAGAAGTTCATTTGGTGTTAAAGAAACCCCACTTTTATAAACCTGCAGATTCAGATGGGATCTTTTATGTGATTGCACATGATGTTAATTTACGAGTAAAGAACATCATCATATATTTTATACCAACTTTGACACTGCGTTTTTGCATAAAAGTACATTTTAAACACCTTTATACATATAACCCTAGGATTTTTGGCTAAAAGGCCTGATATATAGATAAAATCCTTTCTGGTATTTGTAGGGTTGGCCAGTTTAGTTTGGGATCTTTGCCATGGGCCAAATAGGACTTGGTCATTATATAAAGAAGGGTAACTTCAAGCTTTGTATTTACTGGTTTATGTGCAAAAACCCAATTGGGTCATTTGTGGTGGATGGACAGATGTTGTGGTTTACAATATTGCTGTGTAAATACTTCCATGTAAAGGAACATTCCAGGTGGGTCTTCAATAGAGACAGCTTATTGGATATCCTGTGATTTACTGGACAACCAATACAGTGTAATCCAATCTCATCCAGTATTAATTCCACTCTATTTGTGCCAAAAAAACTCAGCATCCAGCATCAATGCTTGTTTTTACAGGGCAAGTGGGATCTCGCCAGCCATTTCTTGAGTGGTAACTGAGATTCTGCACCTGTAGGAGTACATTTCTCTGAGACTATGCATCTCGAATAATCTTTATTTGTACCATGATTGTTTTTTTTAATGTTGGAAATACACTCCTGTTGACTTGACCATCTTTTAGCTGCTGAATTTTTTATTCACATTTTAAAGATGTTTTTCAGACGAAAATCAAGTTGGGAGAATTGGAAAATGTTCTAATTGAAAGTGTGATATATTTTCCTGTTGAAGTCTGTGTTAACCAAAAACAACTTGACTGAGTCTATTTATTTTTGGAAAAAAACATTATTAAACTGATGCTTGAGGGAGCTGTATAGAGTTCTTCACCTTTGAGTTAATTTTCAGTATAATGCAGAGACTGAAATTCTTAGACAATTTGCAATTGGTTTTTATTTTATATTATTTGTGTTTTAATTATTTAGCTTTTTATTCAGCAGCTCCTAATTTACAATTTTAGCAATCTAGTTGCTTGGGTCCAAATTACCCTAGCTACCATGCAGTGATTTGAATAAGAGACTGGAATATGAATAGGAGAGTTCCTGAATAGAAAGATGAGCAATCAAAAGTAGCAAATGTGTTGCCTTACACAACATTTGTTTGTTATATGGGGGCAGTGACACCCCTTTGGAAAGAGTCAAAAGAAAAAGGCAAATAATTATAAAATGATTAAAAATAAAAAATAAAGACCAATTGAAAAGTTGCTTAAAATTGGCCATTCTTCAACTTACTATGGGGCATATTTATCAAGGGTTGAATTTCGAATTTAAAAAACTTCAAAATTCGAATTGAAAAAGACCAACCAAAATTAAGTCGAAGTTTTTTTTTTGGTCGAATAGGTCTGTTTTCGATCGATTAGGTCCATATTCAGCCGAATTCGAAATGTTCGAAACGTTCCCCAAAAAACTTTGATTTTTCAAGGTCCACCAATTGAGTCCAAATAGGTTCTAGGAGGTCCCCCATAGGCTAAAACTACAATTCGGCAGGTTTTAGATGGCGAATGGTCGACCGAAATTAAGTCAAAGTTTTTTTTTGGTCAAATAGGTCTGTTATCGATCAAATATGTCCGTATTTGGCTGAATTCGAATCGTACGAATCAAAGGAATAGTGCATTTGATCGAATTTGATTTTTTTGAAGTCCACCAATTAACTCCAAACAGGTTCTAGGAGGTCCCCCATAGGTTAAAATAGCAATTCGGCAGGTTTTAGATGGCAAATGGTCAAAGTCGAATTTTTAAAGAGAAAGTACATCGGATCAAATTTTGACTATTCCCCAGTCGAAATACATAAAAATAGCGCAAAATTCGAATTTTTTCAATTTGAAAATTCACCTCGACCTCTGATCAATCTGCCCCTAAAAGTAAACTAAAAGAAGAACCTCCCCTTTAAAGGAATAGGAAAGGCTTCATGCACCCGGGTTTCAGATAAGTCAATACAATCACTTGAGAGTGAGTGCACAAAGCCTTTCCTTCTCCTTTAATGATACAAACATGGAAATCAAATAACAAGAAGAAATTTAATATAACCCTTTCTGGGGTCTGAAAAAATCTTCAAACCTACAGCAATGGCTCTAAACTCAGCCTTGAGTCCTTATGTACAAAGGTAGTAGATCCCTTTTCTGAGTCAGATCATAAAGTACCTGTTTCGGCTTCAGCGATACAATTCAGTGCAAATAACTGGTAATGTGAACTTTCATTCTTTATTTTGTACAGTAGCACTCCTCCTGGAACTGATGCATGAAGGTGCCAGACTATGTTATAGTATATCTTCTTCATGACGAGACATCGCATTCCACGCACAGGTTTCTTTTTTTTTTTTTTTTTGCAATGTAACTTCTCCTGCTTTAAAAACAAGAATAAAAAAAATTTGTCGGATTAGTGGTTACACGGAAAAAGCATTTCAAGTTCAGTCATGAATCTTGGCTTTTGAAGTGCAATTTCTGTGTAGCTTGGGAATACTTGGTTTGATGGTCCCCATATGGCTTCGAGGAAGACAACAGTTTGTTTTCTTTTTTTTTTTTTAGTGCATTTCTGGCTTATAAGAAATGGCAGATCTTTGAAGGCTACACTGGCCCATATGTAACCTGGCAAATGTGATGAAAGGGTGTAGCCAGGATTCGCATCAGATTTATTGCGGAGTAAAATTTTAAAAAAATTATCTAGCGAGAGAATTTATATGCACATCTAATATTATATATACATTATTATCATCACATCAGGTATACGGCAGTGGTGCTGGATTTAGGTTCTCCCTACGTCTAAGTGAGTACAAAGGTGGCAGTTGCTTCTTAGCGTGTGTAACATAAGCTAATTTCTAAGAAAGCCCACTGGCAATTGCACAGAGGGTGGGTGTGCCATTGTTAGAAGATTATACCTCACCTGGGGGAATGAGAAGAAAGTCAGAAGGTGAACACTTGGGCCACAATTGTCTTTGCTTTGTTCCAGGTGCATAATCTCATTACAACACTTCACCCTGTCAGAAATATCTGTTAAAAGGTGTTTCACTGGTGAAATAAAATTGAAATAAAATACATCTATTCATGCTTAAATGCACAAGTGTATCACCGTTATTAGAAGGGCAATCGTATTTGCCGCTGAACAAGCGCGTATGAAATCCATGGAAGAATGATAATGAGTAGAAATGCATTCTGCAAACGGAACCGGTTTTTATTTCTCCCAGCAGAAAGAAAAAGTAAACAAGCCCAAACATTTTGAGTAAGTGTTTGGGTTTTAAAAAAGATGACAAGGCAACCCTCCTGGTGTCTCATAACATTTTCACATAACTACATATTAGAGATGTCAACTTGTTTGGCCCTCCAGCTACTGAATTACATTGCGTTACCAAGAGCTAAAGGAGAAGAATGATGCGTTAAGGCTGTAAATGTATATCATCTATATGACAATGTGTTTGGAGTTAAGGCAGGTTTAACAGCAATCCAGTGATGTGTCTGCACAAAATGTCCATCTGTATGTCTATGGCAGCACTTGTCAGCTTTTTCAGTTCCATTCAAACCAACCAACCAGAACCTCCACTGGCATATGTAATGAGAACAGATATAGGAAAATGCATATTCACCCAAAATCTCACCTTAGTTACATTTACGGTTTTCTCCAATTCTTACTCGAATTGGCGTTCAGGGTGTGCCCACTTCGCCTATATATGTCCCCTTCTGGCCACTGCTCCAAGCACCCCCAGAAAGGCCTGCCCCAAAGTTTATTTTTTAATTGCGTATGTGCTATCACCCAAATGCTTAATAATAACAAGTGGGCATTGAGACAATGCAATTAGACTTTCATTATAAAGCCCCTCTATATTCGACCCCTGGCCAAAAGGACCCTTCTTTGAGGATAATGAGGGTCCCTTTATCCGCTACCCTACAAAGGTCTGTCCCACAGTTTGACTATCTGGTCTATGGAATCATTGAAACTCTATTTTATAGCTTTGGTTACTGGCCATAGTATTAATCTTTATTAGGGATGCACTGAATCCTGAATTTGGTACAGGACTTGGCCTAATCTGAGTCTTTAACAGCAGGATTCAGATTCAGAATCAAGAGCCTGGCCGAATCAAACCCTTGGTCACATAATCAAGGAAATCACAAAATTGTCTTTTGTGTGCACACTTTCCCCCCTTCCGTACCTTAATTTGCATATATAAATTACATTTCAGATTCAGTTAGGGATTCGACCATTGTGAAATTTGCCTAATTTCCAAAATGGTGCATTTATAGGGAAAGCCCTGCCTTTGGTCACTTTAACCCATGTGTAATAAATAATGAAAAATACTGCATAGTTACATAAGGACAAAAAATATTTGTAACGACTCTGCAGAACAAATGTTCCTTTGTGAAAATTTAATATAGCTAAATAGACATACATTCAGGTAGGGATGGGGCCAAACTCTATACAGCATTTCTAAACCTTTCATGTTTGCCACATATATAATATTAAACCCTTCATGGTATATAACATAATCACTGGAGGCAATATACAGCTACATATAAGAAAAACTTCTTATAAAGAACTTGTTTACATTACTACGTATTGATTTCTGTTTGTCCGTTATAGGCAGAAATCAAAATTTCCCTGCAAGAATGACTTATAGTTTTTATATTGAGTTCTATATCCCACCTGGCAGAGAAGAATAATACACCTGTTGTTCTATCCCCGGCACACACGATGCACAGGGCAAGATTAGCAGTTTACCGTATAGCTTTTAAGTGCTGTATACCTTAACTGGACAAGGCATCTATTTTCTTTACACTAATAAAAGATGAAGGCAATCCTGAATATAATGTAGAACTCAATCCACTCAACTATCTACACACACGATAAGTGAAACGTTACTCCTAGGAGCACAGTAACATGATAACTCATTGACACCATGAAACCTACTGTTCAGTAGTTAATATAGCCACGAGAAGGGTTTCGGTCATTTTAAGAAAATAACATGTGTCGAATTGGATTAGACAGCCAAATCCAACATTGGAGATTATCTATCAAAAGCAGAATCTGCAGAGCACATGTTGGTTTTAAATTTAAATTAATTCTAACTTTACTGGATCAAAGTTTCAATCTGAAAAAAGGACTTTTGTTTAATGTTTGGTTCCTTTATCTTGAAAAGGTCCCAGTTCTATGAACTAAGGATAGTGACATTATTAGCACTCTGTGTGTACCCTTGCTAGTGTGTGTGAATATATATATATATATATATATATATATATATATATATATATATATATATATATATATATATATATATATATATATATATATATATATATAGATATATATATATATAGATATATATATATATATACACTGTATATAACTGAACATTTTTTGGTTATTCATTGGTAGAGCATAGGGTTCATTTATGAAAGCAAAATGGATAGCTGTGCATATTAATGATATTTATTAGTGCTACAGGTTTGGGATCCATTATCTGGAAAACCGTTATCCAGAAAGCTCCATATGGAAGGCCAGCTCCCATAGACTTCATTTAATTTTTTAAAAAAATAATATTCTCTTTCTCAGTAATAATGAAACAATATCTTGTATATGATTCAAACTAAGATATAATTAATCCTTATTGGAGGCAAAACAATCCTATTGGGTTTAATAAATTACTGCCCATCCAGCAATTGTAGGGCTTCCCTTCTCTATTCTTATGTCCTTGGTAAGTAGGTTCTCTAAGAAAAAGTACCACAACATATGAAATGTGGACATTGCCCTTTATGAACCCTTCTGAATCCCAGGTTTAATTTTACTTAAAGAAGTATTTTTTTAAAATACTAAATAAGGCTAACTGTAGATGTTAAACACACACACACACACATATATGTTCGGGGAAATTAGTCGCCCAGCGATAAATCTCCTCTTCTTTGGGCGACTAACCCCCCCCAAAAGGCATTTCGGGGAATCCTGCTGATTCAGCAGTCTCTTTCAAAAATAGAATACATCTTATTCCATTGGTTAGTGACTTGTTCTGGGTGGATCAGATTTCAAAACAATGGATTCTGATCATCATTAGGCTTTTTATAGCCTTGAATAATCTCTTCAGGAAGAGCCATCAGAGCCTTGGGCAATGGTGAATAATGGCTGGGGTAGGTGAACAGTTTGGGGAAGGCTGAATGTCAATCTTTTTGTGAGGGAATTCCAGAACTATTTTCATCCCACTTCAAGTGACTTAGAGTTCCTTTGATGTCTGCTGAAGCATTACCAATTTGGGCTCGGTTTTGTGAAAATAACATGCAGTACTCTGGCCAACATCCAGGAATTGTTTTTCCACCATTATGGCTGGGAACGTTGCCCAAAAGATACAGCCATTGCCCATCACACTCATTGAGTCTCCTTCTTTATCAGAAAGATTCTGTGGCTGACACAGAATTAAAACATTATCTACGAAATCATTCGAATGGAACAGTAGGATAGTAAAAAATAAAGAAATAAAGAATTTTTTCCAGTGGCGTAACGGGAGCGCACTGGGCTCAGACTAAAAAAAATCTTCAGAGGGGCTTGGGGCGCATTACTGCCTCCACTCGAAACCTTCCTGCCCTGCCACGGAGCGAGAATGAAAATGTAAAAAATTAAGAGCAGCCGGGGGGGGATTTTAATGAGAAAGCCGACCCCGGGCCCCCCCAGCGACGAAGGGGGGGGTCTGCTTTCTCTTTAGTTATGCAGCTGATTTTTTTCCCCAGAGTTCTTGCATCATTGCTGCTGCATGCTAAGTTGCATTCAGCACAGCTGAAGTTGGTAAAGTACCTTGGACATTACTGTGAATCTGGCACAAGTTGCGGCTAGCTTTTTCAGAGTATGTAAGACATCTATTGATGGGCGAATTTGTCCTGAAAAAATGTTGGTGAATTTTTGTGGGAGATTCGCGAATTTATTTGCCCGCGATGAAACGCGGAAATTCACGTATTTATTCACCTGCAACAAAACTCAGAAATTCACTGCGAATACGTGTCAGGCAAATTGATTCACCCATCACTAAAGAAGTCACTTGTGGCACACCAATATGCGTGGTAGTGATAATGCCATTACCAGACAATTCACTTGGTGACAGTTGTGGGGCATAGTGATACAACCTAGTTGTGGAACCCTGAAAATACAGCCACATCCAGGCATCAATATGTGCTCAGCATGTCATTTATGCATTCCCAGGTACAAGGAACATACTGGGGCTCATTTATCAATACTAGGCAAATTTGCCCACGGGCAGTTACCTATAGCAACCAATCAGTGATTAGCTTTTTAAAGCAAGCAGTACAATGAATGCAGCAATCTGATTGGTTGCCATGGGTTACTGCCCATGGGCAAATTTGCCCAGTGTTGATAAATGAGCACCACTGTATATGGGTGCAAGTACCTTTTATGAATCCTTGGAGCTTACATTATGGAATTTTGTAGATACTTACATCAGCTGATGCCACAAAAACCAGGATTTGACTGAATCTTAGCACTTATTACAGGACTAGGATTCAGCTTAGTTCTTAGGGAGGAATGTAATAAACGTCCTTAACAGAAAATATTCCCAATAAGAAAATATATTCCTTTGTACAAACTGAATATATAGCTTTTGTGAACCCGGAAATTGTTTAGTGACCACATCCATCAGTGGAAGAAAAACTGCAAATGTAACAGTTTGCTCCATTGTATATAATAAAACCTCATACTGAAAACGTTGGTTTTCTTTAAAAGAGTATGTCACGTTCAAACACACCTTAAAAGTGCACCATAAGATAACTATCCAATGTAGAATATTACATTGTGAAATGCAAATTTTTATTCTTATTTATGCAATTTTTCTGTTTTTTTATTGCATTCCCTGTTCTGCTTAATCAGATCCAAACCTTTTATAAGACTTTATAGGTCGGGAGTGGACAACTGAACAAGACAAATTTTGATGCTGGTTTTCTCAAATCTAAATAGGCAAATTAGGGTTTGGGTTTGGTTTGGTATTTGGCTGAATGTGTTACAGAGGGTTCAATATTTTCAGAATCTGCAACTTTACTGGTTGTAAAGTCGTAAAAGTTCACATGTAAGAATGGAATGTTGTAGAACAGGGGTCCCCAACTGCAGGGCCGCTGCCCAGAAGTGGGCCGCGGACACTCCCGCACTGGGCCGCGGAGTCTAGTGCGCAAAAATGTGGCGCGCCGAATTGGATGCGGTGTGTCCAAATTTGCTGCCGACCCCTACCCAACCCCCACAACCTCTCCCCCGACCCCGCTCGACCCCCACAATCCCCGCTGACCCCATCCCCGACCCCACCCGCCGGTTCTTGAAAAAAAATGTGCCACCGGTCTCCGGTCCAAAAATGGTTGGGGACCCCTGTTGTAGAGGCTACCATGTCTACCAATGCTGAAATGACCAATACTACAATATATATAGGTACGGGACCTGTTACCCAGAATGCTCAAGACCTGGAGTTTTCCGGATAGCAAGTCTTTCCCTAATCTGGATCTTCATACCTTAAGTCTACTAAAAAAATCATTTAAACATTAAATATACCTAATAAGCTAGTTTTGCCTCCAATAAGGATTAACTGTATCTTAATCTGGAGCGAGAACAAGGTACTACTTTATTATTACAGAGAAAAATGCAATAATTGTTTTTAAAAAAATCTATTATTTGGAAAAATGTAGTCTATGGCCGTAATTCAGAGATTTCTAGATACTGGATCTAATCAAAAAATATAGGAGGGCAAGCGAGCCAATGCTGATAAACAGATATAAAATAGTATCCTATGCAACTTAATTCTGATGTAGAATCAGACCAGTTTCACAGGAGGTGACATAAATAAGAAAATAACTAATTAAAATTAACAAAGCAACAATGACAGGATAGTAAACGTCTCATATAAAACATGAGACTGATGATAAAGTACAAAGGCTAGAGGTTGCTGTAGGGAACTGCTTGAAGGCTGAATATAAAGAAATCAAATGAAAGCTTATTTTAAAGAGCCAGCAACACACTTAAATGAAATTGTCATCAGTTAAAACCACATTCCATCGACAGGATTCTCTCTTAAAATCTTTCCCAGGTTTGTTGTACATTTGTTGGACAGTATATTTGAAATATAAATAATTTTGTATTATATCTAGTGTTTGAATAGAAGCACTTAAACGTTTTGTTGGTAATAACATGGCTTAGTTTCTCCCTACAGAAATAAAAAAAACAAGAGATTATAAAAAGGGAGTGTCCGTATATCACACATATATGAGTGATATACTAGTGCAGAAACATTTCCAATTAACAATATTTGTTATGCTGACAATCCTGAATAACAGAAGGAATATTATGGTACAGAGTGGATAAAAATCCGATTCATTGTACCTGTTGTAACATTCGATTTTCCCATGTACGGCAGGAATCACATGGGACAGGTTTGCTGTGACTTTCCCACAGTGATTAAGAAGGAACAGAAGGAAGCAGAACAGAGACATCTACAAAACTGCCCTTAAAAACCTTTACCCTACTCTTCACTGTAAATCCTTGCCTATACCCAAATCAGAATTTAATAACCCCATCAGGAGATTCCATTAAAGAAGATATATTTCAGAAGCAAATTTGTTTTGCCCTATAGCGGTACTGAAGGGGAAAAGCCATTGTGTAATATACATTTATTATTATTTGTTTTCCTGCTGTTTTTAAAATAAAATCCTTGAATATTTCGCCCCCAGGATTGCATGTGGTATTTTCAAGTTGATAGGACCACCACTAATCTACAGTACACTTGCAGAGATGTGCTATGTATTTTTACATCCTCTGTGCTGGTGCTGCTCCCCCATGTTTGCTCCTAGCTCCTCACAGTTTGGGAACGCCAGTTTTTGAGGGTTTTGCAGTGACAGAAATGCCAACTGACATCCCACTGGCTGCTGTTCTGCTATGTAGACACCAACGTGGCATTTCAATTGTGGCTGATAGAATGAGGGGTTTCATTTGAAAAATAATTAATGCGTATTACAAGATTTCGATCTTATGTGGAAACCCAATATCCAGACAGTTCTGAATTACAGGAAAGCCATCTCTCATATTGTTGATGTGTTAAAAAATGTCCTTTTACTCTGTAATAATAGAAGAATAGCTTGTACTTGATGGTAACTAAGCTGCATCAATCCTATTGGGTTTATTTCATGTTTAAATGTTTTTTTACTAGAGGTGATCCCCAGGTGCCAAGCACTCCAGATAATAGATCCAATACCTGAACTACAGATCCTTTAAGCCAGGCCCAGACTGGCAATCTGTGGGTTCTGGCAAATGCCAGAAGGGCTGCTGTAAGTTACCGTAGACAGTCGCTATTTAGTGAGCTGGTGTGGGTGTATTTGGGCCTCTGTGTATTTGAAATGCCAGGACCTATTTTGACTCTCAGTCCAGAAGTGCTTTAAGCTAATGGCACATGGAGCAATTCCATTCTTTCTGATGAATGATTGCTTTCCTGGCTTTCTGTCAAATTGTGCAGAATCACCATAACCATAGAAGTAAAAAAAAAAGATTTGCAACTGCTTCGAGATGTAACGCAGACAGAAGAGCACATCCATGGAATGAGGGAGTCATTTGTTGCGTGTGTGTTCTGCAATTGCTTCCTAATTGTTGGATAATTGTAGAGATGGCCAACCATACTTTCACTTTGAATTTGACCTTTTCCAAAAGATTACAGCACTGTCCAACCATACAGAGCGGTAAAGGAATCAAAAAGGTATCATCCTCTTCTGCTGCTTTCTAAGTACATATAAAGGCCTCGACGTTTAAAAAAAAGCAGCACTAAAAATTACAGTTCAAAATCAGTGGCTGAACTAAAATTGAGGCATGTTTGCATTTTACCTGAAATCAATATGTCTTAGGCTTTCGCATTTCACTAGTGGTTTCCATGAATAGCAGTGCAAGTTGCAGCTCCCAGAGGAAATGTATATTGGATGGATACGAGGACTTAATTTATCGAGCAGCTGTGTTTGCGAGAATAAGACGTGAATACAACCCCCCTCCCCTCATTATTAGGCTACTTGCACAGGATCTTACACTCCCGCACTTCTACAGCTTCTGAAAATAGGCCTTTTTGTTATACTATCACCTTAGGCCCCATTTAACCTTTATTGTTCGAGGGGGCTGCCGTGCACTGCGGATCATGTACAACAGTTTAGCATGAAGAAACACTGGTAGCCTGTGGCTTGAAACACTTAAAAATATTGAAATCTGGAGCTTGACATCCGTTATTCCTATAGTTCAAGGCCAGGCTTGAAAGATGCTTATAAATACTTTGGGGGGAAAGTTAAGTATTTAGAACTCACAAAATCTGAGATGTCAATATAACTTATATAATCAGTGAGCAAATGATCTAACCTTGGGTTTACTACCCCATTTAATTCCATTACCACAGTCTTCAAGAAATGGCAAAGCCGGATAAGTATATGAATAATGGATTTAATAAACATCTCTGCATACAATGACAAAGGAAAGGAATTTCATTCATATTCCATTTATATACATTTATATACACTTGATAGAGATCCCAGAAATAATTCTAACAAATCACTTAAGGGACATAAAACCTCTGCACGTATTAAACATGTTGAAAATGCTCGTCTGAGCATTTTTGCAGTTTATTTTACATAAAGAATCTAGGCTGCTATTGCAAGGGTTCTCCTTGACAGAAATGAGAAGCTGCTTCACTTATCCAGCTCTTCATGTTGCCTAAATATCTAAAATAACACTGGTAGGAAACTGCTTTTGTTTATTAAAAACTCCTTTAATGATTTATGGGGGATATTTACTAAACCTCGTGTTTATCTTGGTTTTTTATGAAAACAAATTCAACCTAACTCCCATCCATGAATTTAATGCTTTTATCAATAATACTTCTCAAAGAAGTTGGTGTGAAAAAACGTTGCAACAAATTCGTGCATCAATTTGAATCGTGCGATTGGATGTTCCGAAAACATGACTTTATAGAATTCAACAAAAACTCAACTTTATTGGATTATCAGGAGAAAACCTGAGCAGATCACGAAGTCAAGGAGCAACTTCTGGGACATCTGCCATTGCTTTCTATATCAAAATGGAGTATTTTCAGATTTGGATTTGAATTTTTAGCAGCTTTGGGGTGTATTAAATCTCCAAAAATTGGAGGTGATTTTTTTCCCTCTAAAAATGTACGTTTTCCCCTTTAAAAACTCAACCAGAAAAAAATCGAGGTTTAATAAATGGGCCCCAAAGTATACTTAATAAAAAATTACAGTTTACCTGGTTTTATTTTACTTCTGCCAACAGTATGGCAGATCCCTCTCAGATTAATAAATGTAATGTGTTTGTTGCATATTAACTTGCCAATTATGGATTTTTTCACCTGCTACAGAGGTGTTTTCAGGAGTGCTTCACAGTAACACATGGGGTAATGTCTTTGACGCCAATGCATATGGTGCAATAAATTGTGAGAAAAAATTCCATTGATGGCAAATGCTTTTAGTGTGAGAAAAACTGTGACAAAAAACCTTCCCAATAATTCGATGCATTTGGCAGCATTTTAGCAAAATTTTACAATTTTATATTTTTTTAAGTGATTTGCAGAACATTTTGCCAACGTGAAAGAGACCAGTTTCACTCATTTCTGTTGCCAAAATATTTTTCAGAACATCCTAAGTGAAAGTAAACCAAATAAACGTTGTTTCCTTTTGAGAGACTGACTGCAAAGGGGACAGTTCTAATTCTAGAGCTAAACAATCTTGAACCTTGGCAAAATATATGACTAAAATATCTTTTAGCCATTTGCTTAAAAACCACATGGAAGAAACAACAGCACAATAGTTCCCAAATAATAGACCATGTCTATTGGGGCCCAACACAGTGGAAGAAGGTGCCCAGCCTTAGGATGAATTAATTACAATAAAATAATTTATTAATTATGGTCTTAGCTTTCTCTGGAACTGTAGCAGGGTGATTATTCAGGCCATATTTCCATATACAGGTATGGAAACGATTATACAGAAACCCATTAACCAGATAGTTCTGAATTATGTAAGTGCCATGTCCCACAGAGTCCTATTTGTTCTTAATTTATCACAGATTTGCTTTGCCCCTGTACTTTTTAGGTAGTACCGCGTACTTGTTGATAACATGTTGAACACTTGTTGAAAAACATTCTGTTAAAAATATAATTTTTTTGTAGAAGCATTCAGGGGCAAATTTATCAACATTCAAATTCCACTATTTAGCAGAATTTGAGTTTTTTCAACAATTTCGAGTTTCTGAAACTCAAATTCAAATATCAAGATTTGGCATCTAAAAGCTGGAAAGTTCATTTCGATGCCATTTTAAGCAATGTTGGCAAAATTCATGATAATTTGAATTATTTTTTATTAATTCGAAATTTGCCAGAATCAAAGGATAGTTAGAAAGTGATTTCACTGTGTTGAAGTTGTTTTTTCATGGTTTTAAAACGTGTTTTTCATGGAGTTTTCAAAAAAAAATTTTAGGAAAAAAACTCAAAAGATTTGATTTTTGATAAATCAACCTGTAAGCCAGGGTGTTTCAAATTGGGAAATGACACTTTGATTTTAAAGATTATGAACCTCCGTAAAGACACAACAATCTTGAAGTTGAAAGGACTAATTTATGGGTTCCTTGCCCACCTGGGAGGTGGAGTTTATAATAGTTGGGGGGTTATACATTTTACAGCTAGTTAAAATTAAAAAAAAAAGTTTCAGGGAAGATTATTGTCCCTGTATACAATGTGCACTTTCATGAAGAAATTGAGATGAAATAAAGAGTCTAAATTCCATGTAGACACAAACTGATAAAGGGATGCTTGTTGTGATTTAGCTTTGTACATACAGATTAAGCTTGTCTTTCGGGCTTTTCCTAAATAGCCTGGGAACTTAAAGTTAGCTGGTGTTACAGCCAAACCCCTTAATAACCAGCTTACCCCTCCCAATACTAACACCTGTTGTTAAAAATACACCACACAATGGCCTGTAGCACAGCTGCCAGCAGATGTGAAGATCCCCAGAGGTCCCTCAGATGTTTGTGTTCCTGGGTCACGTGAGGGCACCAGAAATGGGAGGGAAAATTATTCTGGAATTTTAAAGGTCACCTTTGGACAAAAATAGCGAAAATTGGCCACATGTCTCAAAAAAGAAAAAAAAATATTAGTCCTAAGTCTGGCAACTCAGACTTAAGAGGGCTTTTCACTTTTCAATGAAGTCTAGCAATTCACAAGAAAAAGGAGTATAACTGTTTTTTCTCTTTGAAATAAAAACAGTATAAAACACAATATTTACAAAAAATGTCTTATTAATTATAATATTATATATATATATATATTTATAGGTATGGGACCTGTTATCCAGAATGCTCGTGACTTGGGGTTTTCTGGATAATTGATCTTTAGAACTTCATACCTTAAGTCTACTAGAAAATCATGTAAACATTAAATAAACCCAAAAAGGCTGGTTTTGTTTCCAGTAAGGATTAATTGTATATTAGTTGGATCAAGTGCAAGGTACTGTTTTATTATTACAGAGAAAAAGGAAATATATTTTTTTTAAAAAAAAATTGATTATTTTGATAGAATGGAGACTATGGGAGATGGCCATTCCGTAATTCTGAGCTTTCTGGATAACGGGTTTCCAGATAACGGATCCTATACCTATATATATATATATATATATATATATATATATATATATATATATATATATATAAATATTTGCTTAATATCAATAAACTCTTTTTATATTTATGTTATTCAGCATGACAGGGGAAATTCTTCAAATTGCAGTAAATCTAGCTATTAAAGGTACATTAACACTAAAAAATGAAAGTGTTTTAAAGTAATGAAATATTATGTGCTGTTGCTCTGCACTGGTAAAACTGATATGTTTGCTTCAGAAACACTAGTATAGTTCAGATAAACAAGCTGCTGTGTAGCAATGACAGAAATTGAAAAAAGGCTATATGGCACAGGTTAAATAGTGGATAACAGATAACACCATTATGTTCTACAGAGCTTATCTGCTGTGTAACCTGAGCTTTTTCTCCTTTCAATGGCTGCCCCCATTGCTACACAGCAGTTTATTTATATAAACAATAGCAGTGTTTCTGAAGCAAACACACTCGTTTACCAGTGCAGGACAAAACTGCATTATGTTTTTATTACTTTAAAACAATTTCATTTTTTGATGTTACTGAACGAAGCACTTGTATAAAACTAAACGACTAAACGATATCTTATCCTCGGTAGATATACAGAAAGAGACAATTATTTTTCAAAAATGTAGGCAATCAGAGAAGGATTCCATTTTTTACTAAAAAAAAAAAGTTAACACTGTGAATTTTTAAGAGCTATTTGATCCAAATGGTGTAATAGAGATTCACCAATTAATGAGCTGCCTAGATTTCTGTGTATTTTTATAGGCATATACAGCTATACAGGCATGGGATCTATTACCCAGAGGTCCTCTGGATAAGGGATCAATCTGTAATTTGGACCAACAATCTATACCACCTGCAACTTCATTTTAAAGATGAGGGACAACTGCCCCTTCACTGAACTAAATGGAAATTGTCTGTACCATCGCAGATCAGCCGATTATCGCTCAGAAATACAGGTAAACAGAGGGGAGATTGTGAGCTCTTTGCAGCCTGTCAAGTTTGAAATCATGCATAGTTTGTCTATGGCTACACTGAATTCTAATGTGCTTATAATGCATTAGAAATAGGCCTTTGCATTTATCTGGTTAATGTGTTTGGCAGCTATATTGGGAGACTATATAACAGCACAAAAAATATACTGCTCCCAGCCACACATGAAATTGGTCCTTCTACATTGCTGGCATTTGGTTAGCAGCACCAACTGTTTCCTAAGGGACAGACCTGTGAATAAGTGTCTCATACATCACTTGCTTATGTGGCATGTCCAATAGGGAACCAGTCAGTTAATATCAAGCCCCCTTACAGTGCAGGTAATTCATAGACACTGCCCTATCCCTCCATATATTTTTTCTGGCACAGTAATACCATTTCGCTTGCAGTCCCCATTGGGTTTGCAGTAATTTTAGGGCCATTCATTTATGCAAGTCTGTAAGAGTAATGCCTGTAATCACTACTAAATACACATCTTTTCTGTTGGTTGTAAAAGGGATTAAGCTTAACACAGTCAATTATATTCTGTACATGCAATCAGTAAGAAGCTTGTGTAAACAAGACATTAGCAAACATTGACTATTAAGATCAGATTTTATAGTCACTTTGCATACAGTTGGCCTCGCAAAATACATAATGATACTTTACCACTGTTGGTTTTTAAGTAGTATATTCAGTATAGCTGTTTTATTTTGCTCACTGTGGGGTGGGGTTCTGTCTTAGGTACTGATGTGTCAGTATAACTTACACATATCTTCAATAGTATCCGTATTTTAAAAACCCACATGTTCACTTACATATGTTAAAAATGGACTTAGTGACTTAAAGGGATACTGTCATGGGGAAAAAAAAATTTCCAAAATGAATCAATTAATAGTGCTGCTCCAGCAGAATTCTGCACTGAAATCCATTTCTCAAAAGAGCAAACAGATTTTTTTATATTCAATTTTGAAATCTGACATGGGGCTAGACATATTGTCAATTTCCCAGCTGCCATGTGACTTGTGCTCTGATAAACTTGTGCTCTGAAAAACTTCAATCACTCTTTACTGCTGTACTGGAAGTTGGAGTGATATCACACCCTCCCTTCCCCCCCCCCCCAGAAGCCAAACAAAAGAACACTGGGAAGGTAACGAGATAACAGCTCCCTAACACAAGATAACAGCTCCCTGGTAGATCTAACAACAACACTCAATAGTAAAAACCCATGTCCCACTGAGACTCCTTCAATTACATTGAAAAAGAAAAACAGCAGCCTGCCAGAAAGCATTTCTCTCCTAAAGTGCAGTCACAAGTCACATGACCTGGGGCAGCTGGGAAATTCACAAAATGTCTAGCCCCATGTCAGATTTCAAAATTGAATATAAAAAAATCTGTTTGCTCTTTTGAGAAATGGATTTCAGTGCAGAATTCTGCTGGAGTAGCACTATTAACTCATGCATTTTGAAAAAAACATGTTTTCCCATGACAGTATCCCTTTAAGGCCCCATACAGACCGAGTCGGCAGCTCATTAGCCCGTGTGCGGGGCCATCCGATGGGCGTTCCAGATCGATAACTGCCAGAAAGTCGGCCAGATGGCAATCGGGCAGGGTAAAAAATCCCATTGGATCACGGCCACATCTGTTTGTTGATGCTGTCCCACGATCCGACCGCCTGTATCACCTCCATTCTTATTCAATTGTTGGGCCCTAGGGTCCATGATCGGATAAGCCCGATATCGTCCACCTCAATGAGGGCATATAGGGGAGAGATCTACTCATTTGGCGTTTCATGTTTTTGACGTCACTCGCGTCACAATTGACGTGCGTCAACATTATTATGACACCCATTCACTTTAACGCGGGTGTCAAAATTCGTGTTTCGCAGATTTTTTGCCATTTAGTGGGAAATTTGCGAATATATCAGCAAAGAGAAATGGGACGAATTCACCGATCCCTATTTAAATGCTTTTTCTAGTAGACGTAAGGTATGAATATACATATCACAAAAACATCCATTATCCAGAAAATCCCAGGCCCCTAACATTCTGCATTTACAGGTCCGGTATCTGCACTAGTAACATATAAAAAACTATCATCAAGACGTATGTATTACTAAGATCATTCAGATGGATCAGTCTGTTGATATGAGGATGGCTGGGTATGTGTGATATGCTGAACATTACAAAATATTTTCTAGCCAAAACTTTATGCCATTTTGTCAGGATAGATTTTCAGTTGAACTCAGAGGCAAACCAGACAGGCATAGTAAGGTTAGCCATAATAGTGACACCGTTTTACAAAGGCCACATGTTGAGAACATGCCTTTTAACTTCCTTCTTCTATCTATAGTAGAAATCTAGGACTCTGCTAATGCTCTTTTGCTTGGCACATCTATGACCTATTTACAAGATCAACATCATAAATCACATTGTATGGGGCCCCTACCACCTAGATGGAGCTTGGCTGTCATGCAAAGGTTATTTGTCAATTAAATATGTCTGTTTATCCTATAAAAACTTCTTGAGTCCCAGCTCAATTTTCTCTCTTATTCAGGAAACAAATGATTAATAAAGGATAGAGTTTTAAAGATGAGGGTCAACAAAAAAAGCCTTAACCAAACAAGGCCACATCATATTGATCTCTGGCTCGGCGGCAACATTTTCAAGAAAAGTTCGATCAACAAAAATCATATTTAAACAATGGAAAGTAAGTGTTCCATGAAAACCAATGTATAGGCTTTAACATAACACACCAGTGGTCATTATTACAGCACATTCCTGAAAATGAACATGTGAAAAATAATGTAATGGCAGTTTTACAACATAAAGCATTTTGCAGTAGTTAGAATATGTTCAATATGTTTGAGGTTACTGTTGAGCTAGTTACATACTGTGTGGGTTTCCATGGGGTATACTGCATCATTTTCCAAGGAAGCATCTCTAAAATCATTCAGAGTACAAACAATTCTCAACTGGGTAATGTTAAAAAAGTTAAAGCTCAGTAGGAAAACAGTTATAGAGGTCTTTACAAGGCTATCAGTTGATTTTTCAAAAATAAATAAAAGGCCTACAAAGGGGGCCATATTTATAAACATATCTAAACTTTTCTGTGCTGTGTTTTATGCATGCCATTACCATGTAAACGCTAGCTGACAACCTATGGTAAAATTTGCGACTTTAATTAGCTTTAATCACCATTAGGCATAGGACCATACAGTTGGGATGAGGATTCCCTTCTTTGAGCACACGATTAGTGAAATGATCTGACACTTGGTCTATACTGCTGCCTGTGTGCTCAAGGTGTTAGCAATAGACACGTAACGGCACGTAGTGAAGCACCGCTCTCGCGTACGTCTTTAGTTCACTGTACTGGCACGTCAGTAAGTCTATTGTACCTTCAGCCCTAAAAAAGTATGCGAGAGAGGCACGTCACTATGTGCCAGTACATGTCTATTACAAGTATAGACCAAGTGGCAGATCATTTCACTTATGTGCACAAATATTGCTGCTACGCTACGAGATTCCTGATCGCACTGTGCTGGGGGGCCACATTATTATTAATTTCATGATGAAGGCTGAGGGCCGGTGTAAATTTGAAAACGGGCCACAATTGGCCCATGGCCTGACTTTGGACATGCCTTCGGTACAGGATACGTTATCCAGAAACCTGTAATCCAGAAACCAGAAAGTTCAGAATTTCTGTAATAACAAAACAGTAGCTTGTACTTAATTAATCAGTATTGTATGGAGATACAAATTATTGAAAGATTCTTTATCCAGAAAACACCAGGTCCTGAGCATTCTGGATAACAGGTCCCATACCTTTATTCATCTCGTGAATTATATTCCAGACAATTCCCCAAATGAATGAAGATTTTTAAAGGGCATGTAAAGTCTAAAATAGAATAATGCTAGAAATGCGGTATTTTGTATACTAAACATAAACATGAACTTACTGCACCAAAAGCCTAATTAAACAAATGATTTATGCTTTCAAAGTTGGCCGCAGGGGGCTGTTATCTTGTAACTTTGTTAAACATCTTTGCAAGACCAAGACTACGGCCATGCTCAGTGTGGTCTGGGCTGCAGTTGTGAGGTTAAGCTTAGGGATCATCACAAATTATCAAGACAGCAAAAGTCATATCATTTCTGCCAGAGACGCTGATATAGTAAGACTGATTAATAATCAGAATATGCAGACTGCACTGGATCTGCGGATAGAAATCTCTACACAGTCGCCGGCTGCTCTACAGGGAAACAAACAAAGCTGCTTGAGGTGAGGAAAATAAGGTGGGGGGGGCTTCCCACTGCCATTTGAAAGTATGATTGTTTCCCTGCAGAGCAGTTAGGGGCCATCTGAAGTTTCCTATCTGCAGCAGTCAGAGCAAGTAAACTGAAGGGGGAATTTCACTGCATACAGTCAGGTTTCTTATAAAAACGGTACACATTTATTAATTAAAGTATATTGGAGATAGATTTCTTTTTCATTAAAGAAAGTAAAAATGGGATTTTATTTTTTTGCCTTTACATCTCCTTTAAAGACCAGCCCAGCTGCCAGGAGAGTGCTGCACACTTCCTTTCCTACTACTTTAAATATATTTTATTCTGTATGTTTCTCTAATCGACTGTGAATGCACTTTGCCTTTTATCAGTCTTCCAAGGTTCACAGAACCAAAATGCTTCAACAGACCCCTATGAATTTCAAGCAGCTATATACTGTAATAGTAATGCAATACTGTATATACAAAATACAAATGTCACACTAAATAACCCTGGCCGATGCACCTGTGTTCATGGTTTTTAAGATGACTGGCACGAAAGCCAAAGGATATTGCCAACAATAAATGTATCCCTTCTTTGCTAAGCCACACGAGTCAAGTAAAAACTTCAAGAATGTATTGCCTCCTGCTGATAAAGGAATAGAACCAATTTAGCTGTGCTCACTTTTTTTTGCCAATCCTCCAAGAAGCTGGTTATGTGCAGCCATTATAGCGGGAATAAAACTGAGAGAGAATGGGTTCGTTTCGAGGAAATTGATTTTGTAAATGATAAATCACAAAAACAGATTTCCCTGTTTTCCCTTTCACTGTTTGCTAGACAGTTTGTGCTCTTGTGTCTGGACAGTGAAGGCAATATATTCATTTTGGCCACAAAATGTTACTTTTTGCTCTCCCCTATTATCTATAATCGTATGATTAAACACACAGACTCATTCAGTTTTGCTGTTTCTGTTATTTGAATATGTTTAATATACCATGGGGGAAACTGAGCCAAATACCAGCGGTGAAATAAGAAATAAAAGGGGCATATTTCAGTAATGGTGTTTAGCCATCCCTCACCCACAGCTACACCCACCATAGCTCCCTTATTTCTGTATTTTGCTAAACTATCATAGTCCCATCAAAGGCAAGAATCAACTGACGTTTCCTAAATTAACCTTACATGTTATGTGTTATTTATAATTTAACATATATCATTTTTGGAAATCTATCTGACTGGCATTAATGGACTCATCATTGATGTGATTCTGAGACACACGAGCAGCGACTCTGGAGGTTGGGATATAATGTGTAGGATTCCTCATAAATCTAGGTAGTCTCCACTTACTACAGGCTAATATTTTGATCATTGTGGTGCTTATAGCAGGGGTCTCCAAAGTTTTTACCTATGAGCAACATTTAACTATAAAAAAAACTTGGGGAGCAACACAAGCTTTTTTAGGGGGGTGTTCAGTAAGAGCTGTGATTATTTGGTAGCCACATATGGAGAACAGATACACATGGTCATTATACCTACACAAATTGGCTCTGTGAGACCACTGGGAGCAACATCAAGTGTGTTGGTGAGCAAAACCACTGATTGGGGATCACTGGGTTAACGTGTAGCTTGGAATACAAATTTTATTTAGGCAAGATCATGGCAAAGTACAGTCCATCAGGGACAGAACAACAGACCAGTTACTGATCCTATAGAGGTTAGAGAGGGGGTCACTGCATTACCCATGAATTAACACCAACCTGAACCAACCTGGAATTGCTGGCAGGTCCTGGTTGGTGTTAACTCCAGAATAACCTTAAAGGAACAGTAACACCAAAAACTGAAAGTGTATCAAAGTAATGAACATATCATGTAGTGTTGCTCTGCACTGGTAAAACTGATGTGTTTGCTTCAGAAAGACTGCTATAGTTCATATAAACAAGATGTTGTGTAGCCATGGGGGCAACCATTCAAGATGGAAAAAAAGAAGAAAAGGCACAGATTATATAGCAGATAACAGATAAAATACCATTGTATTGGACAGGGCTTATCTGTGATGTGCTATGTAACTTGTGCCTTTTCACCTTTTTTCCAGTTTGAATGGTTGCCCGCATGGCTACACAGCAGCTTATTTAGATAAACTATTATAGTCTTTCTGAAGCAACCACACAGCTTTTACCAGTGCATGTTAACAGTATATTATGGGGGTTATTTATCAAAGGTTGACTTGTGTTGTTCCAGAAATCCCCTGCTAAAAGACTGAATCCGAAAACTTCTGTCTAGATCATGTAGAAGTCAATGGCAGAGGTCCCTTGAACCATTTGAAGATGTTTCTTGCCTTCATAATTTTTACAGTGGTTATTCATGGTTTTTAAGCCTACAATTCGATTAATTAGAGGTATTCAAATTTCCCGCCGATTGCATTTAATTATGTTTTTTACATTCAGGGTTTTTCATAAATAAGCAATCATTCAAGTTGCAAGGTAGAAAAACCCCACAAACCTCACAAACGTGACCTTATATGTGTTACTTTAAAACACTTTCATTTATTGGTGTTTCTGTTTCTTTAAGCCCAATCCGCAATTTATCAGATTGGTGGATTGGTGTTTACCTCAAAATGCTAAGGAGAATGTATAGGCGCAAGTGAATAGTATCAAAGCCCATTAAGTTTTGTTTCCATGTTAGTGAACTGCAGTTGTGCTCACGTCCATAATGGTCCCTATATGGGACCATTAGGGTTAGACCTTCAGCAGAACTTCAACCCACCATCCCCAATAAATATTTTATAATACGTTTCTGCAACCCCCTGTCCTGCAGTCCAGGGGCAACAGCACGTGACATGCAGGTGACAGTTCCACACCAAGTGATAACTGCCATGCCCATTGAGTTTAAATATTGCTTCTATTTTCCACTGAACACTGTAGCTACAGCACAGTCAGAAAACTGGTAACAGATGTGAGTTTTTCCCATAGTACAATCAAAGTTTGCTCTAACAGTTTTATGGACAATGCAAAGTCTTTCCAGTTTAATGTGGATAATAAAGGCTTCTAGATGAATATACATACTGTACTAGCACAGGATCAAAGGTTAGGAAATGGCATGTTATGGTTCAAGAACTGCTTGGTATGAGTTGGTGGCTACTGTAGCTTAGCTCTCGTCTTGTCTGTTACATCATAAATACAATTACATACTACGACCTGACTGTAGAGATCAAAGCAAATGGAACAGATGAAAGTCTATTTAACGAACAGCCACTTGTACTGCACTACATTTTACCTGTGCTGATGAACAGAACCTGTTTTGTCATTTACAGGTACTTGATTTATAATGTGACATTCCATTTCTAATCAAAGGAGCACAGTAACACATCCTATATTAAAAGTAAAAACAAAAAAGCCCTGTGTAGATAGATTATATTGGTTTGACCAAGCTACCCACTGTCTTTAATTTCCATAAGTATTTTTTTGTTTAATATACATTTGATGCCTCGCAAGAAATGTCCCAGGAACATTCTCAAATTTTGACAACTGACCACTGCACAAACAAATAGTTTATGGATGGTATCATGCCTGATATGTAGAGTGCAATTTCCCCTCTTATATTTTAGAGGCAGAAGTAAAGTGTCCCTGGTATGTTTTTTTTTTAAACAAATGCTGACAGTAATGATATATAAACTGGGAACTTACATCTTGCTTCATTCAAGAACAGCCTTTGTACTAAGAAGAATCAATAAGGGAGTAATAGGTGGGTGTGGTGCAAAGGAAGAGTGTAGCAATGGCACAAAAATAATGGGTTAGAGACAAAGGAAGAGAAAATGGAGCAAAAGGAGATTACTAATAGAGCTAAACCAAAGAGAACAAGCATGGAAAAAACAAGACAAAAAATGACTTCATGAGTTAGAGGCAGGGGGGATGTGGATAACAGGTACAAGGGAATGTTTAGGGGTCAGGTTCATGCAATTGGGGTAAGGGCAGGGGGGCTATGCAGTGGACTTAGCAGTTAGTCAATGAAGGAGGCATTTAGCATTTAGTTTTCTTTTAAAAAGATCTAGTGAAAGTCTGTAAACCTACCTAGGCTTTATTTCTGTGCATAGTGTTAGGTAAATGTGTCATCGTTCTTATTCACTCCTCTTAGGGTAAGGCCACACGAGGAGATTCGGGGAGATTTTGTCGCCTGGCGACTAATCGCCTCGTCTTTTGAGCGACTATCTCCCCGAACTGCCTCTGCGTTTTCCCCCATAGGTTACAATGCAAAGTCACCTGCGCTAATGCACACGCGGTGATGTGTTTTCAATAGTCGCCCAAAGTTGCCTTGAGGCGAAGGATTTTAATTCATCGATCGAACGATCAGAAATTGCTAGGAAAGCCTATGGGGACCTTCCCCATAGGCTAACATTGGTGCTCGGTAGGTTTTAGGTGGCGAAGTAGGTGGTCGAAGTTTTTTTTAAAGAGGCAGTACTTCGACCATCAAATGGTCGAATAGTCAAACAATTTTTAGTTCAAATCATTCAATTCAAAGTCGTAGTCGAAGGTTGAAGTAGCCAATTCGATGGTCGAAATAGCCAAAAAAAGCTTCGAAATTCAAAGTTTTTTTCCTTCTAATCCTTCACTCAAGTAAATGTGCCCCTAAATGTACTTATATGTGTGTATAAATTGATCTAAGGACCTTATAAGACAAATAACAGCTTGTTTTATAAGAGGAATGAAGGTAGTTAAGAGCCCCTTATGGAAGAACTTATAGTATTGGGGTCAGAAGTCAAACCTTACACCCAGTGGCAGAGTGGGGACCATGAGTCGAGTTTTGCCATAATTGGGGATTTTCGGGTGGGTCAGGGGTATGGCCATGCAAGGGAGTGAACTATAGTTTATTGGTACCCCATTTTATTTGTTGGCAGGGCCCATAATCCAGGGCTCCTATGTGACCAGTGGGCTAATTACTGGGGGTCCCTAGGGGAGGGGCCCTGCTAAGTTAGTAGTATAGGGTTTCATGATTACTGATGGCAGCCTTGCTTACACATGATATTTAGGCTGCTGGGGTCTTCAGAATGATATTGAATATAAAATGTTAGAAACCCCAATCTTTCAAATAGATATATTGGTTGGGAAGTGCATAAATAACACTTCCCTAAGGTTTACGATAACAGTGAAAAGATCTAATAGTTGTTGCTACAGTATAGTGTGGTATTCATTTCACTTGCAAATATATGTTATTTATCTCCCTTATCCTGGTATTTGCCCACACAAGAAATAATCTATGATATATATTAAATAATAAATAAGATATGAAAGATAAAAGAAAATGCATGTTTCATTTTATGGACAATTAGGGGAGTGTTTGGGTTAGGTAAACACGCAGCAGTGTGACCTGAGCATGAGATCTACTGAAAGCTTCTCTTGAAAAATGAATTGTTAGCAAATGAAAAAGACTTCAGTACTCATGTTTTTATTATAATCAGCTGGACTAATATGGTTCTGATTTATTTGAAACACAAAGCAGGGTAATTGTAGGATGATTCACAAAAAGAACTAGAGTGGTCTCAGTATTCTGTTAAGCTGACAGCATTGCTAAAAATGGTCAAAGATGTCAGATGCATGTCCACGGTGTAGTGATGGACTTATGTTTCCAAAAGGAGTAATTTAGGAAGGAACTTAGTGCCAAAATCAGTGACATTGTGTATCTTCACCATTAGGCCCCACATCAAATCAATAATACCCGTTTGCTATCCAGCCTATGCTGCCAAGTTTTTAATGCAGTGTTCACCGTCACTACAGATGGACAACATTATGAGCAGAACTGAAGAGCCACCTACTTTTACATAAATATTGGGGGCATATTACTTTAACACTATTGTTAAACTCTACAGCTGAATTAAAGCAATGAAGTCATCATCACGCAAGCTAACAATATACATATATAAAATGCAGAAAGTCTCCACTGTGAGTAGAAACATAAGATATCTGCTAAAAATGGGTAAAACAATCAGTGCCTAACATAAACTAAGGTACGAGATCCCTAAGGCTGATGGCATTGGCTTCTCATATGTTGTCATAGATGCTCTTGTAAGATACAGGTTCAATTAGAACCTATATCTTAGAAGAGCATCTAGGACAACAAGAAAAACATCAGGAAATTAGTTGGGAACAGCTTTTCCTGTTGTAATTGCTTCGCAGAAGAAATTTGGGGAGGGCTAAAATATGCCTTAACTCTGGGTTACACTACCTGCTTGAGAAAAAGACAACAACCTGTATATAGTGTCTTTATTGGTCTTGTTTAGAAAAAAAAACCAAACTCAACGTAATAGACTTTTTAACCTCCATGTCTTCAGGTTTCCATGTGCTCCCAGCTTCTCTTTAATCTGCTTTTCTTCCAGCTCAAGAGAAATCTCTTTTACAGAAACTGCGAAAAATTCCTGGCAAAGGTCATGAAAATAATTTTGACGCAAGCAACAATTTTTATACGTGCGACTATTTTCTCCAAATGCATTACAGTCAATGGGCTTCCAAATAATTTTGACGAGCGAAAAAATTTTTTGTCGCGGGGGATTTTTCGAATTTATTTGATGGCGGTGAAACGTGGAAATTCACCAAAAATATCATGCCTGCCGAATTTATTTGTCCATCACTAGTTACTGTCCTTCATTATAAAACCAGCTACACATTTAAGCAGAGTTCATTTATATCAGTTCTGACATGAGCAAAGCTTACAGTCCTCTTTCATGTTTCTGCAACATTCCTCTGTGGGTCGGGCATGTTGGAGAAAACTGGAGGAAATCCACATGGGGCACAGTGAAAACATAAAAATTCCCTGTACATAGTGACCAATTTGAAATAAAAGTCAGAACCCCACTGCTGCAGCAGTCACGCAACACTTGTATGTTTACACACAATCAGCACATGACAAATCTCCTCTAATTAGCCTTAGTGCCATTACAGAAGTGGCTTCTCATGTTCTCCCATCCCAATAAGTAAGTTAAAATATCCACCTGTGCAAGGGGGAAGCCCAGGAACTGTTATCACCACCAGACCATGTCCTATGTAAAAATCCTCCAGCATTTAAAAGGAAATGGCAATATTCTGAATCTTACATACACGTACATTGCTGTTGATTGTTTAATTGCCTGGTTCACTATGTGGCTTTAGGTAAAAACAAACAGCAGACACAGGAGGGCCCTGATTGCTGGGGAACAGCTGGTTCCAGTTTATGAAATTGCATGTGAATGGGTACTTTAGTCAGAATGACTAATTTACTTTCTCCTTTGTTCATCGGAAGTTCCATCAAACTCTTCTATCTTGCATAAAGTGTAATTTAACTATATACACATTGTTACGAGCAAAACAACCATGCTTTTAAAGTCCAAGTCGCGAAAAGGTAAAACGACGAAGATGACATACGCCAGAAATACATTGAGATAATTTTCCTTTTTGGTTTTCCATGTGCCTTAAAAATATTTAAGCGCAGTTGTGGGGCTTTGAAACGTTTAAACACAATTTTTGGTGTGCTCCAAAAAGTGCTCCTAATATTCAAAAATGCTCAGGTCCCAAGCATTCCAGAAAATAGATCCCATGAATATGTGCTCATGTGTGTGATTAGTTCAACATGAAATTGCTCAGTGCAAACTAACATATGATTTTATTACAAAAAACAAAACCTTAATTGTTATACAGTACAGAGCAACAATAAATATGTATGTATTTTGCTTATATAGCTTTAAAGTTAGTGTACAATAAATATTCAATGATTTATGGATTGAACATTTAGTTTTAATTTAAGGACAGAATAAACTAGGGCTGGGACATGAAAAAGGAATTAAGGAAAGACTAGGCTACTCCATAGGAGTCTGAGACACAGGGGTATAACTACTGAGGAAGCAGACCCTGCAGCTGCAGGGGGGCCCAGCAGGTAGGGTCCCATGAGGCCCTAATTTATATAAAATTTAAAAAAATATTGATAAAACAGGTCAACATCTAGATAAAAATAATTTGCTGTGGGGCCCAGTAATATCTAGTTACACCACTGCTGAGACATGTAAACTATTTGTCTATTTAAGTCTATTAAGTCAGATATTGAAACACCTCTGTCTCATAGTGATTTCATGATGCTTCTTGCCTTTTAAATATCTAAACTTGATGGCTCAGCAGTCTGGCTAAGTTTAAAGTTTGTCTCTCATTTGTCAACTATATTGCCAAAATCCTGTGTGAATAATTCACAATATAAGCAGAATTAAAATCAGCACAACATTTTTAGCCTATAATCCCAAATAAAGTAACCCAATATCACCTTCTGCCTCCTGAAGCAATAGCAGCAGGAGTTGCTTCATCGTATCACTCTCCATCCATGGTACTTATATTGACTATTATCTCCATGCCAATGATGCATTTTTTTGTGTAGTTATTAATAGCACTTACTCCTTTGTATTATAAATGCCCGTCTACATCTGTGAAACTAAAGCAAACGAGTTTTGGTGCAAATCAGCATGTATTTAGACCTATTATGCAGCATTATTGCAAAAGCTTTCTAAGAAGCATCTGCCACAACTTACATGTGATGCACCTATACAGGTCCAAATTAGCACCAGCTTTTTATGAATCGTATACAAGTTACAGTGCACAGTTTCAACCTTTGGATGCCACTTTTGGGCAATACTAGTACATGAATAACATCATTAGTGGCGAATTTAGTTGGACACAACTGACTAGGCGATCCGAGAATTACTGCTATGTCCAAGGTCGAAATTGCTGGAGGGTTTGTTAAAGTCCATGCATAGTATTCACCAGGAACTCCTAATGCAGGGATCCCCAACCTTTACAACCCATGAGCAACATTCAGAAGTAAAAAGAGCAACACTAGCATGAAAATATTCTTAGGGTGCCAAATAAGTGCTGTGATTGGTCATTTGGTAACCCCTATGTGGACTGTCAACCTATATTGAGGCTCTGTTTGGCAGTACACCTTGTTTTAAGGCAATAAAACTCACCTCCAAGCCTGGAATTCAAAAATAAGCTCCTGCTTTGAGGCCACTGGGAGCAACATCCAAGGGGTTGGAGAGCAACATGTTGCTCACGAGCTACTGGTTGGGGATCACTGTCCTAATGGGTGTGTTGCTAGGACTATAGGTGAAAGTGCAAATGCTCATTCAATTTTGCCTCCATTCTATGCTCATAAATTAATCTTATAAGTTTTGTGCTGTAGCTGTGCAAATAAGAATATGCCGACTGCCCTGATTAAGGGTTATTTTTCATATGGCATTGTAATGTAGTATATGTGTAAGATCAATTTGTCTGCAAAATAACTGCAAAAAATTTGGCAAGCCTATCTTAAAACATTACAGGGTAATTTAAAGGGCAAGTAAAGGAAAAATCATTGGGGTGTACCAATTTGTTTCTAACCCTCCTCCATGTGACTACTGGTATACCCTATACTCCAGGACTGGGTACTTCATGGCCACTATCTTCTTCATGCTTTTGAAAAGTGATCTGTGCATGCACCAATCCTGAAATGCCCACGAGGATTTCTGGGAACAAGAAGGAAGATGACAGCCACCAACCGTGGCATAAATGACCCAAGGCCACTGAGATTTTTAAACAAGTGGAGCACCGACCAGGGGTAGTTTATGCCAGGGTGAGTGACCTTCATATTTTTCCTTGTTCCCAGTAATCCTCCATGCCAATTCAGGCTTGGCACATGCACAAATCCATAGCTTTCCAAGAGTTTGGGTCTCTGCATGTGCCATACCTGATCTGGTGTGCCATAAACAATCCTGGGCTGATAAAGTCATGGGGGGGTGCAGGTTATATTTTTGCTCTGCTTATTCACAGAGAGCAGCCATTTTAATTTGTCTAAAGGGTGCATGTCCCAGATTGCACTATACAAAGATGTCTCGTTGTTAATAAAAAAACAACAGATTCATTTAATTGAACATCAACAAGAAAAGTGACACCAAAAAATGCCTGACACCATCGTGCCAATATCACTGGTTTGATGGAGAAATGGAATTCAGCCATCTTGTTTCATGCAGGCATTTATTAGGAATGCATGTCTCTGTTTATTCCTGTGGCGCCACACATTATCATTCTTCCGCCAGTGCATCCACATTTGCTCTTTGTTTCTTGCACTCACTAAAATAATTGTGCGCTAATTAATGTGCTTCTGTTTTGTTTTTGTAAAAATCTATAATGGTACAAAATAGATCAAAATCATATTTTAGATGTTTCCTAGATCATTAAATGTTAAAGGGAGCCCTATATTTGTGTCTCTCCTATATCTCATTTATTATACAATCGGCTTAATTAAAAAAGCATGCCTATATATTTTTTATGGGCTTGAATGGCCTATGTTTTAGACTACTTAAGGGAAAATAATTGGAGCCATGGATCTTTTAGCCTAATTTCAACTTGGCTGAAAAATGTTTTGGCCCGTGAAAAGTCCACTGAGACAGTAAATGAGCACTACTAAGTAGTATAAATGAGCACTACTAATAGTATATATATATATATATATATATATATATATATATATATATATATATATATATATATATATATATATATAGATATATATATAGATATAGATATAGATATACACACACAAAGATAAATTGCCAGCAGAGATAGAGCAAACTGATGAAAATAATTAAACTTCGCTGGGTTTGGATAAAAAAAAAACGATACTTTTAAATAATCTCCAAACTGGACCCATGGCCAATGGCTTCTGTTTTAATCTAAATATATTTAGAAATGTTAGGAAATGCAATATCAGTTATGTAATATCCCGCAAGTCTAAAGTAATCAGAAGGCTTAAGACTTAATTTCTTGGACTGGATTTGATCTGAATTTCTAGAACAAAAAGGGAAAAAAGAAAAACGTCAGCCAGCAGTCCAGATGACATCTGTTAATTTTGTCTTTATGGAAAATACCAATGCAATAACATAGAGAACCAGTCTCCACAACATCCAATCCCTACAAAAAATGATTGCATATTCCAGTATTGGAATATGTACAGGTATGGGTCCTGTTATCTAGAATGCTCAGGACCTGGGGCTTTCCGGATAATGGATCTTTCTGTAATTTGGATCTTCATACTTGAAGACTGCTAGAAAATCATGTAAACATTAATAAACCCAATAAGTTGGTTTTGCTTCAAATAAAGATTAATAACATCTAAGCTTGGATAATACAAAATACGGTTTTATTATTACATAGAAAAAGGATAGAATTTAAAAAATTTCCATAATTAAGAGCTTTCTAGATAACGGATTTCCAGATAACGAATCCCATATCTGTACTTGTACATAAGGCCCGCAAAGTGATAAATAAACGTTATGTGCACTTACATTACCACAAAAAATAGTGGTAATGTAAGTGCACATTATACATGTCTCTATGGGTTGATATATGACAACCACCTACAAATACCCATACAACCTAAATTATCTGCTGCCTTTAGTTAGTAGAGATTCCCTGAGGACTTGGGCACCTGCACAATACAACAGGCACATTTACATATTCAGATTGCATGGGGCTATCATAAACAATCTAAGCCTGGAGCATTTTCACACCTGTCCTTGATTTCCAATTGAGATAAGTGGAAGAAAATGCATTAGCACATTCAGCAAAGGGACTCACCCCACAGGAGTAAGGGACAATCACTCATCTAATCCCCCCAAGGTGACTTGGAAAGTGACAAAAACACAACATGTACAAACTAAGGATCACACCTTTACAGGCGATGGTGTTATTTATATAATCTACAGCTGATATGAGCTTTATGGCCCAGGAGGGGTTTTTTGATGTTACAGCATTTTCTTTTTGTCTATAAAAAAGTGAAATTTGCAACTAAAGAATAAACTATTCTTAAAACGATTTTTGATTGGTATCGAATGCACTAGTTTATTGCACTTTGTGCAATGCCATTGACTGAAGAAGAGCAATCCTCTTCTCTGTGTCAGAGCCCAAATACTTGAGTATAGCGATGTCGGTGTTAGGCAGAACGCTAAAGGATACATCTGGCAGGCACTCAAATGAAGACTCAAATAGTCAAAACAAAGTGAAAGTTTATTGTGTCCTATACCTTACACGTTTCATGCCTTAAACACTTAATCATAGGCTTATGATTAAGCCTATTGTCCAAGAGGGGTGACGGGAAGAGGCATGTCGGTGTCTCCCCTCCAACCCCGTAACAAATGTGTCAATCAGACGTACAATTTAGGGAGCAACCGCAGATGCAGGCCACAATGGGGCCCTGCCCTTACCACCTGACCTATGGAAGGCAGTGAGGACAGGGGCACAATTGATTGTCAGATGAGCACTATGCAACACACTCTTCCCCCCTATAGTGCTCTAAAACTTCCACCCTGGAGAAAAGTACTGTATATGCCATATATAAACAGCAATTGTAGTTCATTGTAGATCATGTCATCCTTAGATAGGGAAAATAATAATAATACATACCTTTATAAAAACCCTAATTTGCTTTTGAGGGATGAATTGCAGATATGGAATCTGCTGTTCGCAAACCCGGTATCCAGAAAACTACTGACCCTCTCCCACAGAGTCCATCTTAAAGGAGAAACAAATCCCTTATTAAAATAAACCCTACCCCACATGGACCCCCCCTCCTCCCCCCCAGCCTAGCTGCTACCCTGGGCAAATGCCCCAAACTTTTTACTTCCCCCCTCGGTGCAGATTCAGGGATCGGAGTTCATGGCAGCCATCTTCCGCGTCTTTGGCAATGAGATTGGCGTTTCAACACATGCGCAGTTGGAGCAATTTCTCGGTTTGTGACAACTGCACATGCGCCGAAATGGATGGAAATTGCCGAAGCGCCTGAAGAAGACACGAAGACCCGGAAGATGGCTGCCGTGAACTCCAATACCTGAATCTGCACCGAGGGGTAAGTAAAAAGTTAGGGACATTTGTCCAGGGTAGCAGCTAGGCTGGGGGGGAAGAAGGGGGTCTATGAGGGGTAGGGTTTTTTTTTAATAAGGGGTTTGTTTCTCCTTCAAGCATATATCATACATTTTCTACTACTAACAATAAAAAAGTACATTGTAATTGATCCTAATTAAACAGCATGAATCCATATTGGTGGCAAAACAAAAGCTGGGTTTATTTCATATTTCAATTATTTTTAGCAGACTTAAGGTATGATGATCCAATGCTGAGGAATTTCATTACAAATCATGTCATGATTCCCTAACAAATGAATTTAAGGGGAACCAAATGAGTTCCACTTATTGTGTGTCCCTTTTGCTTAATCATTAAAGAAGCCCTTTTACTGCTAAGTGATCTCATCTATATTCCCTCCCTACAGTAGATTCCTATATACTGTACAAATGGCCCATGGTAAGTCTGAGAGTTATGAGCCTGTTTTTGACTATATACTGTCTATTTATTAATCTCTTATAAGTACAGGGTGGAGTAATAGGATGGAGTAAGCAAAAATACTAACGATGCAACCCCAAAAAGTCCTAGGCCACTCCATCATCTTCCTTGCGGTAGCAGCTTGTCTTTGCTATCTACTGGTCAGGCCAACGTTCCACTAAAACACTTTCTGAGCTGTCAAATCCAGCACACTGTCATAGAAACTTACTGGAATTCAGCTGAAAGCAACCTTGCTATACCAGGATAGTAATTAACCTGCATATAACAAAATTCTTTCTTCTGTATTTTTTTGTTTGGTGTAATTGGCAAAACTTCTTTATTACTGACCTTTATTTAAACCTTGTGGGATCTGACACAACTAGGGAACGTACCTGCAGGGTGCAGAAAGTGCAATAGAGAGCCCTGTAATAGCTGCCATTCAGCTGTTAACTACAGGTTGCGCATGCTCTGTATTCCATAACCTGATCTTATTGAGACCTGGTCACTCACTTCACATAGAATAATCTCAATTCCTACTTCTCCAAAATCCAGTGTAAACATTTGCTTAAGAGAAATAAAAATAAAGACCCATAAGTGCCCATTATGCCTATATATATATATATATATATATATATATATATATATATATATATATATATATATATATATATATATATATATATATATTGTACATATAGTCATATCGGCACTCACCATTCTATTAATATATATAGTCATATCGGCACTCACCATTATATTAATCAATAGCCGGGTGCTCACCAATAATAATCCAACTTCGTAGTAGAAAGCACTCACGGCACAGAATTCCTGTTGGGAACTATTTTTCCTGTTGGGAAAGTTTATTTTGCAAAAAAAAAAACACATCAACACGTTGATGTGTTTTTTGGCATGACGATCCTTTGTGGATCAGAAACGCGTTTGCTTTGAGGATCCATTAAAAGGGGTGGTTCAGTTTTAAGTATGGTTGTAGCATGAGCAGTTCTAATCAGTTGGTTGCCATTATTTATTTTTTATAGTTTTTAAATTATTTGCCTTCCTCTTCTCACTCTTTCCAACTTTTAAAATGGGGTCACTGACCCCATCTAAAAAACAAATGCTCTGTATGGCTACAAATGTATACTTTTTTTACTCATCTTTCTATCTAGGTCCTCTCCTATTTATATTACAGTCTTTTAATCAATTTGATGCATGGTTGATAGGAAAATGTGGACCGTAGCAACCAGATGGCAGAAAGAGCAAACTGGAGAGTTGTTGAATAAAAAGCTAAATGACTCTTATAAAAACTGAAAACCAATTGCAAATTGTCTCAGAATATCACTCTCTAAATCATACTAAAAGTTAAAAAGGCGAACAACCCCTTAAATGCATGAACCCTTGAGAATTATAAACAGGTATGGTTATCACACATGGCTGTTACCCTAGTGTGGACATTTTTTTTTGCGCATCTCTCTTCTACTAAGAAATAGACAAATGCAGTAACACTTGCTACACGTATATCATATCATTTTCGATGTAAAATATCTACCTGCGGTATTTATCTATCATCGCCTCTATCACTATCCTAGCCGGTGTGAAGCAGATATGAAACTGGACTACTTTCTAGATAAACATCAGTAATCCTAAATTATTTTTTTAAATCCTCCAGCTGACAACATGATGCCACTTGTTGAAAAGCATCAATAAATGTTCTGTCTTAGAATGCAAGGCATTTGCTTTGAGGATCCATAGGAAAGGATGACTATTTTAATTATCTAGGACATGTGAAGTCAATTGTTCCTAATGATTTTCGAATGACAGATTATGAATGAATTGATATTGGGTCTTTCTGCTCTGCTGCTCACTGAAGAGTCTGTTGAGGGACAAGAACTTGGACGTGTCACCTTGTGTCTTGGGGGATAGAAAGGGATGAAAGGGTAGGAAAAGAATAAGCCTCTTCACTGTTCCAGTGGACTTGTTTATAGGGTGTGTATGTATGAGCTCATGTGCCATAGCACCATCAGAGAAAAACATTTCTATTCTCCCTTGCTAGGCATACCTATTGGTTATTGGAGAACAACTTGCATAGCCTTTAAAGAAAGCAGTCAGACGAGTGGAGTGACTTACGCGTTCATAGAGGCTAATAAAAGCCTTTGTTGCTTTTAAATAAATCTCTTTGTATTGTGAGTAGTCTCCCTCTGGAATGCTCCTTAGCAGTTATTAGTATACATTATCCAACAGCCATGAACATCTTGTAATATATATCCTTGTAAATGGCATTTAGTCATGCCATTTGCTCCACATGACTCAATTAAACTTGTGTATTCTACAAATAATGTAGCCACTGTTGTAACAAATGAAGAATTAGAATTTATCTCAGAATTTGATTGTGAATATGTGTTCAAATACATTTGAACCAAATATGAGATCTCAAGGATCTTAAATTTGACATCAAAAAGTACTTTTGGTTCAAAAACCATTGGGTCTCTACTTGCAATGGGTCTGCATATCTGGGTTCCCCATATGAAATGTTATTTCATGTTACCAAATATCAGTAATTTGTCACAAAACTTCTCAGGGACCCTTGTCTTATGCATGAGAAGGCTGCAAATGTTTTATTACAAAACAGATTGATACCATGGATACCTTTGATTCATACAGATATGACTTTTCAGTTTAAAACCTTTATAAATGCCAGTGAGTCTCCCCTTTGCAATGTCTATCTACAAAGCTCAAGAGCAATCTTGCTTTTTCTATGGTCAACTTTATGTGGCATGGCTTCCTAATCATCAACATATCTTCTATGTTCATACATACATTGTTAATTGCTGCTGTTAACAAAGGAATCCTTAGAAGGTGTATACATATTTTACGGCCCATCACAGCAATCAGAAACTGCTGATACTGAGATAATTTTTAATGGCATATGACCTGCACCAATATTCTCCATATGGTTTTGCCTAGGAGTGACATAATTGTGCACAGATCAGACTTTTCAGGCAATTTGCATGAAATAATTTTTTGGAGCATACCATCGGATGTATTATTATATTGTAGAAAGGTTTTTTGGGCAAAAACTCAAACTTTAAGAGGGAAAAAAAAACTCGAAACCTATCGAGGTGATGTATAAGTCAATGGGAGATGTTTACTGAACTCTATTTATTTTGGTCAAGGTTTTGTGAGCAAAAACAATTTGAAGATATCGTGGTCTGCGTTGGGTTTCATCTGATAATCCGAAAAATTCAGGGTTTTTGGGCTATAGCCAGAAAAATCAATTAATTTGTCAGATCTGAATAATTGTTTTTTCCCAAACCGATTTATTTCGCCAACACAGGCCATGCTGTAGCACTCCAAGATTTACTGTTCTTGACTTCTAGGCACAGGTGTATTATACAATTATAATACACAAAAGCCATGAATATCTTGTAAATGATATCCTTATAAACAGTGAGTAGTGATATAATTAGTTATAAACGGTGAGTAGTGATGTCATTTTTGTCACAACTCACTAAAACTTGTGTATTATAATAAATAAAGTAGCCCTTGTTGTAAAATATGAGGATATTCGAAGTAACCTCCGAGATCCATGATCAGTGTAAAAGGACTCGGCCTTCGGCCTCATGTTTTTATATGGTCATGAAACTCCTCGGTGACTTATAATATCCTTATATTTTACAATAGGGGGTACTTTATTCACTATATACAGTAATACAGAAGAGCTATGAATATCCTGTAAATTATATCCTTATAAACGGTGCTTAGAGATGACATTGGTTATAATTGCAGCTTAGTGATGTCATTTCTGTCACATGACTCACTGAAATTTGTGTATTATAATAAATAAAGTACCCCCTGTTGCAAAATATGAGGACATTAGAATTCACCTCGGAGTTCCATGAACTGTATAAAAACACTCGGCCTTCGGCCTCATGTTTTTATATGGTCATGGAAACCCTCAGTAACTTATAATATCCTTAAATTTTTAAAGAGGGGCTATTTTATTTATTATATATTGCTATTCTGTGGTGACAGTGCTCTTGTTACCCATGTGTTCAGTGACCAACACTAACTTGCATAGGAATCCATACATTTTTCTTCATTATAATTGCAGATGCAAAGTACTGAGCCGTTTTTTTGATACCCAATAGATATAAACGTATCCCTTATTCTGCCCTTATTCTATAATCTCCAGACTGCATTGGTATAAATATACAATAATAATGTAAAAAATAATGTTAAAAAATAGGTAGGATACGTATGCATTGGGAACAGTCTTGAAGTATGTTTCTCCATGCAAGCCTAACAAGTGTGTACAACTTGCAATCCATTTTCCATGCTTTCAAAATGGGAAAGAGTTGTTAGAAAGTAATGTCTCCCCAACAGATGCCCCAAAAACGACTGCATTCCACGATGAGATGTGGATCAGTAAGTATATGGGCATCTGAGACCAATCCACCTGTGCTGCTGACTGATCCACCTATGCTGCCGTTAGGAAATCTAATCCATACCTTGGTGGGGGGAGGGGTTTGAGGACTAGTCTGAGATTAGTACTGATATGGTCTGATCAAGATTACAAGTAGTGATGGGCGAATTTATTTGGCAGACACGAATTTTTGGCAAATTTCCAAGTTTCACCAAATTTTTTTGACGCCGTCGACAATTAAAGGCACCCACTGACACCGGCGTCACTATTGTCGGCATAAAATTTTTTTTGACAATTTGTGTTTTGCTAATTATGCCGGGAATTCGCAAATTTTTCAGCGAAGTGAAACGGGAGAATTTTGCCCATCACTAATTACAAGCAAGGTAAAAAATATTTACAGAGAATATTTTGAACACACTCACACATAACAAGTGAGATTTTGGAGAAAATTTAATGCCGTTAGAATATACTAGTGGAAACACTAATGATAACCACCCCGTTTGCTTTCATTCCCTAAACTGTGCTTGACTGAGTTCTTTGTAATGTAACAATGTACTAATAAAATAGTCCCAGTGACTCAGCTGAGGCATGAGAAGGAATATCCGACATACACTGGGAGGCCCATTTACGAAAAGGTCAGATTTTAGCAGTTTTAGAGCTTTTTGAAACCACTGTTAAAATTATTTTCTCAAAAAACCACAAATGCCATGAAAGTTATTATAAGATCCAAATATAAAAAGTATGAACCGACAGAAACATTAAACAGTGTGCTAAAAAATCCAAAAAACTCTAAACATTCGAGTTTTTTAGACAATTACTAGTGAAAAAAATCCAAAAAACTCAAACAAAATCTGAATGGCTAAAAAAAAGTCCAATAGGATCGGTGCAGCTCCCATTGACTTCTATAGAACTTCGACTGCTTTTTACCTGCCAAAGTTTTGTATTAGACTTTCTTGTGGTTTTCACGCTCAATAAAATATAAACATTTTTGAGTTTTAGAGAAATTTAAAAAGCACATTTTTTAAGAGAAAAAATAAGATTTGTGAAGAAAATGAGAAATCTGAATGTTAGTAAGTCGCCCCTTAATAGTCAGCTCCGCTCTTACACACCGATCCCCAGGCATAACCTTATTATCCCACAAGACTGATTAGTTCTTGAGCACGGACCTAAGGACGTTATCAAGGGGAGTGACTAATTGGAATTGTCTCACATGCTGATGGCAATTACAATAGTGCACATTCATCTTCTCTATATGTACAATTATTCAAGGATTTATTGGGACTGAGGCACTGGTTACAGCAAAATATTGCATTGGTTGGGGGCTGCTTCGCCATCCCATACAACGGAACACAAACCATAGGCAGTCCTACTTACCTTGATCTACTGAATCAACAATTATAGATAATTGGGGTAGAGGGATCCCTATCCCCAATGCAGTGCTGCTTTTTCTAATTTATTTTAAGTGATTTTAAGTACATGTGGCATGGTGGTAAATAAATATTGCTTTTTATCTTATTTATAGTGGGTGACTTTTGTCATTTAAGGTACGATTGGGCCTAGCACATGGAGGTTAAGTCCCATTTTTGGTTTGTGTATATATAGTCATAGGATTTTTTTTTAAAATATTGTAGAGACTTTCCTCTCCTTATGTGGAAAACGGTCTTGAAATGTATGTGTTCCGTTTTTGCTCCCAGCAAGAAATTTACTGAAAAATATCTGGAGCGGTAGTTAGTAAAGCCAAAAACATTAATTCTCTTCATTGTAATCAGTGCAAACCATTGGAATTTCCCTTGTATATGCTACATTAGGCCTATCACAAATGAAACATAAATAACCTTCCCCATACACACAAAAATCACTTAGAAAAGGAAATAGAATTAAGGTAGATCGAATAAACCTTCAAAATTAATTAGCTTCATATATAAGCTGCTTTCCTAATTAATATCAATATGTGTTAAGGAGTCTTTAATCAGAGCTGCTGCAATTGAATATACTCTGTTTCTCACTCTGTTCATGGTAATTTGCTAAGGAAAATAATATTATGTGAAGATGTTAATAATAATAGTGTTACTGGGAGCTGCACAGTGTAAAATCCCCATTATCATAGCAGTTGCCACACTTTTCTACCTGTCAAGGTCTATCGCGGCTGCCTATAAAAGCACGTTAAACATCTCTCGTGGAAAATCTGTGAAAGCTGAAAGAGGTATTTGAAAGCTGGAAATGATTTCCTAAGGTAGAAACAAAAAAAAAAAATATTATCCTTCCAACATAAAAACCAAAACGCTAAATACAAATTACAGCCTGGAGTCTTTTAGTGCCACTTTGCTAAAACATGAATCAGTATACAATTCTTTCGATTTATCTCACTGAATAAAAAGAGGGGGAAACAGACAGGTTTGTATTATGCGCTATATGTGTTATATTACACGGAAAGGACTGAAAATTAAGCCAATATCACTGAGCTGGGAGATTGTGCTTAACTTCTAAGATAGTGGTTCTGTTAAGAGCATATATTATTAAATTGTTTGTTTTTACACACCTTCTATATAATGTGAGTCCCCCAAAATGTTTTCATATAGTTGCCAGTTATTTTAGAGGCTTTTCTAGTGTTTCTTTCACTAGCAGTAGGCATTGGTAAATTTGTAGTAGTGATTTGCTGGTCAGAAATAACTTAACCTGTTCCTGACCCTAATCCACAAAACCTTAACCCGACCCTAACTTTGTGAAATTGTAGGACCTGTGCCCAACCCATAAGCGTGTCTTCTTCTGGAGCAGAGGAGGCGTGTACTTCTCAAGTCTGACCCGACCCAACCTGAACCCACAATAGTCAAATTTCAACCTGAACCCACCCAACCAGGGTTCAATCTGCACATCACAAGTGTATAGGTGTTGTGGTGCCCAGTGCTGCAGCCGCTACAGTATTTATTCTGTTCAATTGAGAGCCAACATTTGGCTAGGGCCCACCTTACTACGTCATGGTAGTGTCCACTCTACATCTTGCTCTAACTGACCACCACTTTGATTTTCTATAACTATCTAGGAGAATATGTATTCTCACCAAATGTATCCGTTAGTGGCCTTCAGGCTGAGCCTACCCCAACCATGGTTCTGTGCCCACACTAGTGGACCAGCCCCACAATTTGGGGACCAATGAGCTACTAGAACAGTGACTGAGTGCTAGCTCTTACTGTTTCAGTGGAACACATAAACTGCTTTACAGAAAGATCAGCACTGGTCAGGTCATAACACCATGTCTGCACTTGGACATCAGCAAAGGTTGAGTGATTCCCCTTTGCATGAACATCGGTATTTGTCTGATGCTCTACTACTTGATTATCATCATTAGCACATGATCCACCCTGCATATTCATGTAAGTGATGGTCAGATCTACCCTCACTGCATGAACATCATTGCTATGCCATTGATCCCCTCAGCTCATGGACATCAGTGCTGTATAATTGTATAATCCCTCCAGTGCATGAACAGCACCACTGCTAACATTACCCACTCTGAGCATGAACATCAACTCTGTACTGTGCCTTCAGTGCATACAAATGGGAAACAGGCAAATGTAAGAAAAAGAAGGATACCGGAAACAGAGATGGTGAACTGTAAATGTGTTGCTATGATGACTTTGGAAAGACATGTTCTTGTTCTGCACTGCTGCCTCTCAGCCCTGTCTGACATATTAACAATCAAACTTAAATGTACAAGAGAGCTCTCTAGTTATTAGAAATTTTAACTTTCCGAATATTCTATGTTTCTTCATTTCTGGCAGTGTACAGAAATAATATATATGAATGCACAGCCTCAGTCTGGAGAATAATTATAGGAGAAGCCTTCTTCCACTTGGGGGTGCCAAATGTTAGGCACCCCCAAGTGAATGTATTTACTTATCTGAAGCCCCGGCTAGTGCTCCTATCAACAGAAAACTGCACCGGCTCAGGGTTCCTCCAGCGAGCACCATAAATTCCTACTCTTCTGGCTTATTCTTTCTTTTTGCGGCTGCGCATATGCAGTAGAGCAAAAAGCCGAACTTTAACTATAACATTTGGCACCCCCAAGTGGAATAAGACTTTCCTTCTCCTTTAATATGCAAGTTTAACTGGCAAAACACAGCTCAAGGGTCTATTTATTAAAGGTCAAGTTTTGTTTCCTCAAAAATTCTAGTTTTTTTCTAGAGAAAAAAAACCCAAAGCAGCAAAAAATCTGAATCTGAAATGACTCCAGCTAAACCTGTCGAAATTAATGTAAAAGCTCAAAAACTCGATTAATTCAAGGTTTTAAGGCCTATAAACAAAAATCGAGGTAGTTATAAAAACTCTTTTTTTTCTATATAATTTTAAGTTAAGTTTAAGTTAATTATTAGTAAATTAGCTAAATTTGTGGATGGAAAAATAGGTCAAGTTTGTTTCTGGTAAAATATGAGGGAAAAAAAACAGTTTTAGAAAATAACCTCCAAAAGTATATACATTTAGAAGTCATTTACTTTGACCTTGGGCATGTGCAGCACTCCGTATCAGACATCTGAATGACTTAGGGGACAGGTAGGGGTGGCAGAGGGGTGTCTACATGCCTCCCCCACCTGCCCCTCTCAAACGTGTTGCTGCTGAACACAGGCAGAGCTGTATAAATGGGGCAAACACAAATATCTGAGCTCCTTTTTAAAGCTCAGAGACCTGCAGCAATGCTTCAATGTGCAGGACTGGGCACAACATGTAAAAATGATGGTAGCTATTTGCACACTGCCTTGAATGTTATAAATGACACCATAATATTTTTAATTAATCACAGATATCTTGCGGTAATATACAGGGAAATGCAACGAGTAGGGAGAGCAGACTTTTTTACAGATTGGTGAATAGAAATAGCATGGTTATAAGCATGGTTTTGAAAGTACTGTTTCTATTTTTGCAGATGATACTAAATTGTGCAGAACTATAGGTTCCATGCAGGATGCTGTCACTTTGCAGAGTGATTTGTCTAAACTGGAAAACTGGGCAGAAAACTGGAAAATGAGGTTCAATGTTGATAAATGCAAGGTTATGCACTTTGGCAAAAATAATATAAATGCAAGTTATACACTAAATGGCAGTGTGTTGGGAGTTTCCTTAAATGAGAAGGATCTAGGGGTCTTTGTAGATAACATGTTGTCTAATTCTGGGCAGTGTCATTCTGTGGCTACTAAAGCAAATAAAGTTCTGTCTTGCATAAAAAAGGGCATTAACTCAAGGGATGAAAACATAATTATGCCTCTTTATAGGTCCCTGGTAAGGCCTCATCTGGAGTATGCAGTGCAGTTTTGGACTCCAGTCCTTAAGAGGGATATAAATGAGCTGGAGAGAGTGCAGAGACATGCAACTAAATTGGTTAGAGGGACGGAGTACTTAAATTATGAGGGTAGACTGTCAAGGTTGGGGTTGTTTTCTCTGGAAAAAAGGCGCTTGCGAGGGGACATGATTACACTTTACAAGTACATTAGAGGACATTATAGACAAATGGCAGGGGACCTTTTTACCCATAAAGTGGATCACCGTATCAGAGGCCACCCGTTTAGACTAGAAGAAAAGAACTTTCATTTGAAGCAATGTAGGGGGTTCTTCACATTGAGGACAGTGAGGTTGTGGAATGCACTGCCGGGTGATGTTGTGATGGCTGATTCAGTTAATGCCTTTAAGATTGGCTTGGATGATTTTTTGGACAGACATAATATCAAAGGCTATTGTGATACTAAGCTCTATAGTTAGTATGGGTATATAGAATTTAATTAAAAGTAGAGGGGTGTATGTATGGATGCTGGGTTTTCATTTGGAGGGGTTGAACTTGATGGACTTTGTCTTTTTTCAACCCAATTTAACTATGTAACTATGTATGGTTATGGTTTTAAGATAAATATGCTCTTATAGGTAGGAGGATATCAAGGGGCCAATTCATTAACTTCGAGTGAAGGAATAGAAGAAAAAATACTTTGAATTTCGAGGTGCTTTTTGGCTACTTCGACCATCGAATGGGCTACTTCGACCTTCGACTACGACTTCGAATTTAAGGATTCGAACTATATATCGTTCGACTATTCGACCATTCGATAGTCAAAGTACTGTCTCTTTAAGAAAAAACTTCGACCCCCTAGTTCGCCACCTAAAAGCTACCAAACCCAATGTTAGCCTATGGGGAAGGTCCCCATAGGCTTGGCTAATTTTTTTTGGTCGAAGGATAATCCTTTAATCGTTGGATTAAAATCATTTGAAGCGTTCGATTCAAAGGATTTAATCGTTCGATCGAACGATTATTCCTTCGATCGTTCGATCATTCGCAAAATCCTTCAACATTCAGAGTCGAAGGATTTTCATGCCCAGTCGAATATCGAGGGTTAATTAACCCTCGATATTCGACCCTTGATGAATTTGCCCCCAAGTGTTTTGCTGCCAACACAATTCTGGTGAGAATTTCCCTGGGGTGATCATCTGACCCGTGGATGCACAAGCAACAGGGTAAGCAATTACCTTTTATCAATAAAAGAGGCAGCATTTTGCAACTGGCCCATTGGTCTGATCACATAGACCAAATAATTCATGCTGGTGTTTATATTGAGGAAAGGACAACCAATATAAACTTCCTTCGATGCTCTGACTTCAATCAGAAACATTCTCTTTAATGAATGACATGGCACCAACAACATTTCGTAAATTTCTTGTAGGCGATCCTGATTTTAGCGTTTTGGAACGGTCTTTGCAAATTATACATAAGCCTGTAAAATTGTAAGCTTGAAAGGCAAAGGATCATTAGCGTTTCATCCTGTTTCCATGCCTTATTTACAAAACATTATTCTACTGCAGAAAGAAATGCTGAACTGGCCCTATTTCATTTAAACTGACCCGGCTTCAGTACCAGGGGCTACACACTTAGTTCCAAATATTTCTGCAATCCTAATTAAAACACTTTGGCAGAACGTGATTGTTTTTTTCTACGCTGCTGACTTTATCTGCTCGGTTGAAACTGTATAACTGGTCAGAATTTGTTAAATGATTATCTGCTTGAAAAACCAACAAAGCAAAAACCTTGGTTACCATAACCTGGTTACCAGAAAAACATAATAATTAAAAAATGTAAGTTATTTAGCAAGTTGGTTTATTTTAATGGTTGGAACAGTTAAGCAACGGTGTCCCTCCCCTTTGTGCTAGCATAAACAGGCCTCCCTTTGCAGACTGTTTCTAATCTTTGTGATCAAAGAAAAAAGCAGCACTGATTAAAGAAACAGATCTTTCTGTCCTTCATGGTTGCTACTGCTTGTTCTGGAACGGCACAGACTTGTCATTTTCCTACAGTTGCCTAAAACATCATATAAAGGAAAGAAAGAGTAAAGGTTTTTCTTTCTCATCAAGTAAGAAAGCACAACACTCATTAATAAATTCCCCAGCAATCTAATGTCCCATGTACCTGTACATACTCAAACATTTAGGGGGTTATTTACTAAAATGCCACAAACCCAAAAAAAAACTATTTGTGGGGTTGTTTTTTAGCACAAAATTCGAATTTTTAGTGGGGAAAAAAATCACAAATTTTTTGGAATTTATTATAACCCAAAGGTGGAAAAAGTATGAATCTGAAAATTAGACTAAGGCTAGAAATGCTGTATTTTGTAAACTAAATATAAACATGAACTTACTGCACCACAAGCCTAATTAAACAAATAATTTATGCTTTCAAAGTTGGCCGCAGGGGGCTGTTATCTTTTAACTTTGTTAAACATCTTTGCAAGACTAAGACTGTGCACATGCTCAGTGTGGTCTGGGCTGCTTAGGGATCGACATAAACAAAGCTGCTTGAGTTCTGCATGGCTGGGAAGTAAGGCGGGGGCTCCCCCTGCTGTTCATAAGTATGATTGTTTCCCTGCTCAGCAGTTAGGGACCATCTGACAATTCCTATCCACAGCAGTAAATGAAGGGAGAATTTCACTGCATACAGTCAGGTTTCTTATAAAAACAGTACACATTTTTTAATTAAAGTATATTGGAGATAGGTTTCTTTTTCATTAAAGAAAGTAAAAATTGGATTTTATTTTTTTGCCTTTACATGCCCTTTAAGCATCAGACTGGGTCAGTGGGGCACCCAGAGAAAACCCTGTGGGCCCCAAACCTTGTGGCCCAGGACAGCATCTTGTTCAGGACTGGGGTGAGGGATAAATTTGCAGCGGCATCTGTGGAGTGGTAGGTGCGGTGGGAGAAGTTTGTGATGAGGGTAGGGGAGCCCGTGTGAATGGGGTGGTGAGGCCCTGAGATGGAGACCCAGCACACCCCAGTCTGACACTGCCCAGAGTTGCAAACATAACTAACACAAAAGCAAATGTTGTGGATGAGGATATATTTGCCTGATTTGTTTTTTTTATATCTCGGTATGTGTTCAACATCAATGAAAAGTGCTGCAGGATGCGAACTAGATGGATGCCGCAAGCAATATTTTCATTGGGTTGAAGTCAAGACAATCATTTGAACAGAAATCAGTTATTTGAACACCACAGTTCTCATCCACTTTTATGACAACCAAGCCCAACTTTCAGTGTAAACGCAAATAAGAAATGTGTGTAGTCTGGGAATGATTGACATGAACAACGCAGTTCTATGCACCTCTTACCTGCGGAGAAAAGAATGTTGAAAAGACTGACATGAAGGCGGAAGAGGATGTGAGGGAATGTTTGAGAGTGACAGGCAGGTCTGTTCATGACAGTCAAGAAAGTACGTCTTATTTGTTCTGAAAGTATGTTAAAAGGGGAAAAAAATCACCAGGTCATATGACTAAGACAAGAATGTATGCAAAATGAACATGAGACCAGAAATAACCATGTGCTCTTCCATTTTTAAAAGTATTTTCTTAAATGTATTCTTTTATTCTTCAGCTCTACAGTACATTCACATGTAAAAAACACACAAATAGCTTAAAAATGACACCTACCCCACAGAATTGAATGGACATTTGTGCAATTTCAGCCTTACTGCCTGACCATTATTGTATCTATTGTCCCCTCCATTGGTCGTCCCATTCCCTATTCTTTTATAAACAGTATGGAAACAATGTATTTTCAGTGTAGTTCCAGAAGTTTGCGGTCTCTGTGTCCTAATCCTTTACCTGACTACCCTTAATGAGAAAAATTTCCACCTTTACAGAACTGCCCCCTCTTTGTGCACAGTTCTCCTATTGACACAAGGGAACCCTGGAGTTACTAGAGAGACGTCAAACTGAAAAGACAAGGTATAGGGGGGACTATGTGTGAATCACACTGCTGAAAATTGGGCAAGTGGCTTGCTGGGGAACCCCAGTGATGTCACTGCACATGTGCACAAAGGCCTGCTGACATCACTGAATGCTCACTCATGTGCACAGGCCTTGGCTATACAGCTTTAAGCTGGTTGGCTGACCTACACACCCCTACTCTCACCAATCAACCCATAATCCAATTCTCCCCAATATAGAGAGACAATTAAAGGGGACCTGTCACCCTATGAAATAATTCCAAATTATTTTTCATATTGTTGGTTGAGCAAAATAAAACTTACCAAAACGACATTTATTATTTACATTTTGTTTCCTTCAGTCTTGGAATTACACATTCACAGCACACAGGCAGGAGCCATTTTGTGGACACTATTATTAAGACAAGTTGTGTATCACCCCAAAATTTTGTGTATGCGCCCGAATGAGGGACCTAATACCCATACACATTGCCCTATACAATTAGAGAGTGTGAAGAGGGAGGGGGGATGTGAGGAGGGCAGTGACATCTAGGAAGTGATGAATAGAAAGTGAAAGTAATTGACTGCCCCACCTCTATGCCTAAGGCATAGAGGCGGGGCAGGTAATATTTGATTGACAGCTCAGATATTTAAACACCTTTATAACAGGCATGGGTGCTTTAATAAAAAATACTATTTGGGTTCCATGTTTAATTTGCAATCGACTTTTGTTATACAGCTTTTTATGTGTAGGTGACAGGTCCACTTTAAGACAACCAGGTTGGAATATAATGGCCACTTCTATAAACTTTGTAGCGTTAAAGGGGTTTTTCAATTTTAAACTGTAGTATGATGTAGAGAGTGATATTCTGAGATCTGCAGTTGGTTTTCATTTTTTAATTATTTGTGGTTTTTGAGTTATTGTGCTTTTTATTCAGCAGCTCTCCAGTTTGCAATTTCAGCAATCTGGTTGCTAGAATACAAATGACCCTAGCAGCCATACATTGATTTGATTTGGTTTTTTGTCTTCTCCATTGCCCTAGGCGCTGATCTACTATTTTGTTTGATTTGGTTTGAATACGAGACTGGAATGTGAATAGGAGAGGACCTGAATAGAAAGATGAGTAATAATAAGTAGCAATAACAATAAGGGGCAGATTTATCAAGGGTCGAATTTAAAATTCCATGTACAAAAATTAAAATTTCGAGCTATTTTTGTGTACTTCGACTAGGGAATAGTAAAATTCGATTTGAATTTGAAAAAAAAATCGTAAATCTAAATTTATCATGTACTGTCTCTTTAAAACTTCGACTTTGACCATTCACCATCTAAAACCTGCTATTGCTGTTTTAGCCTATGGGGGACTAAGTTTTTTTTAAAAAAATACATCAAATCGAATTCGATCTAATACAATCTTACATCGATTCAAACAATCGAATACAGCCTATTCAGCTGCTGATTTTTTAAATAAATTTCTGTCTTTTTTTATTTGATTTTTGAAGTTATGGGAGTTAAAAAAAAACTCCCATTACTTCGAAATTCGACCTTTGATAAATCTGCCCCCAAATGTGTAGCCTTACAGAGCAGCTGTTTTTAGATGGTATCCAGTCCCAATTGAAAGCTGGAAAGAGTCAAAAGAAGAAGGCAAATAATAGAACAACTATTAAATATATATAAAAAATAATGAAGGCCAATTGAAAAATGTAAAATAGTCTTAAAAGTGCACCAGCCCTTTAATTTATGGACATTTCTAATGCTCTTTAGTAAACTGCTACCCATGAAAGAGCATTACAACACTGAAACATTCAATAAATATTCCTTCCAGGCAGAATAGTATTTATTTTTAATAATGTTAACATTTCAAATAAACATTTCAGTGTTACATATAAGCGCAGAGTCAGCGTATTGACTTTTTCCAGTTACTTATGGATTTTAACGTTTATAAAAGTTGCAATTCACATTTATAAAACGTCGCACTTGTCTTTATTTTCTTCCGAACTGGGTAAAAAAGAAAAATACAGTTCATTTTAGAATTACAGAATATTTGTAATCACTTGTCATACCAGCTCTATGTAATTGAAAATTATTGCTCCAAGGACCAATCTTTTATGCAAATGAACTTCATAATCTTCAAAGCAAAGTACTCTGTTTTCAGATTCATTTTTAACATAAAGGAGCAACAGTTTTGTGTAAAAAAAATGACTTTTAAAAAAAATTGAAAATAGGCAGATTTATTTCAGAAATAAACCCTTATAATTACCGTCTTTCGGTTCCCAGGAATATAGACATTAAAAGGTGAACATGAATACCCCTTCTATATCAGGGCAAAAGCTCCCAAACCACTGTGATTTTTTGTAATAAGAGTTACAGGCGCGGGATTTCATTTCTCTCCTGCTGATAGCATTTATCAGCGAAATCTTGATAAAAACAAAATATGCAACTTAAGCCTGATCAAAACTACACTGCTAGGGAAGAAAGTGAGGGATTATCTGCTTGCACAAATGTAAGGTGCTATTGTCATTGTGGGTTGGATGGTTTTTGCCAGCCTGGAAGGTAAGCCTGAACTGACAGACCTTTTCACATCTGACAGATGAAAATATGAAACTTAAATTCTTCATGACAGATAGATCTGATGAATGAAAAAAGACCAACAGACTAATGTTGCGATGTACTGTATGCAGGTACCATGTGCAGCTTGTATAGGGAGAGAAAATAGAAAGAGAGCTAGTGAGAGTATGGGGCACATTTACTTAGCTCGAGTGAAGGAATAGAATAAAAAACTTCAAATTTCGAATGTTTTTTTTGGCTACTTCGACCATCGAATTGGCTACTTCGACCTTCAACTACGACTTTGAATCGAACAATTCGAACTAAAAATCGTTCCACTATTCGATAATCGAAGTACCGTCTCTTTAAAAAAAACTTCGACCCCCTACTTCACCACCTAAAACCTACGAGGTGCAATGTTAGCCTATGGGGAAGGTCCCCATAGACTTTCTTAGTTTTCAAATGAATTGCGGTAAATCCCCATAGGCTTTCTTAGCTTTTTTTAGTCGTAGAAAAATCGTTCGATCGATGGATTAAAATCCTTCGAATCATTCGATTCGAAGGATTTAATAGTTCAATCGAACTAATTGCGGTAAATCCTTAGACTTCGATATTCGAAGTCGAAGGATTTAACTTTGACAGTCGACCCTATGTAAATCTGCCCCTATGTGTGTGTCTATAACAGGAAGCAGGGCTGGATAAGTCAAGAAAGAGGGAAATTAAGAAAATTAAGAAATTAAGAAAATTGAATCATTATTTTTTTCTCAAATCTGCTTTTGAAAGATTGAATATAATATTTAAGACTCTGTAAGGTATGTCCCTCAGGGAAATCGGTAATCTTGAAATTGGGGAGAATTCACAATGCCTTGTTGGGATCAGTACAGGGATTATTTCACCCCTTGTGGTTTTAAATTTCCGAACGACTTTCTTCGCCTTTCTCTGGTTGGTGTGAACAAATAAATCCCAAAGTCCAATGCAGTACATTTACTCAATTATATTTATTAAAGAAAGAAAAAAGCATAGAATAAAACTGATGGAAGTGTGTATGTATTCGAGCGTTCGCCGCTATGTAACTTGTAACAAATATACAGTTCATTTACAGGAAAAAGATAGCATTGCGACTTTAGGATTGTTTGCAGTTTTTTTGTTTAATTTTTTTCAGGGTCATTTTCTGTTGAAAAAACTTAGTTTGCATAATTCCAAATGCAACTTAATCAGTTCTTTGTCATTGAGTATTAATATTTTATTAGTTACTACTATTAACATTATGACAGTGTTCATAAAAGCAATTGTTATTCAATTAATAATCAATTCAATCTAATATTGTTTTTCTTATTATTAATCTAGCTAACCATGTGGAGTGAATTAATCCAGAAGGTCCTGATTTTATCTTCAGGCTTTTCATTAACATGTTAATAATTGTTGCCATTAATACCATCACTTTTTCTGGTCATCCTCTTTTTGCTTTTCAGGTCTTTCCAAGACTTGGGTCTTTACAGTTCAAGACCACAATGTAGGGCTCATTTGCAAAGTCAACCACAATCGCAGAAGCACAAAAATGTACACAAATCAAAAATGTACACAAATCAACACCTTTCATTATTCAAGTACTTGCGTCCAAAGCCACTCCTTGCATTTTTGTACAATTGCATCCATCAGGATTATGCACAAGCGTGGCTTACAGACGATTTGGAACCCTACAGCTAATGGCCTGCCTCAACAGATACAGCGTAGTTGCAGAATCATGCACAGTCACCAACCAGTGTTTTATTTGGATTCTGTGCCCCCCCTTCCAGCTTGCAGAAGTGACGTCTCTTGCATGTACATGCATGATGTCACTTCTACTATGTGTGTGATATGAGTGACATCACATCTGGCTGACCCCTCACTCCCCTAGCTCCGCTGCTGGATTTATGTGAGGCACTCAAAGGCCATCCCATTAAGGGTGCTGTCCTAGGCACAGGCCCTTGGGTGTCTATATATATATATATATATATATATATATATCTTGATAAATACAGCTTGATAATCATAAAAGTTTTAGTGCAAACACAATCATACACATTTTGACACAGGACCAAATGCACCAGACTCATATCTACCTTGTGGCTGCAATTATGCTGGCATTATGGGAAATGCTGCACTTTTGGTAGAAAGCATGGCAACTGAAATAAATTATATGATACATTTGATCGCTGGCTGATACATTAGATTGCTTTAAGAAGGGGTTGATGGCTTTTAAGCAAGTGAAGGAATAAAGGGTTATGGACAATGTTCCTTCTAAGGTGTGCGCTTATGTGCATGCACACAAATTTTGAGGCCAGCGACTAGGTTCAGGCAAACACACACATATACTATTTGATTATCAGGCTTTACTGTTGATTTTTTATTTGCTTTTATTATTTTTGCTTACATTTTCATTTTTTTAATAGACATTTAATTACACGGTTTCAAAATTACTTAATAAATATAGCACAAAAAATAAACATCTTAAGAACTAGACCCCATTAATGAGGCTGAAAATGAAAAATGTGAACGTTAATCCAAATTGTTTTGTTGGATAAAAACCAGGATGCCCAGCCCATGTACCAGATTAAATCTGATCCATGGCAATGAAAGATGTTTCCTGGTTGACTAGAAGCTGAAGACATATCCATTGCAATAAAACTGACAAGTTACCATTGTTTACATCTTTTTAATTAGATTATTAAATGCCCCTAATCCTTTGATGAGTGTGGTCCTCAACAAACTTAAAAGTTTATGACCGCGCTTAATTGATCTTTCAGCAGATTATGTGGCTGGACATGACATCTTTGCATTGAGTTCAAGTTTCATCTCAGCTGCTTGTTTTACTGAAGAGCAACATATAAGAAACTACAGAAATACAGTACATAAAAAGTATATACTAATTGTTCCTTGTACCTGTGATATACCTGTGATGTAAAATGTATGAAATGTTTGATTATAGCATAAGCAGACAACACCATGGATTTTCCATAAATTCTTCCCTAAACTAATTTACTTTTTCTTTTTTTATTCTCTCATGATATAAGGCAAATTAAGGGACTGATTCACTAAAACTTGAATTAATCTTAGTTTTTTATTAAAACAAAGTGAACCAAACTCCCATCCATGAATTGAAATCATTTAACAATAATTTTTCTTGGTAAAATCTGTGCGACAAATCGTTGGGAGAAAATCGAGCAGCAATTCGGATCGTAGGATTCATGCTTGACTTTATCGAGATGTCGCTGTCGCCTTTTTCAGGTTATCAAACGAAAACCCAGCGCAGGTCACAATGTCAAGAAATAACTTCAGGGATATTTGCCATTGACTTCTACATGACCTCGACAGGTTTGAGATGGACCATTTTTGGATTTTTAGCAGCTTTGAAGCATAATAAATCTCTAAAAATTCAAGGTTTTTTTCATGAAAAATTTGAGTGTTCCCCATAAAAACCCCAACCATAAAAAAATTGAGGTTTAATAAATGGGCCCCTTAATGTATTCTGTGAAAAATAGATGGGTGCTCTGGAATATTCCCCTATTGAGATGATACAGTTTTACATATGAATCATTAAAATAATCCTCCTAATTATTCCTATACTGAGTTTGACTAATCTCATGGAATCTTTATGGGATTTATCTCATAACTTCACACCAAGTAGCAGATCCTATATAAACCATTGTATTATTCAAAGCCTATTATTAAGATTCAACATTACTGTTGTCCTTATACTGTTAACAGAGCCTTTTCTACTTATTGGGCTATTGCTTTACACTCCACCTCTCCCATAACTTCTTATGCAAATATATATTTGTGCTTTGTTGCTTATTTATTTTACAAGCAGTTAAGCATATGAACATAGCCTTATACATAATTATTATTCTGTCCATAATTCCATAATTAATTTGGACTGACAAAGACAAGAGTCCATAAAGTTCAACCCTTCAGTATCATCCAGCATCAGTGACCCTTCCATTTCTATGTCTAGGCACTAGCCATTAAATATCATGAGTGATGACCCTAAACCCATACACATTTCTGGCACAACATGAATTACTGCCTATAGTGCCAAAAAGGCACAGTGAGCACAACAGTTAAAAAGCAGAAAAGGAAGGGCAAACAAAGGGTTCAACTCCAAATAACAGGCATGGGTTCATGGTGGTTAGTCAAAATCAAGTTCAGAAGTGGACAATGGTAAAGACTCTTTTCAAACACTCTAAATACAGAGGGTATATTATGGGGCAAAATCTAAAGCCTGGTCAGGCAGACAGCAAGTGCTTGAGCACAGGTCAGTTTGTGACAGTGGTGTAACTATATGTTAAACTATTCTACCAAGATATATTGAAATTACTCATTAATTTGAGTCTCACTGGGTCCCCTACACTCCTGGGTCCCCCTGCAGCCACAGGGTCTGCTTCCTCTCTTATTACACCACTGGTTGGTGGAATTAATCCAAGCTTTACCTCTGCCCCTCCTAAATTCAATTACTATGCCTGTCATATGTATTGATGATTGAAACAGTCCCATTTTGTTTCACTGAAAACAAACACAGAAACATTTGTGAAATGCATTGGAGTCAATTGCTGTTTTTTCATCACATTTTTTTCTCTCACTAAACACATTGGGGTTTTTTTCTCATTCTAAATGCACTAGAGTTAATAACGTTTTATTCTTGTGCCAAACGCACTTGAATCAAAGGAATTTTTTTGCTTGTTTTTTGCTAGCACCAAATGCACCAAAGGGAATTATATGCTTGCTTCAAATGCATTGGAGCTTTTTTCAAAGCGTTTTTTTTCTTCCATGCAAAAAAATTCAGATTCACAAACATCCCTCGTCATCTGCACATACTCCAGTCTACTATAAAAATATAGAAGGCATACTATTTTTGCATTCCCTGCAGCCCTATATATTTGGGCAGAGCACATCATTATTTTTGCAGAATGATCATGGCTGTGACAAGAGGTGGCAAAATTGATTTGTAGTCTGGGCAGGTTAAATTGGAACAAACTTGGTTGCTGAAAGATCATTACTAGCAGAATACATTTCTATATAGCAATAAAAAAGCAGATGATTATCTCACAGCTGTCACTTTCCCTTGCTACTGTGGCAATACATGGTTTAGTTAATCTCTATTAAATATCACAAAGGAGAGATAAGGGTGCTGACATTTGTTCCTGTAGTCCAACCTTCAGGGCCTGAGCCACATGCCATGATCATAAAGGCAGACTGTGCTGGAATGCTGGGGAACTGACTGAGCACTGATCCCAGGCACTCACACAGCATGGAATGATTCTCCCATGAATAGCAGGAGAAAGATATGCACGGGAATGAATATGTGAAATGGGTGGGAAAGGGATAAAGGCAACCTGTCTGGAGTCTGAGAGGGAAGAATCCAGGCGCCACCATGAAACAGCTGCCTCAGGTATGCTAGCCAGTTTCAGCTCGTCCTCAACTACATTGGCAAATACTGTGATACCTGCCTGTCCAAGTCTCCAAGAAGAGCTGCCGTTTAAGATAATTAGCGTGTTATAAGGGGCGGCACAAAGGAATTAATATTTTACAACACTGAATGATGTGTGTGTATATATATATATATATATATATATATATATATATATATATATATATATATATATATATAGTATATTGGAAAAAAATGGACATGCATAAAGATTTATTAAATGAAGGTAAATAAAAACACACGTAATTTTTTTTCCTTAGGAGGGTTCATTTATTTTTGGCAGCATAAAGCTTTTCCAAACTTCATTATTACTATCATTACTAAATTAACTGCTGTAATTATAAGCTTGTCATACAGTAAGGCTAATGGCACACCGAGTGCTTTTCGAAGGGCTGTAAAGTGCCTGGAACCCTGTTGATTTGAATGGGAAATGCTTGGCGGAGGCCTATTTATCAACTCATTTTAGTGGTTTTAGAGGTTTTTGAAACCTCAACTAAACTCACTTTCTCTAAAACCACAAATGAAATGTATTAAAAAAAAAATTACAGGTATGGGATCCATTATCTAGAATGCTTTGGACCTGTGGTTTTCCAGATAATGGATCTTTCCATAATTTGGATCTTCATTCCTTATGTCTACTAGAAAATCATTTAAAGATTAAGAGACAGTACATGATACATTTCGATATTCGAATAGTCTAATTTTTTTTAAATTCAAATCGAATTTTGGCCTATTCGATAGTCAAAGTACAAAAAAATAGCTAAATCACTTCGACCCTTGATACATCTGCCCCTAAGAGGCACATTTATTGAAGGTCAAATTTTTTTATTTATTTATTTATTAAATTCGAATAAACCTGAAATTCTACTGGGGGTTATTTATTGAAAAAATAGAATATCTAAACCTCGCACAAATTTTACAGAATCTAAAAATCTAATTGAATTTGAATAAAATTAGACTAAACTCAATTCGACTTTTTTCTCCAAAAAAAAATAGAATGCCAGGAAGGCTAGTAACATGTCCAAATTGGTCCCTGGAACTCTCACATTGACTTAAACATGAACTCGGCAGGTTTTAGGGGGCGAATAATCGAATTGGATTTTTTAAAGGGCCAGAGTTTAATAAATCTTGTAATGCGAATTCAAATTGAAATTAGAATCAAATTTGGATAATTTTTTGAACTTGAAAAAAAATTTGAACATTTGAATTAAAATTTTCAATTCAACCCTTAATAAATCTGCCCCTAAATAAACTCAATAGGCTGGCTTTGCTTCCAATAGGAATTAATTTACATAAAATGGGGTCTATGGGAAACAACCTTTACTTTTCTGGAACAGTGTTTCCAGAAAGCGGATCCAATACCCGTTTCCATCCCTTACCCATTCTAGTTTTTCGGACAATTCCCAGGTAAAAAAAAAAATCAGAAAACCTCTCAAAGTCCAAAGTGATTAAATGGTCTAAAATAGGATCGGCTCAACTCCCTTTGACGTCTATAGGACCTCAACAACTTGTACCGGGCCCAAAGAGCTGAGAGGCTGCACCAAAAGTATTCATTTGGATCGGGCTACCATAGGGAAGCCACATACTGTGCCTGGAAAGACAGAGAGTGTGAAAGGAATACAGACTGGAGGAACACCCAGCAAGCGATTTCTATCTGAGCATCCAAAGGGGCTGGTAATCCGAAGAGGATTTGTGTGAGTATCCTGTTAGAGGGACAGTACCCTAAAGAGCGCTGAAGATAAACAGACTGTTTATTAAAGGACATTAAAGGACTTTGCCTTTTTTTAGTTAGCTAGACAGATTGCGGTAACAAGTTAGTTAGTGAGGCCCTATGGCCACCGGTTAGGAGTGCTGTATGTACTAGTATTTATTTTATATAAACCGTTATTCCGTTTAACCAATACTGTGTGTGTGTGTTTACTGTATTCCTAGTGGGGCCACCTGTAGGTGCATTCCCGGATCTCACTAGGTGGAGGCACTGCCCTAGTAAATACCAGGTACCCAGTCTCTCCCCATACCACTGTGGAGTGGCTCAGGTTTGTCCCGTGCCATCAGGTAAGTGCCACACGTGGAGTGTAACATAGACAAATGGGTGTCGAAAGGGTTACATAACCATGGTTATATGGCAGTAACATGTGCTTCAAGATGGAGAATACTATATCCCCGGAGCAGTCTCATGGCCAATAATGCACTAAACTCTGACATCCAAACATACGGTGGCTTGCAAAAATTAGAATGGGTTCATACAGAATTGAGCCACTGTCAATCCTTCATGTATATTTGTACATAAAACATACTGGGGCTCATTTATCAACATTGGGCAAATTTGCTCATGGGCAATTACCTATAGCAACCCCTATAGCAACCAATCAGTGATTAGCTTTTTAAAGCCAGCCGCAAGTAGAACAAGAATGGAAGCAAAACCAGCTCATTGGTTTTATTTAATATTTACATGATTTTCTAGTAAACTTAAAGTACGAAGATCCAAATTACAGAAAGATCCATTACATGGAAAGCCCCAGGTCCCAAGCAATCTGGATAACAGGTCCCATATCTGTAATAATAAACCAGTACCTTGTATTTGATCCAAACTAAGATATAATTAATCCTTATTGGAAGCAAAACCAGCCTATTGGGTTAATCTAATGTTTATATGATTTTCTAGTAGACTTAAGGTATGAAGATCCAAATTATGGAAAAATCAATTTTCCAGAAAACCCCAGGTCACAAGCATTCTGGATAACATGTCCCATACCTGTATAACCCGAATGGTTTATGCCATTAAGCTGACTGATCAAACATAAAATAGAGTAGGTGTACAATTTAGTTAGGGTATATCAGTGTGGTATCTGTTATCCAGAAAGCTCCAAATTACTGGAATGAACCTCGCATAAAATGGTTCAAATTTTCAAAAATGATTTCCTTTTTCTCTGTAGAAATAAATCAGTAGCTTGTAGTTGATCCCAACTGAGATATAATTAATCCTTATTGGCAGCAAAACCAGCCTATTGGGTTTATTTAATGTTTACATTATTATCTAGGAGACTTAAGGTATGAAGATCCAAATTATAAAGAGATCCTTTATCTGGAAAACTCCAGGTCCAAAGGATTTTGGATAATAGATTCCATAACTGTATATGGGTATTATTCTCCTTTTAAAATAAATTTGAATGCATGGCAGCAATAGTGCTATGTAATAACATGCATTTTAATTTACCTTTGTTTTCTGGATAACAGATCCCATACTTGTATGTGCAAATGAGTGTACAACACAGCTTTTCATTGATGTTTTTTGGAGTCAAACCCCAAGCCATTCCTCAGTGCTGTGAAATTAAAATCGTACAGTACAAAGCAGGCAGCTGAATGGAAGTCAGTGCTCATGACAGTTTGCAATCTAGAGGGGATTGTTCACCTGACAACAAACTTGCCCCTCTATAAACAAATGTACTTATTGCTTCTGAAAACATTTTGCCACAAACACTTACAAATAAATAAATGTATTAGAATATGTTAAATCTTTACCAGATGTAAGTTCCGCCGCGTGTCAGGAGTTTAGCAGGACTGGAATGTCATAGGAGGCATTTATCGAAATACCTGGGGAAATGTAACAAAAAGAACTGTTCTAGAAAATGGCCTTTCAGCGAAATTACCTCATATATTTGCTAATGTATCCGATTTAAGTCATAAAATACTATGTTAAAAGCACATTAGGAGATGTGTTATATTTATAAGTGTTTGTCACCTTGGCAACGAGCTGAGCTCCAACCCTTGCACTCGTATTGATGGGCCAAGACCTTTTAAAACTGGTAAATAATTCTTTATAAGCGAACATTTTGTTTGCAGCTACTAGGATTTGTAAAACACCTTGTCAAATGTAATTAACTCCTTGCATACCTATGCACCCAGCTGTATGTACATATATATATGTGTGTGTGTGTCACTGGTCTTTATTTTTTCATTCATTGTGGCTTCTGAATCAAGTTAAGTAATATTAAATTAATTCAACTCTTAAACAGGGGGTTCACAATATAATTGAGAGTAAAAAGACCATTAAGAAGGCATTAAAGGGGTTGTTCACCTTCAAACAATTAGTTGTTTTTAGATAGATCACCAGAAATGAATACTTTTTCCAATGACTTCCTATTTTTTATGTATCACAGTTTTTCTACTATTGAAGTGTAAAATATAATTTTTCACCTTCTAAAGCAGCTCTGGGAGTGGGGGTCGCCGACCCTGTAAACTGTTCTAAATTGATACATTTAGTTGATACATTTCTTATCTTTGTCCCTGCTGAGCTGAATCCCTGGGTTTCATTACAGGCAGCTGTTAGAATTGATACAATAGTTGCTAATACTCCAGAGATACTGCTGAGAAATATATCAACTAAGGGACAGATTTTCATAGGGTCGAATATCGAGGGTTAATTAAACCTCGATATTCGACTGTCGAAGTTAAATCCTTCGACTTCGAATATCGAAGTTGAAGGATTTACCGCAATTTGTTCGATCGAACAATTAAATCCTTCGAATCGAACGATTTGAAGGATTTTAATCCATCGATCAAACGATTTTTCTTCGACTAAAAATAGCTAAGAAAGCCTATGGGGACCTTCCCCATAGGCTAACATTGCACCTCGGTAGGTTTAAGGTGGCGAAGTAGGGGTTCGAAGTTATTTTTAAAGAGACAGTACTTTGACTATCGAATGGTCGAATAGTTGAACGATTTCTAGTTTGAATCGTGCGATTCGAAGTTGAAGTTGTAGTCGAAGGTCGAAGTAGCCAATTCTATGGTCGAAGTAGCCAAAAAAAACATTCGAAATTCGAAGTTGTTTTTATTCTATTCCTTCACTCGAGCTAAGTAAATGTGTCCCCGAATGTTGCAAAATTATAACAGTTTAGAGTCTGCACCTGAATTACTGAGCTGCCAGACTCAAACACCAGAGACAGGGACATTCAACTTTAAACTTAGATTTTGGAAAAACAGTAAAAAATAAATAATGGAAAGTAATTGAAAAAAGTCTTTATGTCTGGGAACAATCTGAAAACAACTCAACTGAAAAAAGTGTTTGGAAGGTAAATTATTGTTTTAAGAAAGTAGAGAGTAGGTATAGTATAGGTATACAGGTATGGGATCCGTTATCTAGAAAGTTCTGAATTACAGAATGGCTGTCTCCCATAGACTCCATTTTATCCAAATAATCCAAATTTTAAAAAAATATTTCCTTTTTCTATGTGATAATAAAACAGCACCTTTTACTTGATCCCAACTAAGATATAATTAATCCTTATTGGAAGCAAAACTAGCCTATTGGTTTTATTTACTATTTACATGATTTTCTAGTAGACTTAAAGCATGAAGATTCAAACTACAGAAAATCTGTAATCTGGAAAACCCATAGCCCAAGCATTCTGCATAACAGGTCCCATACCTATACATACATTATAGCAGTTCTTCCAGACGGAAGACACTGGCGTAGTTTTCAACATTTTTCATTTTTGTATAGCATTATTACTGTACGTACGTGCATCTATACTGGCCATTAAACTTCATTCAACATACCACATGGAAAACTGTATTTTGGGAAAACACTAAACAACCGGTTCAGAAGTGAACTATTTGGCATAAAAATAATTGTGATCATAACATTTTAGTAGAAAATCTTTTGAAGTCTCCTAACAGAATAAGGGTGTATCTGTATGTAGTGTTCCTGCTTGTTTCCAAGTCTCAGATGTATTTGATCAGAATTGTGTTGCCTGAAGGCTCAACAGCACAGCGTGCCAATAAAGTATAGGTGAGATATTTCACAAAATCGTGCCTAACTGGCTTGCTGAATGAAACAGAATTTTTGCCCAAGTAATATAGTTATTTTTCAGTCGTTTCTTCAGTTTTAGATCATTTAGAAAAACCACCCACGTAGATTTTATTTGGTAGATTAAGCAATACCAGAAAATACACACAATCCCCTTTATTAAATTACATGATTTTAATAATAGCACGACATTGCGTATATTTTAATACACATGCCTAAGTTGAGCAACAGAAACATTGCAGAAGCAAGTCAAATAAGAAGAAGAGTCAGTTGGAAGAATAAATAAATGGCATTAACAGGGAAATAGATGCACAACACAAACACATTTTCCTTTTGCAACTAATTAATATATCTTTTGGGAACACTGGTGACCCAGCAGATTGTGGGGTTTGTCTTTACACCAATAAATGATGATGATGTATGTAATAAAATGTCTTACTTAAAAAAGGTAAAATCGACAGCACCTTCAAGCTGGTCTTACAAATGCGCAATACAAATATAAGGTGTCATAAACTGTTTTACAACCTATATACCACACTCCTTCCCAGATAAATATGGGTGGATAGTGTGTGTACTCTGTATTATGAGCTGTTCCCTTCCTGGCGCCTTTGTTCTCAACAATAATAAGATGGGTTGGTACTAATTATTCTCCTTTCTTCCAACTTGGCTTTCCAGGCACCATGAAGAGGGAGAGTGTGTAAATGATGCTTACCGCCTCTTCATCCATTAAATATTTTCTTTAAAATAGATAACTTTCATCATTACAGTCACTTAAACATCCAGGATCAACTCACTCTGTATGTTTAGCATGTCACTTTTCTGTGCACATGGCAATATGCAAGCTTGCAGCCAACCCAAACAAATGAATGTTCTGGCAGCTTTACGCTATGGTCAGACATGGCTGTTTCTTGGCCAGCACTCTGCAGCCAATTTACTCTCCACTGCTCGGCCTGTGTGCTGGCACAAGGAGTTGATTTTAATGCTAAAAATGCATATTCTTGTGTTTTTACACCCAAATCCACTCAGGTCCTAGGGATGACAAAAACATGATATTTTAAGTTATGTCAGTATCTGCATAATAGGGGAAAACACACATTTTCTTTGCCCTCACACACACTTCATAGAAGAGGCTGAATGAAAGAGGTTAGGGTGAGCAGGAACCGAAAAACCCTTCCATTAATTGCACAGTGGAAAGACTGCTTTTAGCCCTCCTCACCCTAACCTCATTGTTTTTTTGGTTTGGTTACTCTACAAGTCCAACTCCTAAAGGCCCCTATACATGGGCCGATGAAAGCTGCAGAAAGACCGAGTCGGCATCTTATTTGCCCATGTGTGGGGCCATCCGATGAGTGTCCCTGATCGATATCTGGCTGAAAGTCAGCCAGATGCCGATCAGGCAAGGTAAAAATATTCCCTTTAGATTGCGGCCACATCTGTTCATTGATGCGGTCCCATGATCCGACCGCCCGTATTGTCTCCATTCTGATCCCTAGGGCCCAACGATCGGATCAGCCCGATGTTGCCCACCTCAATGTGGGCATATCGGGGAGAGATCCACTCATTTGGCGACATTGCTAAATCTCCCTGTGTATGGCCACCTTAAGAAGTCATGGTGCAATATCTTGCACTGATGATATCTAACAAGAGCAAAACAGGCTGCCTGTATTTAAGGCTCTGAATCTTAAAGGATTGATTCACCTTTTAGTTGGCGTTCAGTATGTTATAGAGTGGATAATTATAAACAATGTTTCAATTGGCCTTAATTTTTTTCTTTTTTATAGGTTTTGAATTATTTTCCTTCTTAATCTTCCGACTCTTTCCAGCTTTCAAATGGGGATCATTGACCCCATCTAAAAACAAATGTTTTATAAGCCTACAGATTTATTGTTATTGCTACTTTTATTACTTATCTTTCTATTCAGGCCCTCCCTTTCCATATTCCAGTCTCTCATTCAAATCAATGCATGGTTGCTAGGATATTTTGGACCCTTGCAGCCAGATTGCTGAAACTGCATATCACTCTCTATATAATATTAAAAGCTAATTTAAAGGTGAACAACCCCTTTAAGGCTGTATTTATGCTGTGCTGAATGTATAGTTGGCCACAGGGACATAAAGGAGTAATTTAAATGAGGCGCATGAATATCACTGTCTATACTACTCTTGGGGGATGATTTATTTATTAATATTGAGTTTTGCACCAAAAACGGAAATATGGCTGTGTTTTTTTTAGGTTATGAGATTTTTATACTTGTATGTATGATAGAGACAAATTGTAATTGAAGCAAAACTCAATTTTGAAAGTTAATAAATCAGCCCAAATTGCTTTAGTATGTGCAATATCATGCAGTTTATATTTGTCAGTCTTGAGAATTTATAGGACAAAAAACAAGTATTCACACCAGGGGGCACATTTACTTAGCTAGAGTGAAGGAATAGAATAAAAAATACTTCGAATTTCGAAGTATTTTTTTGGCTACTTCAACCATCGAATTGGCTACTTCGACTTCGAATCGAACGATTCGAACTAAAAATCGTTCGACTATTAAACCATTCGCTAGTCGAAGTACTGTCTCTTTAAAAAAAACTTCGACCTTCGGAAGGTCCCCATAGGCTTTCAAGCCAATTTCTGATCGAAGGAAAATCATTCGATCGATGGATTAAAATCCTTCGAATTGTTCGATTCAAAGGATTTAATCGTTCGATCGAACAATTATTCCTTCAATCGTTTGATTGAACGAATAGTGCTAAATCCTTCGACTTCGATATTCGAAGTCGAAGGATTTTACTTTGACGGTCGAATATCGAGGGTTAATTAACCCTCGATATTCGACCCTAAGTAAATGTGCCCCTAAATCTTACCCTAACAGACCTTCAGTGCATTAGACCTCCTAATGCATTAGACCTCCTATTTTTGTGGCTTGACACTTTATTTATGCTCAGTTTTGATTAGCACGTCTTTAGGATGTGTATAGAAAGTCTCAGTTGTGAAGAAAGACTACTTGCAGTTATGAAGGTTTTATATAGACATAAAAGAGTTAACTCGATGCACGTGTCTTTTTTCAACCTAACTTACCATATGTGTTACAAATACTGTGGGTATATTGATGATTTGTTTATTATTTGGACTGGTGATATACACACTTTGGCTAACACCAATGAATAATGGAATTCACATTGTGATGTTGTTTACTGGCGACACCACTTGACTTGTTCTTGCACAGAGCAAGTGTGTTTGAGTAAAATATCCTGTAATAGTGATGTACTCCCACCTTTTTCAATAGCTTCATACTACAAGCAGGAAGTCGATCTGCAAAACAGGAAGTGAAAAGGCCAAAGAGAATGCCTTGCACTATATTCTCATGATATAGCATATGTCATTTTAATAGAGTAAGTTCTTAAGACTTTAGAGAATATATACATATTCATTTAGCGAAAATAAGAAAGTAAAAAATAAAGCAGTTCCTTCTCTTTTCAGAAGTCCTGATTTTATTGTGAAGCAACCCAGACCCGCTGACTCAAAATAATAAATTATGGAATTTCTTATTTAAGGAAACAACAGAAAGCCTTGGTATGGTATTCTAACACTGGCACAGTTTTTAAGCCATACATGCAAAATAACAGAATATCTCAGACAATTCATACCCAGATGTTTTACTAGCAAGACATAAGTTAGTATTAAAACCACACAGTATTGACAGTGACATATGGTGCCCATTCATGTTGCATCCCCATGAGAATATACTTAAGTTAATTAATCCACCCTCCACCCCAAATTTCCACAGGCAAGTCATATTTTTATGTCATTTGTTGACATATTTTGACTGTGGCTCGAAGAATACTTACTACAATTTTGCTGTACTACTGTATTCAAAATAAATCCCTATAGGGTTTTTTCCCCTTTTCCATGAATGTGCTCTGATTACTACCAAATTACTAGGTCATGGACCAAATTTCTATCCAGCATACCAGCTTAAGCCCAACTGGACAGGAAATGCTTGTCAGATGTTTGGTCTGCTAAAAGGACAAGCCTCTCCTTTCCCTGAAGAGCTCAGCCAATGTGGGGGAACATTTTTAAAGTAGTAACAGTCCTACAAATCAGTAACCCGATAACATCTTTTCATTTGACTGTCCTGTCTCCTTGGCATCACATGAATCTTTGGGGGTAATGGAACAAGCTGAGTCTACCAGGAAGAAGTACAAGTCCTCCTCGTGATTAAATAAGGAAAATATAAATTTTGAAGCTAAATGCAAGTATTGCACAACTTTAGGTGAATTGCGTGAGACTGCAACAAAGGTCTGAATCTGCTTTGCTCATTGTGGTCAATTATTTTACCCAGACAGCTATAATTGTGCTGCAGCTGAATTAGAGAAAGGACAATTTTGCAAAGAGCAGCCAGTTATTAAACTGGTTTGTGATTAATTCAAATCAAGCATTTAAAGGAAAACTATACCCCCAGAATAAATACTTAACCAACGGGTTATTTTAAAGAGTCTTCCCAAACTGGAATAGATGTATATGTCCGGTCACGCACATGTGTCATCACGCACATGCGCATAATGAGCAATTTAGGGTAGCTTTTCATTATGCGCATGCGAGTGACCGGACATGGCTGCTCGCACCGGGAGCTCCCTCCCAGTGGGGTAACCTAGCGCTGGGGGCATTTTTAAAAAAAAACTACTTTTATCCCCAAACGGAATGCAGGCTCTATTCACCTTTGTTTGAGGATGACATAACCAAACAAGTGCCCAAAAATTCTGGTTGGAAAAAGTGTGTGTGGGTAAAATCATGAGACTCAAATTGTATGTCTTTTACGAATTATCGCCCAATAACCTCGACTTTTTCGTAGGGCAGATCAAGATGGCAAGAAACATCTTCAAATTGTAAAAGGCACATCTGCCACTGACTTCTACATGACTTCAACAGTTTTCAGCTGTATTTTCGGGTTCGGATCACCGTTTTGTCAAATATTAAATTCTGAAAGAGTCACACTGTTTTGGATTTTTGGCATCAAAAAGCCCCACCTGAAAATCCCCAAAGTGTAAGTGTGGGGTTTCAAAAAATTATGTAAAAACAATATGAAGTATCAATTTGATACATAATTAAAGATGTGTTTCTTATTTTATAACAAAATATGGCAAGTATTGCAAGGTCCTTCTATGTTAAAAAGAAACAATACAGTAAAGGTATGTACATTTTTGTTTTGACTACTTCTAAACTGAAATCTAAAATAAACCAATGAAGTTAGCAAAGCACTGTTTTGCAACTATTAATGCATATTACTTTGAAATGTCTGTTGCCGCCTACAACTTATTTTCCTCAGATAACAGATGACCATTGAGCTTGCGTGAATGGCCATACAAACTTGTTTTGCCATTGGACAGAAGCAGAAAGTGGAATTGGAATAAAAGAATTTAAAAAGTTTACTTTAGTTCCCTACTTAATGTTTATCCCCACTGTTCAATACACCTCATGAGTGGTTCATTAATGAATATTTCAGGCAACCGTTTGCAATTAAGGGGAGTTACTAAAGGGGAATGAGACCCTACCCACAATGGAGTGGCTCATAAATGATCGTTTAAATACATTTTTCAGTCACCGGGGAAATAAAATTTGCAACCTGATCTACAGAGGTGCTTATTGCAGCACATATGTTAGAAATAATATATGTGGTTATCCTGTGGCAGTATCCGTGTTCTGTGGTAGTATTCTACAGTAATTACCCTGCTTTAATTTGACTTCCTCTATTGAACTTGTGCTCCTGTACTTCATCAACCAGCCGGCTGAACTTTAAACTGAAATGCTAACTACACATCTGCACTTTCATCAGCCATAAAGACGGAAGAAAAGGCAAAACAACATAAATGGAAGGGCTGTGACATTCCAGTTGGATTCATAACAAAACTCTGTTGCTCTGTCAGGTGTTCAGTTTCTAACTTCTTTTTTAGTCTACACATAAACACTGTTTCTTCCGTTATTTTCTTTCTTTCTGACTGTTGAGTAGGAAGAGCAGTGCGGTAACATAACAAATCTGCAACATATTAAGCAACATATGCAGCTTGTCATGATTTATTAGATATGTTAATATCCCAAGTACAAATTCTTGCACAGCACTTACACACACAGATAGAAAATAATAATAATTGCAAAGATAATTAACTGCCAAACATACAGATGAGTTTTTAATGGGCCTTTGTGGTTGTGTGCACACAATTAAAAAAAAATGTTGGCTTCTCATTCTTGGCTGGCCCAACATTAATTTGTGGGTGCTGGTTTTACAACCTGGTAATTGGAAGCAAAATGAGGTTCTTACTCATTTTTACCAACACTGGTGGTCTTGTGTGAATTGGAACATGGCACCTGTGGACCACTCAACAATTCAGAGTTTTTAAACACCTGGTATGTTGCAAAGCAAGAAAATCTTCACCATTTCCTTTAGAAGACATTAGATAACAAAATACAGTTGCAGCCTCTATGGAAAATCATATACAGGTGCTTATCCAGAAAACTCCAATTTATGGAAAGACCATGTCCCATAGAGCCCATTTTAAGCAAAAAAATTATTTCCTTTTTCTCTGTAATAAAAAAACAGTACCTTGTATGGTAACTAAGCTGCATTAATCCATATTGAAGGCAAACCAATCCTATTGGGTTTATTTAAAGTTTAATTCATTTTAACTTAATGTATGGAGATTTCTTATCTGGAAAACTCCAGGTCCCAAGCATTCCAGATAAGAGATCCTATACCTGAACAAGGCTAATTATCTGTTGCCTTGCAGATTTTCAAACTACATCTCCTAGTCTCCTATCCCTCTGTCTCTCTATCCTCACCTGGATGATTCTGGAAGCTGCATTTTCCAGAGGGAAGAACATATCATTTTTCGACAAAAGAGTGAAATACAGAGTATTTTTAGTAGTAGAAAGCTTAAGTATTTTTTCAATGGGTAGCCTATAGGATATGTTGAAACAATGGCAAGGTACTTACTACTCCATTGTGTTTGATTAAGTTTTTTTTGCCTCTTGAGAAAGAAAATTCTGTAGAACAATTAAAATGTGGGACTATTACTGGTACAGTTATGCAATATTCATTAGTAAGTGATGTTACTGAGTGACAAGTTCTGCTGTCTGGAACAAAATTTTTTAAAGGCAGAAGATAACAGAATGTGAGAATTATTGGAATGCTTACTCTGTCTGCTCTGCACAATTTTTATACTATACAGCTGAATGCTCAGGACCTGGCGTTTTATGGATAATGGATCTTTCTGTAATTTGTATCTTGATACCTTAAGTCTACTAGAAAAGCATGTAAACATAAGGGGGCAGATTCACTAACTTCGAGTGAAGGATTCGAATGAAAAAAACTTCGAATTTCAAGTTTTTTTTGGGTACTTCGACCATCGAATTGGTTAAATTCGTTCGAATTCGATCGAAGTCGAACGAAATCGAACGATTCGAACTAAAAATCGTTCGACTATTCGACCATTCGATAGTCGAAGTACTTACCCTTTAAAAAAAACTTCGACCCCCTACTTCGGCAGATAAAACCTACCGAAGTCAATGTTAGCCTATGGGGAAGGTCCCCATAGGCTTGCTAAGCTTTTTTTGATCGAAGGATTTTCATTCGATCGTTGAATTAAAATCCTTCGAATCGTTCGAAGGATTTAATCGTTCGATCGAATGAAAAATCCTTCGATCGTTCGATCGAACGTTTAGCGCTAAATCCTTCGACTTCGATATTCGAAGTCGAAGGATTTCCATTCGAGGGTCGAATTTCGAAGTATTTTTAACTTCGAAATTCGACCCTTAGTGAATCTGCCCCTAAATAAACCCAACAGGCTGTTTTTGCTTCCAATAAGGATTAATTATATCTTAGTTGGGATCTCGTACAATCTGTTGTTTTATTATTACAGAGAAAAAGGAAATTATTTTAAAAAATTTGGATTGCTTGGATAAAATGGAGCCTGTAATTCCGATCTTTCTGGATAACAGATCCCATATCTATACTATACCTATACTGAACAATTTGCCCTCAATGTATACTATGTTCTATGCAATTGTAGGGGTCACCTCCAAGCAAGAATGAAGTGCAATACTGGAATCTTTTGAAGAATGACTGCAACATGGGCATGATAAACAATTCCATAAGCTTTTTAATTTCTACCTTTTATCCAACAGAATGCTGAGTGGAGATGGCGAAGCTCACCTGGCAGTACGTTTCCTTGTGATCGCTGCTCTCGCGAGATCCCAGTTACTTTGCTCCAGGTTCAGCAAGACCTGATATTATTTGCTTCTGTGCACTGATCAACAGAAACGAGTTGTGCTATTATCTAATCTGGCTTTATTAATATCAAAGGTACATCAGTGGGGAAAAACTAACGTGTTTCGTGTCTGTTATCCTAGGCACTTCTTCAGACTTTGATAATTGCGCAACTCTGACTAGGATACCAGGCATGAAACGCGTTTGTTTTTCCCCACTGATGTAGCTTTGATATTAATAAAGCCAGATTACATAATAGCAAGACTCGTTTCTGTTGATCAACGCTCAGAAGCGAGCGATATGAGGTCTACCTTTTATTGTTACCGTAACATAGGAATTAGAATGAATATGCCTAGAGACTAATATTATAATATTGTATTTTTGGTAAAAAAAAAGAGATTTACATAGTCAAATAACTATTTAGTATTGTTTAAGGAGCAACAGTTTGCAAACCAAAGCACAAAGGATGTAATACGTTGTATTTTGGAACAAAAAAGTTTAAAAGGGAAGTTCACCTTTTGGAATATCTTTCCCACTATTACCTATTGCTAAAATATAAATTAACGCTAGGGATGCACCGAATCCAGGATTCGGTTCGGGATTCGGCCTTTTTCATCAGGATTCGGATTAGGCCAAATCCTTCTGCCCAGCCGAACCGAATCTAAATCCTAATTTGCATATGCAAATTAGGGGTGGGGACGGAAATTGCGTGACTTTTTGTCAGAAAACAAGGAAGTAAAAAATGTTTTCCCCTTCCCACCCCTAATTTGCATATGGTTCGGTATTCGGCGGAATCTTTTGCGAAGGATTCGGCCGAATCCAAAAAAGTGGATTCGGTGCAACCCTAATTTTTGCAGTAGTAAATTGTTTTAAAAAATCACTCTGTAGCTTTAGATTTACTTATAAAGTATGCGCTTACCCAATTTTGTGTTTCAGTGCTGTCTCCCGCATTCCTTCATCTATACTTTGCACACCATAATTCATATTTATAACAAATACAATTAGGAACAGATTTATCAAGGGTCGAATTTCGAAGTAAAAAATACTTCGAAATTCAACCATCAAATTAAAATACTTAGAATTCGAATATCGAATTTTTTTCATCTAATTTGTGTATTCTGCGGTCGAAGTAAAATCGTAAAAAAACGATTTTATCGTACGATCGAACGATTTTACTTTGACTTAAAAAAAAATGCTGTAGAAAATCCCCATAGGCTAACATAGCACTTCGGCAGGTTTAATTTGGCGAAGTATTGAAATCTAAGTTTTTTTAAAGAGACAGTACTTCGATTATCAAATATTCGAATATTCAAACTATTTTACTTCAAATCGAATTCGAAGTAAATTCGAAGTCGTAGTATCCTATTCGATAGTCAAAGTATCCAAAAAAGTACTTTGAATTTCAATTTTTTTTACTTCGAACATTCCCTCAAATTCACTTCGACCATTGATAAATCTGCCCCTTAATATTATGCTAATTAGTGGGAAAAGCCAGGGGTTATCTTGCTATAGGGACTTTTGGGAAAGATGTGAAAATGGTGAACTCCCCCTTTTATTTAAAAACTATACACAATATTAAATGTATGTGCATTAATTTACATTGTTGCTATTTAATTTCAAATTAGGGTTTTTTTTTCAATTGCATACCTTGTTTAGCTCACAATTAATGGTAGACTTTTCATTGTCAGTTAGAGTATGATCTAATAATTTAACAATTGCAGTACAATCAGACAGCATAATACAAAGCATGTTATAACCCAGACCAGTGCAATCACTCAGTGTAAACCTTGCACAACATCTGGAAGCGGACCATTATATACGTCAACATGATAAATAGATTTTGGCTCTCCACAAAAAAAGGTAAAGGAAAGAGGATATTTTGTACTGTATGTAAGCCTTAGATAAGACAACATTAGAGAATGGGTTGCTTTATATGGAGAGATTGAAGCATATTGTAACATTGGTGGCTTCCATGATTAAAGCCATAGGTTTTATACTGAAAAGTGTTTTTTTTTTTTAAATTTACGTGTTACAATCTTGTTACAATTCCTTTTCATTGTACGTCAAACAGCAATAATTCACCAGACCTCCAGCTGTGGTTGAGGTATAACTCTCACCATCTCTCGTTATTAGATTATGATTGAGTTTTTTTCAATTCTTGGATATATATTGACAGAACAGATCCTGTATCCTAGGTGCAGACCCTTGTGCAGTTTATTCACTCAAAATGTGACCAAATGTGCAATCTCAGAATAACTTCAGTTCACTTCAGTCTGAGCATTATACTGTTTTACACAAACTAAAGCTGTTCAATACAGCTGATAAGGAAACCCATGTCCTGTACTTGCAGCATGTATATTTTTAGGGTCTAAATCTATTTATTGTTTCAATACATCTAAATGAAAAGAAAGGGCTAGGCTGTATATTTACATTAAATGAGTTGCCCACAATAAAAACTATACTTTACAAAATATACAACCCTTTCAACCTGATACAGTTTATTGTATGGAAATGACGGGAAATTGTAAAAAAAAAAAAAAAAAAATGCACATGCTAGCTAACACTTAAGATGCAACCAAACAAGGACCAAAGCTACCACATAGGCAAATCGCAACAAATTTATCACTTCTCTATTATATAGTGTGCTCTATTGAGCAAAGCCTTATTCACAAAATCCCTAAATACTTTTGATTATGGTAATAAACTGGCAGTTTACGGTAGCTATCGTTCTTTTGATCAATATATAACACAGAGGTGCTTGATGCATTTTGTGTAAACAGCAGTGTCCCTAAAGCAACACACAAGTTGAAGCAATAACTTGTTGCTTACCCTTCTGCGCAGGTCCAGTCTAAGGAAGTTCACCGACGCCATCTTCTTCCAAGCGATCTTCTTCCTGCTTTGACCAGCGCATGTGCAGAAGGAGCATTTCGCCGGTACCATCTACTGCACATGTGCCAAAAGTCACAAAGTGAAATCGGAAAACTTCGTGACTTTTGGCGCATGTGCAGTAGATCCGTACCGGTGAAATGATCCTACTGTGCATGCGCCAAAACGTCGTTCAAAGCAGGAAGATCGCGTGGAAGAAGATGGTGCCTGTGAACTCCGTGGACTGGATCTGCGCAGAAGGGTAAGTAACAAGTTAGGGGCATTTGCCCAACGGGACAGGTAGGCCAGGGGGGAGGAGGGAGGGTGGGCAACACACGGGAGGGGGGGGAACGTTTTTGCGCTTACTAGGTTTCCTTCTCCTTTAAGGGTAGGACTCCACAAGTGATTTTGTCGCGATCCAACGCGCTGCAACAAAAATTAGGTAAGAGATAGACTCGTCACATGGTGTTGGTGTTGATCCGACATGACACGACTGTCGGATGCAGCATCTGCATCCGACAGACGTGTTGCGTTGGATCACGTCGGATCAACGCTGCGACACCATGCGAAAATTCTATCTCTTACCTTATTTTTGTCTCAAAATCGCTCGTGGAGTCCTACCCTAAGGGATTGTTCACACAAGTCAGTGTCAAACATGTCAGTTCAGTTGTTTTGAGATTGTTCACCAGAAATAAAGACTTTTTTCAATTGCTTTCCATGTTTTGGTTTATTATTATTTCTTACTGTTTTTCCAAACTAGAAGTTTAAAGATTAATGTTCCTGTTTAAAGATTAATGTTCCAGTGCAGCTCAGTAATCCAGGTGGAGATTTGGAACTGATACAATTTTTTACATTTAGTTGATACATTTCTCATCAGCATCTGTTAAATATTAGCAATTATTGTATTAATTCTAACAGCTGGGGAACTCCAGGTTCCAAACCAAAATTTGTTAAAGAGGCCCACATAACACAGAAAGCCCTTATATACCTTTTTCTTCAAAAAGTATGAATAAATGCCATTTTCTATGCTGAAATCCAGCTGTTTAACAGTTCTTCTCTTTCTGCATCATTTGAAATCCTGGCTGGGAAGGAGGGACTAAACACTGATGTTACAAATTGTAACAACTTCTCCACAGCTTACAGACAGCATGCAGGAACTACATAACCCACAATGCATTGCACTATGTTGTTACGTTCCTTATTCAAATCACATGTGCAGGGAATTGTGGGGTTTGGAGGATGCAGGTTAAGGACAGATGGCTGTTGATACAAAGTAAAAGTAGTCAGCCAGCTCAGCAAAGCGTCTGCGGCAATGCACACGCGGCCCTTCGTTTTTCGAAATTGCCTCACGAGGAAACTTCTGGTAACTTCAGAAAACGAAGGGCCGCGTGTGCATTGCTGCAGGTGATTTTAGCCGGCGGAGGGCAGGAGGAAGGTAGTTCAGGGAGATTGTCGCCCAGAGGAAGAGGAAATTTGTCGCTTGGGTGAATAATCCCCCCTAAATCTGCTAGTGTGGCCAGACCCTTAATGAAACTCAGGGATTCTGTTCAGCAGGGCCAAAGATAAGAAATGTATTAACTGATGTATCAATTCATAACGGTCCCCCCCCCCCCTCCGAGCTGGTTTAGAAAGACACGAGAAGGTGTAAATTTAACTTTAAACATTGAAAAACAGTGTTTGAAGGTGTTGTGCCTTATGGTGTAAATGCAAAGCTAACCTTGAAGCACATAGTAATTACAGGGCTAACTTGATGTGCAGCTACATTACCAAGCTTTCATTAGGGAGGGCTTTTGTAATATGCCTACAAATTAAATGTAGGACAGTTTGCAAAAGTTTTGCAGTCATTAATTTCTGTCATTAATTAGCTTGCATACCATATCAGGCAACAATGGTCAGTGAAAATATGCTTGCAGGTTTAATCAGCAACAAAAAGCAAGAAGTGAAAGTAAAACAATGCTGATGAATAACAGACTATTAAAACCAATCTGTCAAAAAACATAGCCGTTAAGTACCCACAAGCAATATAGCAAATATTGTAAAAAGGAATTCAGATTAGCAAAGTCCTATTGTTATCCCTAGGACCCAGCTTCCTAGAAAACTCAGTTTAGCCACTGTGGAAGTTAGGATGTGAGCTCTTTATTTTTTTGCTCAGAATTGGCTTAAAGGAGAACTAACACTTAGCTAAAGAAGTAGGCTAGAAATGTTGTACATTATGTTTTTAGCTTCTGTACCAGCCCAAGGCAACCACAGCCCTTTAGCAGTAAATTTATGTCTCCAAAGATGCCCCAGTAGCTCCCCAACTTCTTTTCTGCTGATCCACTGCACATGCTCTGTGTCAAAAAATGTCAAAATATAAGGCTGATTAGTAATTAATACAGATAATAACTACATGGCAGCACAGAAACCAGTGCAACTAGCATCAGAATGTATTAATCAGCCCTGTAGCATCAGCTTATATTACAAACAAACCTCATTTTCTACTTGATAATTTATGACGACCCCTAAGCTTAGCTTCTCAACAGCTGCTCAGAGCCCACTGAGCATGTGAGTGTCACAGACACTTTCCAAGATGGTGACCCCCTGTGACAAGTTTGAAGTCTTGGATCATTGTTGCTATTGACAAGCTGAAACTTTAGGCTGGTGCAATAAGTTCAGTTTATAAAATATAGAAAAATTCCAGTGGCACACTGAATGCTGAAAAAGTGTAAAATGTATTCACCCCAAATAAATTTTACACTTTTTCAGCATTCAGTGTGCCACTGGAATTTTTCTATGTACCTGTATGACCCGTATGGCAGGAGTGGGTCCCCCAGTGTAGCACCTGATACCACAAAGGGTACATGATCAGGGGTGGAAGCACTCTACCATTGTTGCAGTTTATAAAATATGGCATTTTTAGCAATATTCGTTTTTAGGGTTTAGTTCTCCTTTAAGTGGTAATTAATTGAACCCTGCTCATGCACTTGTGGGTCAGGTATTCAGAACATTATTTATAAAGGCTCACTGATTTTTCTACCTGTATAATTTCCAGCTTGGTGGCCACCAAAACAGTGGGAATTATTTAAAGGCGGCGGTCAGTTTTAATTAAAATGGAGCTATCGAAGAACTGGAAATGTAATAAAAGCTTCATCATACTGAAATAAGAAACTTGCTAAATACTGTATAATCAATTAAATTTCTATACTGTTTCTGAAATAACCAAGTGGCTTTTCACATTGACCCTCTCAGTATCTGTATTTCTTCATCCAGGAGTCTGACAGTTAGATCGAACATATCTTTTTAGGTGGGGATGATTAGAGTTTGCTCAAATAACTGATTCAGGCACAAACAAAATCAAAATAACTGACAAATTGAGAGACAGAATTTCTGGTGATTTTAAAAGTTATTTGAGAAATGATACAGAATCGTTAATTATGTTGACAAATTGTATTATTTCAGTCCAATGAAGCTTATATTACATTTTTGATTTCGCCCTAGTTTCCCTCAAAGGTGCATACTGCTGGGAATACCTGGAAAGGGTGGGTGTAAATTTGTTCGATTCCCTGAGATTTGAAGTCTGCACTATGCTAATGATCCACTCTGGAAACAATTGGGACCTTGTTTAATGTTTGCAGTTAAAAAGCAAGAATAAGGTTTTTAAAAACAGCCAGAACTAGAGCACCAGCAATCTAATTACTTAGGGTTAGGGGGACATAATTGCTAACTCTTAAATCTTTGAGCATAAAGATGAGTAGTTTTCAGTATAACAATATACATCGACGTCACTATTTGCGTCGCTTCCTGTTACAGCAATTCCTCTGCACTACGCTGGAACAAGCTATTCGATCATGCGCAGAAGACGCAACCAAAGTGGAACGCTTCGTCGACCTAATGCGCAAGCGTAAATCCATAACAGGGCATGCGCGCGCCGCTTCTTCCGCTTCCGGTTGTTACAGGGTTGGATTTGTGGATACTAGCAAGTGAATTCTCTTGCTTTTCTTGCATTGCTTTGTGAGAATGTCGTCTGATAAGAAACCCCCTGTTGATTTGGGTCTTTTGGAAGAAGACGACGAGTTCGAAGAGTTTCCCACCGAAGGTATATACTGATAGGAGCTTGATTGGCGAGCGGCCTGGCATGACTCAGGGTCCTCTCATGTATAGTGATTTGTTCCATTCACACATTGTCTCTCTACCATGGAGCCTACGTTGTATCTCAGTGGCCAGTCTGGTTGTACCGCCGCATCTGCAGCTCTAGGATGTGACGGTTTCGCAGTGTCTATTCAGCTGCAGGGTTCTGTGTGTTGGCCTCCCCCTGGGCTGCAAGGGTATGTGTCCGCCCCCTGTGCTGCAGGGTTCTGTGTGCCCCCCTCCCTCCTGGGCTGCAGGGTTCTCTGTGCCCCTCCCTTCTGGGCTGCAGGGTTCTCTGCCCCCTCCCCCTAGGCTGCAGGGTTCTCTGTGCCCTCTCCCCCCTGGGCTGCAGGGTTCTCTGCCCCCCTCCCCCCTAGGCTGCAGGGTTCTCTGTGCCCCCTCCCCTCTGGGCTGCAGGGTTCTCTGTGCCCCTCCCTCCTGGGCTGCAGGGTTCTGTGTGTGGACCCCCCCCCAGCCCACACACATGAGTTGTGAACAAAACTACAGGAATATTGCTGTCATCCTCTTGCACTGTTTATTATTTGTTGCCGCTCCATTAAATACATAAGGAGCTTATAACCATAGTGTAGTGCCAATAAGTATTCTTTCTGACCTAAAACCATCCTTTATGTGCAGTCACAGAGTATGGTCCCTAGTAAACTCATCTTGGATTTTCCCTTAACCCTGTTACTTGCCTGTAACCCTCAATAACCCTTCTTACACCGAGGCCTTGTTTACAAAATAATACTTCCCACACATTATTTCTCAAGTAATCTTTCCATAGGTGAATAAATTACTCAACACAAAATTAAGATAAATCCATTGATCACTTTTGTTGACTGGTAGACATATAAGTACAATTGTGTGTGTCCTGTATATTTATATAAAGATGTGTTTCAGCTACTCACAAATGATCGATTTCAAATAGTACACCGTGGGGCAAATTTATTAACGTTGGAGACAAACATCATCGGTGATGTTTCCCATAGCAACCAATCACATCTTTGCTTTTGTTTTCTTACGTGTAGGTAACTGTGATTGGTTGCTATGGGCAACATCACTGGTGATGTTTACCTCCAGTGTTAATAAATACGCCCTATGTGTTTACAGTTCCTGTGTCTTTCTTAAAAGACCCGGTGGAACATATGCTGCCCAGTTGCTTGTGTATTGTGTTGTACACATCATCTGCTTCTGGTCTCCAGTGGGTTTCTCAACAGGGAATCCACTTCAACTTTGTTTTGATGCAGCTAATGGTCACACTGTACAACTGCATGCAGTGCAGTCTAATCCAATAAATAACATATATATCAAATGAGTTTCTTCAAATCTGCTTCATATGTCTGAAAGCAATATGTTTTTATGTTAATACTGGAAGCCTTTCTGGCTTAATTTTTCAATATGTATCGTCTAAAGACCATTGTACTCAGGATACCTGTACCAAAACAAAAAGGCATCCTAACAAAAGTATTTACATGCACAGGATTAAAATAAGTTTGTTTAAATTAATATTTATTTTGCTTTGTAGACTGGACGGGTTTTGATGAAGATGAAGATACACATGTCTGGGAAGATAACTGGGATGATGACAATGTAGAAGATGATTTTTCAAATCAGTTAAGGTAATATATACCACAATGTTAAGCAAGAATGTTCATATTGGGTTCTCTTGGTAGTATTGGTAATCAAATTAGATATTGATTTTTAACTGTTGGGATACAGCAGAATGGGTATATTTTGTATTATATTCAAAATGAACTAGCTGTGTGGAGGGACCTGAAAGTATTTAGGTGCAGTGGGAGCTGTCTGATAAACTATAACTAATTGTTGATTGTCTTGTCCTTGTAGTTTATTCATATACTGTATATAATCAATGAGCCATAAAACGCCTGTAAATTATGTCCTTATAATACACAAGCCATGAATATCTTGTAAATTATATCCTTATAAACGGTGAGTTCTGATGTCATCAGTTATAAACGGTGAGTTCTGATGTCATTTCTTTCACATGACTCACTGAAATGTGTGTATTATAATAAATAAAGTACCCCCAGTTGTAAAATATGAGGATATTAAAAGTTACCTCAGAGTTCCATGACCTGTATAAAAACACTCGGCCTTCTGCCTCGTGTTTTTATATGGTCATGAAACTCCTCGGTAACTTATAATATCCTTACATTTTACCAGAGGGGGTACTTTATTCACTATATTTAGCATGTCAGAATCAATGCTCACTGATGTTATTTGTCACATGATTCACTGAAACTTAAAATAATGTACGAGGCTATTAGAAGTCTCCTTGGAGTTCCATGACCTGGAGTTCCATGACCTTTATATGGCAATATAACTCCTCACTGACTCCATGTCCTTGTATTTTACAACAGGGGGTACCTTATTCCCTATATTAGGGAACTGAACACCGAGCATCATGCAGTATATATTATGGCTCCAGCTGACTATGTTTTCAATGTATATGTTATTGCTTCAACTCTTCTGTGATGTATGGAATAATTGCTATCTAAGAAGAATTCGTTCAATTTTCTCTGCTTTCTGCCATGGTCACTCAGCGGGTGATTTAGAAGGAACTTTTTTTTTTATTTGTTAGCCCAGCCAGGTGACATTTTAAAATTAACTGAAAGGTGCACCAAACTCAAAATCACAAATTATTTTTATTGAACTTGTAACTGTCACTGTTTGGTTAAGTTATCCCTGAAGTTAGAGTTGTACTTAAATATATCTAAAGGATTTGAAGGTGTTATGTACCGACCCCACAGCCCTACAATTTAGTTATCCGTTATTAAATATTTTATTGTAGTAGGTACATCATGACTATGACTCTCCATAACATTTCATATTTTAAATGGTGGTTATGAAGGTTGCAGCTAATTTTTTTTTTTTTTTTTTTTTTTTTATATATAGGGCTGAATTAGAGAAACACGGATACAAGATGGAGACATCATAGCTTCAAACACTGGGAAGATCAAATAATCCTTTTGTTTATTGAAATATTCCTTCATAGTCCTTCATAAGTATATTTGTGTTTCTTCTTTGGTTTTAATAAATATGTTGCCCCTTTTGAGTGGGTTAGTGGTTTTTGGTAATCACTTTGCTGTTTTATTTTTAGGTGTTATGTTTTGCTTCTAAAGGCTGTACGACAGGGTAAATTTTGACATTTTTTGTGTGTATGCAACTTTATATTCCCGTAGATGTGGTGAAACGTGGGTGTGTTAACCAGTGTGGGATGTTTGAACGCACAAAAGGACATTGGTATCTGATCCCACTCTTCATGGAAGGCTCAGAGCAGTGTGTGGGGGCCCAGCCTGAAAGCTAGTAAGGGTCTGATTGATTGATGAACCCAGGAAGCCTGGATAACTTTTCTGATCCAGGCTGTTGATGTACAGAGTCATTTTATGGCATAGGTATGCTAGAAAATGGCTCCAGATATGTTTCAGCTGATTTTATTCTGTACTCGCTAAAAAAAAACCAAAACTAATGTATTAAATGAAACACCAGTCTAACAAGGTACCTTCTGCAAAAGAAACAAAACACTTACTATGGTCACATTTAAATAGTAAAGCATAACTGTCAGTTGCATTAACAGGCATTACAAGTTCATGCTTAAAAACAAAACCTTTTATAAGTTTTTCTGAGTGACCTGTCTCTTCCTTTGCATGCCTACAAGGTGGAAACTGTTGATATACATTAGACAATATAGAGAAAATACATTCGTATATACTAGGGATGCACCAAATCCACTATTTTGGATTCAGCCGAACCCATGAATCCTCCGCTAAAGATTTGGCCGAATACCGAACAAATTAGGGGTGGGAAGGGGCAAACTTTTTTACTTCCTTGTTTTGTGACAAAAAGTTATGCAATTTTCCTCCCTGTTCCTAATTTGGATATGCAAATTAGGATTCGGTTCAGCCAGTCAGAAGGATTCCTGCTGAAAAAGGCTGAATCCCGAATCGAATCCAGGATTTGGTGCATCCCTAGTATATACACTGTAGATGCTTTGTAAGAGTAAAGACAATTCTATGGTATGTCTCACAATGTGTATACATAAAAAAAGCTTTTAAGGTTAAAAAAAAAAGTTTCAAAATGAAGGTGAATTAATCCTTTCCAATTTCTAGAAACCTCACTATCCTCTGATGAAAGCAGGTTAGGACACCACTTAATATAGATAAATAAAGAACATTATGTTCCCTTGTATCTTGTTTTTTGGTTATGATCACATGGGCAATGTAACAAATATACCACAAATCCATAATCGGTGTGTCATTCTGTGGATATAGGAAGTAGCTTCATGTTACAAAACTATTGCACTTATGGCACCCTCAACTGCCAGCTTAAAAAATAAATACTGGTGACAAGAAGTGCCATTAGATGCTTGCTCTTCAGGCATGAATCTATTTTAAGATTCACTCGCATACCCTGTACTGAAACCAGGCTCTTCTTAAAAGTACTGGGATCTTCTACTGGCTGAATACTATGCATCGGTAATTGTATCATAATTTGGATCTTCATTCCCGAAGTCTACTAGAAAGTCATGTAAACATTAAATAATCCCAATAGGCTGATTCTGCTTCCAATAAGGACTGCAGTAAAGCACTGCGTATCTTGACAGCGCTATATAAATAAATGATGATGATGATGATGATTACTTATATCTTAGTTTGGATCAAGAACAAGGTACTATTTTATTATTACAGAGAAAAAGAGAAATCACTTTTACCTATACCTGTATAGCATATTCTTTATCTGAGTTTCAGGGCTGTATCTAATGCTAAGGTTGGGTTGCTTTATGTATGGTGTTTTGGAACCTACTGCTGCTGAGGCCCCTAATAAATATAATTTGTCCTGGCCACACTGATAAAAAAGAGTATACATGCATACAATTGTTTTGCAAAATAGCCCTGGAAAGAGTTTTTTGTCTTCTTTAAATTTTGAAGGAGAATAAGAACACTTTTACGGTAGAACTACACGGGCGTTATTTCCGTTGCATCCGACTTGACGCCTGCATTTTTGCGCAGCCCGCCGGATCGCGCCGAAAACGCCTGTGTCGTCTTAAGGTGGCCATAGACACACAGATCCGATCGTACGAATCGAGGATTCGTACGATTTTCGGATCGTGTGTGGCATGTGCCGACTTCTTTCGTCCGGCGGAGATCGGTCGTTTGGTCGATCGGTCAGGTTTGATTTTGACCCGACCGATCCCGCCGGAGCTCATGGCACATCGTAATCTGATCGTTCGGCCGTACGGCCGAACTATCAGATTACCCCCGATATAGCCATGCCTGTTAATGGCATATCGGGGAAAGATCCGCTCGTTTGGCAACATCGCCAAACGAGCGGATCTTTGCATCTATGGCCACCATTACCCTTATATCAGTTTGGACACCTGCTGGAGCTCTCTCTTGCCTCCCAAGCTGCATCACACAGGGTAAGTGATGTCCCATTTGCCTGTGCAATACATAGTTACACAGCTGGCTACTGGATGTACTTTTCCTAACTTTCTGGTTGCAATTTCTGATATAGGAATATACACAGTTGCGATCAGATTCACGCTGGCTTCAACTACATATGCTCTTGGCTGCCAGAGAGCTGGGAAAGCAAGTGAATCACCCAGAGATGCGGTCACCAACTCCCACTGCATGGTATTAAAGGAGAATTAAACCTTAAAAATGAATATGGCTACAAAAGTCATATTTTATATACTGAACTTATTGCACCAGGCTAAAGTTTCAGCTTGTCAATAGCAGCAATGATCCAGGACTTCAAACTTGTCACGTGGGGACACCATCTTGGAAAGTGTTTGTGACACTCACAGGCTCAGTGGGCTCTGAGCAGCTGTTGAGAAGCTAAGCTTAGGGATCGTCACAAATTATCAAGCAGAAAATGAGGTTGGCCTGTAATATAAGATTATTCTACAATGCAGATTAATACATTCTGCTGATGCTAGTTGCACTGGTTTCTGTGCTGCCATGTAGTAATTATCTGTATTAATTACTAATCAGCCTTATATTGTGACATTTCTATTCTATGTGTACTGTATATTGTGAGTGGGTCCCTAAGCTCAGTAAGTGACAACATAATGTACAACATTTCTAACCTACTTCTTTGGTTAAACTTTAGTTCTCCTTTAACAGGTATGTTACATTTGGCAGTATTATGTTTTGTGAGTGATCTGAATCGGGAATGGGTCCTTCAGCAGGAGACTTAAGTTATATATACAGGTATGGGATCGGTTAAACTTCAAATTACAGGAAGCCCCCTCCTATAGATTTCATTTTAAAGGAGAAGGAAAGTTGTTTCCCACTTGGGGCTGAATGTATTTACTTACCTGTAACCCCGGGCTGGTGCTCCTATCAGCAGGAAACTGCACCAGCCCAGGATTATTCCAGTGAGCACCACAGAGCAATCCTCTTCTGGCTTCTTTCTTTAAATTTCCCCGGTAGACGCATGTACAGTAGAATGAAATAGCCGACTTTTTAGTTAAAGTTCAGCTTTTCACTCTAATGCACATGCGCAGCCGCTAGAAGAAAGAAGAAGCGGGAAGAGGATTGCTGTGTAATGTTTAAATGATTTTTAGCAGACTTAAGGTATGAAGATCCAAATTACAGAAAGGTCCTTTATCCAGAAAACCCCAGGTCCCAAGCATTCCGGATGATAGATTCTATACCTGTATTAGTGATATGGGTCAATTTTCCCTCGACCCAACCCTGACAGGCCCCCTCCCAACCCAAACCCGGCCAGCAGGATCCATGCAGCCCTGCACCATAGTCTATAAATTCAGGGAATGGAAGCCGGCAGTGTGAAGTCACAGCTGGGAAGAGCAGAAGGGAGTTCTTGACCTGAACCCTCCCAAAACACAAAGATTTTTTGCAGTAGCCGGCCTGAATCCGCCCACCTCACACATCGATAACCTGTATTATTTTTAATGCTTTACTGCAATAGTGCTGTGTAATAATATGCATTTTCATTTACTTATGTTTGCAAATGTATAATTTACTATTATGAAAAAATCGAATTGTCTGACTGGTCAATATTGGCATTTTTGCCCCTAAACTCAGAGTGATAAGAACTGTGCAAGTCATTTCCTTTACTACAGACTTTAGTTAAAGAAAACGGATTGAAAAGTGTAGGATAACTGTTAATTACGTTGCAGCATGTCCTGGGGTAAGAGGATTTAAAGCCATCATTACGTTCTGTTTAAACGGAGAAATCCTCAATTAAACATTATGCAATCACGAAGGTGAAATAAATTGTACAGGAAAAATATACTCTTCCACCTGCTTTAAGAGACTGTATATTGATGTATAGATTTACAGCGTTCCAATTTGTTCTGAATTGCCTTTTAGCCGCTGCCAGGAAGATAGTGGAAAGACACAATCTCACTCACACGACGTGTGTCGCTTGATAAGTTCATGACAACAATTGTTACCTGGAATAGCATGCCAGGAAACAGAGTGTAACCTGGGGAGAAATAGATGGGTTGACGCTTTGCAATGAAATTATCTCTGGTGTATATCTGGACACATACCCCCATCCGCACTTCAATTACCCTAGTCTATAACCTCCATTAAAAAAAAATAAAGGATATAAGGAATCACGCAAGGTTCTTGGCGGTCCCCACTGTACATTCCTGACCGGTTGAACTGAATGCAGTAGCAGCTCTGTATTCAATGCTTGTGGTCATGTTCACTGATTGCTCTCTTTGATTCCTGAAGAGCGATCGGTGAAACTGGCTAACGTTAATGAAAGCTGAATTGGTGCCACTGCACTTTAGCTCAGCAGGATTAAAGTTGGAAAAAATATCTAATTTCTTGAAGGATGGGTGGGGGTTGGGGGGTAGCTGCAAAGAACAAGATGAAAGCATACAAGAAAATAGAAAAAAAAAAAAAAAGGCTTAGCGAGAGAAAGCCTGGACCGGGCCTTGGATTCCTCTTGTTAAATGACAAAAAGCAGTGAGCTTCGTTTTCATCTTGTACCGAGTTGTCCTAACAGAACTGACAATAAAAATTTCTTGTTTGATTTCAACATTTTATGACGTGCCTTAAATGTTGCCGTGTTTCCCAGTAATAGCACTGCTCAGTAAAGCATTCGGACAGGCCCGGATTTGTGGGAAGGCCACCTAGGCCCGGGCCTAGGGTGGCAGGATTTTAGGAGGGCGGCATGCTGGCCAACCACACCCACATTGGTTCAAAAACAGTGGGGATGTGCAGGAGATACAATCTCCATGAAAATTTGCATGAATAAAAGGTAGGGGACAGGGGAGGCAAACGGCAGTGGGCCTAGGGGCGCCCACTATGTAAATCCGGCCTTGCATTCGGATACTGAGGGGTACCGGTGCCTTTCTCTTTTTTTTTTTTTTTTTTTTTACTACAGGCGTGTTTCGTGAGTTGTATGCAACACTGCTTATGATCTGAACCATGTCTGGTAATGGAGAAAGGACCATTTGTTCCATTAGAAACTGTGTTTGGAAATAAACCAAGATGGACTCAATGTCTTGGAACGACATTTGCACAATAAATAAAAGCGGTTAGTATGACACTATACATTGTAATTAAATGCCCGATCTTCTTGTACAGGTAGGGGTTCTATTATCCAGAATGCTTGGGACCTGGGGTTTTTCGGATAAGAGGTTTTTCTATAATTCAGTCTGCTAAAAAGTATATAAATATTAAGGGGCATATTTATCAAAGGTCGAGATGAATTTCCAGCTATTTTTTGTGTACTTCGACTAGGGAATAATCCAAATTCGATTTGAATTTGAAAAAAATTCAAAAATTAGAATATCGAAATTTATCATGTATTGTCTCTTTAAAAATTAGACTTCGACCATTTGCCATCTAAAACCTGCCGAACTGCTGTTTTAGCCTATGGGGGACCTCTTAGAACCTATTTGGAATTAATTGGCGAACTTTGAAAAATAAAAAGGTTTTTTTGGGGGAAACTTTGAATCGAATTCGATCTAATGCGCTATTCCTTCGATTGTTACTATTCGAATTCGGCCGAATACGGACCTATTTGATCGAAAACTGACCTATTCGACCAAAAAAAAAACCTTCGACTTAATTTCGGTTGGTCTTTTTGAATTTGAATTTCGAAGTTTGTTTTCATTCGAAATTCGACCCTTGATAAATATGCCCCTAAATAAAACCAATAGGATTGTTTTGCCACCAATATGGATTCATGTAGTTTAGTTACCATCAAGTAAAAGCTACTATTAAAAAAAATTGATTTATCAGCTTAAAATGAACGCTATGACCTTCTTGTAGCTTTCTGGATAGTTGATTTCCGGTTAAGAGACCATACTTGTATATCAAAGGCAAAAAACTAAAGTCAAAAAGAGTTTTGCCAGTTAATTATTTCAGTTTATTATTGTTTTTGCCCCTTTATAACAATAAAAAATCCTTTAAACTATACAGGTATAGGACCTGTTATCCAGAATGCTTGGTGTCTGGGTTTTTCCAGATAAAGTTTTTGGATCTTCATACCTTAAGTCTACTAGAAAATCATGGAAATATTAAATAACCCGAATAGGCTGGTTTTGCTTCCAATGAGGATTAATTATATCTTAATTAGGATCAAGTACCAGGTACTGTTTTATTATTACAGAGAAAAAGGAAATGATTTTTAATTTGGATTATTTAGATAAAAGGGAGTCTATAGGAGATGGCCTTATCTTAATTCTGAGCTTTCTGGATAACGGGTTTCTGAATAACAGATCTGATACCTGTATAAAGTGTGTTATAGTTGTATAGCTTTTGAATTCCTTTATCTATCATCAGTAACTATATGTTACTGAACCCCACAGCAAATTTAATTTAGGGCCCCAAAATATTTGACAATTGATCTATTCTATCAAGAGATATTGAAATTACTTATAAATTAGGGTCCCCCTGAAACCACAGGGTCTGCTGCTCTCTCTATTTCTATCTATGTTATATCAGTCATTTAGTTTATCTGTCCATATAAAATGCTTTGGAGTTATTAAAGTCACTTAAAACTGTGCCTCATTTCAGAGGTTTCTCGGCAGTAATCCTTCATAGCTAAACAATGTTCCAAGATGCAAGTTCCTTTTTAATAGACGTTGCTGGTGCTGATGCAGACCAGGATGGAAATAATACATCAGACTCTTCTTGATTCTCAGACATTGCAAAAAGTAAAAGGATTTCATTTGGCAATGAGGTGTGCATGAAAGTAACCCAAGTGGAACATTAAGCAGCATGAGGGTATGTGAATGGATTAGGAAAAGCTGAAAGTAGATGATGTATTGAAAACAAATAACATGGACAGGCCTTTAACCCATGCTAGAAAAAGGCAACTGAAAAACTTTTTTTTTTGTTAAAATAAAAACCATAATTGAAAGTAGTGCCAGTAAACACAAACTCATGTTATATAATGTATTTATACTGTTGTGTGATAATGATTCTAGTGGTAAATAATAAAGAAACAGAGCCTGTTTATAAACAAGGGGGTTATTTACTAAACACTGGTCAGGCTTTTTTTTTTTTTAGAACTCAAATTTTTCAGAGATTTATTATAGCCCGTTGCATCAAAAAGCCCGAATCCAAAAATCTGCCATCTCAGACGTGCGGAGGTTGTGTATAAGTCAATGGCAAAGGTCCCTATGCTTTTTTGACGTTTCTGTGGTCTGCGCTGGAATTGGGAAGAAAATCCATGTTTATCAAGGGTCAAATTTCGAATTGAAAAAACGTGCGAATCGTACCAATCGAATAGCGAATTCGATCAAATTCAATTAAAAGTTTTTCCCAAAAAAGCTTAGATTTTTCAGAGTCCACCAATTGACTCCAAATAGGTTCTAGGAGGTCCCCCATAGGTTAAAACAGCATATCGGCAGGTTTTAGATGGTGAATGGTCGAAGTCTAATTTTTAAAGAGACAGTAAATGATAAATTTATATATTCAATTTTTTTTCAAATTTGGACTATTCCCTAGTCGAAGTACACAAAAAATTGCTCGAAATTCGATTTTTTTTTTTTTCATTCGAAAATTCACCTCGACCTTTGATAAATCTGCCCCTTAGGGTAAAAATTTGAGCTATTAGGAAAAAACCCAGAAGAAAATCATACGATATGGGTTTTTGATCGATTATATCGAGTTTTTATCCAAACCAAATAAATCAAGCTTTTTTTTATAGTAACAAAGTTAAAATCTGGTATGGCAGTTTGGTCATGGTTTTTTAATTGAAATAATAGAGATAAATTCAAATTGTAATGCCACAAGTAGTCGAAAACCTATATATAACTCAATTACTGATAAAATACCACTGACTTTCAACTAAGTATAATTTCACGTGAATACCTTGTTGTGTCTATATATATAAAATTGCATACACCACAGATATGCCGGAATCTGAAAATACTCCAGCTGAAACATGTCGAGGTCATGTAGAAGTCAATGGCAGAGGTCCCTTGAACCATTGAAGATGTTTTTAGCCTTCATGATGTTCGAGTTTTTTTGGTGGTTTGCGGTTTAAAAGTCAATCAATTCGAGCTATCAAAGTTTTTCGCGTTTTCTTTTTCGAGTATTTGAGTCCCCCCCCGATGGCAATCATTCGAAGTTTTTTACATTCAAATTTTTCACAAATAAGCAAACATTCGAGTTCTGAGTTTATTCAAGGTAGAGAAAATCTTATAACTTCCAGTTTTCTTAAATATGGAAATCAATAAAACACGACTAATAAAAAAAGCAGGGCTATCACAGAAATTTCAGATCTGGACACAGGCATCATATTAAACTGCCCAGGACTTGTAATTGCCACAGTTTGTAAAACATATTTCTCAAAATGATCAGCAGCCCATTCCCTCTTCTTGCCATAACCTAATCAATCCCGTTTTATAGCACGCTTAATTTTGGTAGGAGATTGCATAATATGACGGCTGTTATGCTAAAGACTACTGAGCATAATAAGTAGCACTATATAACTATTTAAATAATAATAATAGTGTAACCGCTGACAAATGGGTGACTGGAAGAAGCATTTAGTGCTGACTGTGCATATGCATAAACAATAAGCCTCATTTGGCATTTCTCTGGCCAACTTACAAAAGTGGTCAGGTGATTAAATGTCAAGCTCTTGTTCTACAACATTACTTGTTCATCTGATAACTGTAACCAGCCCAGTGGAAGGTACGTGCAAATCTATCAGGACAAAGGATAAAATCATTCATATGTATGCCTATACTCATAAAATACAAATACTAAAGCTCCTTTTCCATGTGGCTAAAATTGCCTTCATTTAAGGCCTTGCCTCTCTCTGGGACTCGCCCAGATGTTTTTGTATTGTGTTACATATTCCCAAATCTAACTTGGCACCTTCGTATCCTTTATTCTCATTGCTACCATCTGTCAGTGCACCTGAATCTGGGGACTGACGAAGCTGACATTCTTTCTCTACAGCTACAAAACAAATGTGAAAAACAATATTTAATTTAATACAATACAAATGCTGATACTGGATCCTGTTACATATACCCCCATGGTAGGCTGTCTAGAAATTAAATAGAGATTTTCAGTTTAAAGAAGGGGATAATCAGAAAACCTGTGAATGTAGTAGATTCTCCTGTTTGAATACTTTAGGTCATTTTAATATGCAAACAAAGATTGTTCAAATAATCCCCAGTGGATAACATTCTGAATATATCTAAACTACTTCTCTAATCTCACCAGTTGTACTGTCCATATAGGTGGACAGAAACAAAGTTACTTGATTGGCTGTAATGGCCAGAAATCATCATAAAGGTTATGTCGTTTTGTACAGCTGGATCTGTTATGGTGCATGAGTGTTCCCCAAAGGATAACTTTAAATGCAATGAAATTAAAGTGTTACCAAGTGGTAGGAAAGTATTAGTTTGCACAAAGAGAGAGCAACATATTTGGTTACTGTGGCTGTGGTTTCTTCACCCCAAATTTTGATGTAAAATCCGGGAAAACATTACTTAAAATCAGGGAAATGCCCCTATTGAATTGCATTATAAATTGGTGGGACCACAAATAAAAATTGTAAAATGCGGGGAAACTTAAGATCGGGGTTTCACTGTATATATTTAAAACTGTGAGTTAATCTCTATTTGGTAAGCAGCCCCTAGCATTTACTCTGAATCAAGGACTTAAAAGATTGAGAGCTTCATAGGTACATATAATAAGAACCTTGGAGCTCATCCAACCCTGGACTGGTACAGAAACTCAAGCCATAAGGTGTATCATTTTAGTCTAATTTTATGTTGAGCTTTAGTTCTCCTTTAAATTTCATTTTCATCATAAAGTAAAAAATCCAAGTCATGTACTAACATAGGTGCTCAGTTGTACAACAACCAATCAGCTGTTTTGATCAGTCTCCTAAAAGTTAGAGAAAGAAGGCAAAAATTAATTGCTTTTCTGTAATTAAATAAATGCATTGGTATAGACTAAATTTATTGTTGTGCCAAAAGCTGTCTTTATTTTTTCAAAAATGATATTTTTTCTCTTATCTATAGTTAAGTTTGTACTACACCTGTACTTCACTGATCAGAAATCATTTCATCAAACAACACACAGATTCCATTTTACAACAAAACATTAGTAAATGGGACATTTAGTTCTGCCAAATCACTGCTACCCTTTTGTACCAACATCGTGGGAAATTGGCTGATATTTCCCAGTGGTGCAAAACACCTGTTGTCTTTAATTCTGCTTTTCAGTGGGGTGTAAATCTCTGCCATACATGAGCGGTATAGTACAGTTTCTGATGCACATGCCCTGGACAGCCACAAGGAACCCCTGAAGTGAAGATGTCAGTGCAGCACTCAGATGGAAAGTATCCCGGGTTGGTGCAGTTTTCAGCAAAGAGGAGGAACAATCTGGGGTCCAAGGTTACCAAATAAACCTTTTAAAACATGCATATCTACATTTTGTCCTATTATCTAACTACCAACACTATCTAAAATTATAACTATCTTACTAAACCTTTTAATATTTATTTATCTTTTTACGAGTACTATGTCTACTATGTCTGTCTGTCTGTCTATAGCTATCTACCTATCATCTATCTATCATCTATATCTATCCATCTATCATCTATCTATCATCTATCTGTCTATCTATCCATCTACCGTCTATCTATCTTTCTATCTATCTATCCATCTCTCTCTCTCTTTCTCTCTCTCTCTCTCTCTCTCTCTCTCTCTCTTTTTCTCTCTCTCTCTCTCTCTCTCTCTCTCTCATCTATCCATCTATCATCTATCCATCCATCTATCTATCTATCCATCTATCATCTATCCATCTATCTATCTATCTATCTGTCTGCAGGACACAACCCTTTACAGCCATGGTGTCTAAGACAAGAACATGCTATATATAGGACCCGTTATCCAGAATGCTCGGAACCTGGGGGTTTTCGGATAACGCATCTTTCACTAATTTGGATCTACTAGAAAATCATGTGAACATTAAATAAACCCAAAAGGCTTGCTTTGCGTCCAATAAGGATTAATTATATCTTAGCTTGGATCAAGTACAAGGTACTGGTTTATTATTACAGAGTAAAAGGGGACCTTTTTTTCTTTTTGTGTAATTGGAAAACCAGGATCATTAATAACCCAGATCAGAGGATCTATGGGTTTCTTCTATCAACCAAGAACCTGGAACTGTGAGTATATGTACCACCATAAATACTTTATTTTGAAAGTAAAGATGTCATCCCCGAGATGAGTCATGACATTTTTATTTTTGTTTGTGAGACTGAACTGACCAGAGAACTGGTCAGATTCTAAAGGGAAAGAATGTGGTCAGACCAGGTAAACCCTCACAGGCCCCATGCCCTCCTATTTTTTACACTCAATGTTAAACAATTCATAAACTGTATTAGGGTATAATTTTTTTAAAATATTGCCTATATAATAAAAACAATATTACCTAAAACGGATTAGGGTTATTTATTAATCGGTGATAAAGTGATATATAATATATTTTCCAATGTCTCTGCAAGTAATACTGATGTAAATGTCTTATGTTTTTGCCCTAGGGAAGGTTAAGTGTGGTCAGAAAGACATTTCTGCAGAACAAAACAATGGGAGAAACATCTGAACTTTCCTCTGTTTTCTACTGCAGTCTTTTATCTTCCTCTGTAATATCTACATGGCTATTTATGGTATGGATCTACCAGTGTCAAACAAAATAAACAAACAGGTATCTGCTTACTTGCTGCCCTTTTGCACTGGATATGAAATCCTTAAAAATAATCTACACTGGTGCCTTCCTGGATTTTAGCTAAAGACTTTGTCACCTAGAGGTATGTATAGATGTACTTGTCAACCCCAATCACAAGGACTTACTTCTCGAAGAGATAATTGCAGACATAGAGTTTAACTATTCATATTTACCAGGCCTGTTTTTGTCTTTGCATATTTATTAGCCAATGGACAGACATGGCAGAAATCTAAATCAAATATATGCTTTTCACAATTGGATAAAAATAGATAGATACAGGGGCATACATACAGGCAGAAACCAACAATGTGACATTTATAACATTATAGAATATGATCATTCAGGATTAGGGATGTAGCGAACTGTTCGCCGGCGAACTAGTTCGCGCGAACTTCGACTGTTCGCGTCCGCCGCAAGTTCGCGAACGTCATGCGACGTTCGCCAATAGGCGTTCGCGTCAAAATCGTTCGACCATTCGATCGCTAAAATCGAACGATTTTCGTTCGAATCGAACGATCGAAGCCATTGGATTGAATGAAATCATTCGATCCAATGGCTTCGATCGTTCGATTCGAACGAAAATCGTTCGATCGAACGATTAAAATCCTTCGATCGTTCGAATCGAACGATTTTCGGATGTTCGAAGTTCGCGAACTGTTCGCATTTTTTGCCGGTGTTCGCAAACGGCGTTCGCGAACGCATTGTCGGCGGTTCGCTACATCCCTATTCAGGATATATAAAGTACCATTCTGCTATAGAGCAGCATTTGAACTATGATTTACAAAGCATAGCAGGAAACCATACCAGCAGGATTTTAGGTCAGAGTTTTTAGCTTAATACAAGACAAACTGCAGTTGCTGCCTCCAAGCCATTTCTTTCTTCGTTCTTTTTTATTGTTATCTTTAATAAAAAGTGACTGGTTAATTCCACAGTTTTGAGATGTACAACAATATGTCACATCCCATTGTATTTATCTCGTTTGTATTAGATGCACTATGAAGTCTTTTTATACATGTTGTTTGATGCCTATGGTTTAAAAGACACTGTAAAACTCCAAGGGCACAACTGAATAGCAAAAAAATGAGAATAATGCAATGTAACCAGGGTTTGTAATCTTTACCTCATTATACAGAGGCAGAGCAGATAGAAGAACTGAAATGAACAGCTTGGGTGTATCCCCTTGACATTAAAAGATAAACAGTAAAATGATAGGTTGGTCCTTGTTTTGTCTTCCATGAACGTAACTGAACAAGGGTTGGACCTGAATTGTTAAAGGGATACTGTCATGGGGAAAAAAACTTTTCAAAATGAATCAGTTAATAGTGCTGCTCCAGCAGAATTCTGCACTGAAATCCATTTCTCAAAAGAGCAAACAGATTTTTTTATATTCAATTTTGAAATCTGACATGGGGCTAGACATATTGTCAATTTCCCAGCTGCCCCAAGTCATGTGACTTGTGCTCTGACAAAACTTCAATCACTCTTTACTGCTGTACTGCAAGTTGGAGTGATATCACCCCCTCCCTTTCCCCCCCAGAAGCCAAACAAGAGAACAATGGGAAGGTAACCAGATAGCAGCTCCCTAACACAAGATAACAACTGCCTGGTAGATCTAAGAACAACACTCCATAGTAAAAACCCATGTCCCAATGATACTCCTTCAGTTACATTAAGGGTAAGGCCAGACAAGGAGATTCGGGGAGATTTTGTAGCCTGGCGACTTATCGCCACGTCTTTTGCGCGACTATCTCCCCGAACTGCCTCAGCGGTTTTTCCCCATAGGCTAGAATGAAAAGTCGCCTGCGCTAATGCACAAACGGCGATGCGTTTTCAATAGTCGCCCAAAGTTGCCTCACTGAGGCAACTTTGGGCGACTATTGAATACGCATCGCCGCGTGTGCATTAGCACAGGCGATTTTGCGCTGTAGCCTATGGGGAAAAGACGCTGAGGCAGTTCGGGGACATATTCGCGCAAAAGACGTGGCGATAAGTCCGCAGGCGACAAAATCTCCCCGAATCTCCTCGTCTGGCCTTACCCCAAGAAGGAAAAACAGCAGCCTGCCAGAAAGCATTTCTCTCCTAAAGTGCAGGCACAAGTCACATGACCAGGGGCAGCTGGGAAATTGACAAAATGTCTAGCCCCATGTCAGATTTCAAAATTGAATATAAAAAATCTGTTTGCTCCTTTGAGAAATGGATTTCAGTGCAGAAATCTGCTGGAGTAGCACTATTAACTGATGCAGGTTTTCCCAGCCATATAAGATTGAATACTTTTTGGTATATTTTCTATGTCAATGTGTCATTTTATAATATTGCAGACCAATGCTGCACTGCATATTCTAGACGGGGCCTTACCAGTGCTTTGTAAAGGGGAAGAATTACCCTATCCTCTTGTGAATCTATACCACTTTTAATAAAGGACAGTACATTAGTGCTGATGAGTGGCATTGCTTGCTACAGCTACTGTAATTACCGTTAGGTACTTCTCCTTCAAGAATTTGTCTGACATAGTCCCATAAATGGTCTACATAGCCTGCATATATGGGATGGAGGCTGTATGAGTGAAAAAAATGGCAGCTTAAATAAAATAATAGGAATGTGGTGCATCCCTAATCATCAAAAGAGAATCTCACTTTAATATTAGAATCAGTATTAAATTGTGTTTGCCCAGACACATAGGCTTTTCCAACATCCTGGCTCTTTGGAGTTTAGCCTTAAAATATTTTAATTTAGGTTAAATTATAAATCCCTTTCAAAAATATTAATTCAATAGCAGTAATATTAATGTAAATGTTGGATGCCAATAAGACAAGATTTGCAAGGCAAACGTTTTAACAATAAAAACTGCCAGAATTAAAATGAGCGGCCATAAATGGACAGTTTCTTTCTGTTTGGTATGGGAAGCTCACTCGATGTCACAGATATTTCTTAATTTACAGTACAATAACGATATCTTGGTACATATTTGCAAACAATAGTCAGGGAAGTATTGATACAAGGGAAACACTTGGGACTGATGAGAATACCCTAAAATTGCCCAGTTCAACATTTGATTGAGTGTTTTCAAGAAATGTGTTTCTTATTCTATACCATGACATTACTAGCAAAAACAACAACTTGCCCTTGGAAACTCATATTTCGAAATGTATTACGGTAGAGATTCGTCACTGGGTGAAAACTGATCTGATTTAAGTAAGATAGGAGGCTGAAGTTACATAACAGACCTTTCTAGGTTACATTTAATCCGAAAAATATCCAGTCTCCCTGCAATGACAGAGGACCCTGAGCAAGTGGAAGAACCTGTTCAAGAAACCAAAAAACAGCTTTTAAAGGTCAAACTAACAGAGATTGCTCATGCTGAAATACTCGATATGTGACGTCCTTTAACTAACTTACTGTGTCAAGAATGAACTGCTTATCAATACCTAAATGAAATGACTAATACTAGAAAACAGCCCAACCTACTTTTTGAACATAACCAATTAACGCCTTTTAACTACGTCTTGTACGGTAGGAGATTCCATAACCTCATTGCCATCAAGTTGATGGGGAAACCACATTTCTTAGAATCTCAGTTGAGGTGTTTGTGCATCATCTGTACATTTCACTACACATTATATCACTTCCAAGGTCTCTGATTGTAGTAATTCTGTTTGCCTTCTGAGATCCTTTTCTAAGCTCTTGATAACACTTTAACACTTTATTCAAAACATTTGTATAATGATAAATTATTCTGGACACCATGCCGTCTGAATTCCAGTAACAAACGCTATGTGCATATTGAGGGATAGGATTATAGAAGCATTAATAGCTATCTGTTTATTCTAGCTGTCACCGCAATGCTCATTTTAATAAGGATATTAAAGTGCATTATGTGATTAGTAGTTTTATTAAAGGGATACTGTCATGGGAAAAAAAGTTTTTTCAAAATGAATCAGTTAATAGTGCTGCTCCAGCAGACTTCTGCAGTGACTGGGGGCAGCTGGGAAATTGACAAAATGTCTAGCCCCATGTCAGATTTCAAAATTGAATTTAAAAAAATCGGTTTGCTCTTTTGAGAAATGGATTTCAGTGCAGAATTCTGCTGGAGTAGCACTATTAACTGATGCATTTTGAAAAAAAAACCATGTTTTCCGATGACAGGATCCCTTTAAACATGACCATTTAGTGAGACAAAAACGGGATCACACAGTGACATTACCAAGAGATAACTGGATGTAAATACTGCTACTGCCTGTTATTATTTGTTATCTCATGGGCATTGTCGTCTTTTTGCAGGTCATTTATAAAGACTATAAAAAAGTAACAGTAGTGTAATTTACATTTTCCAACTAGTGTTGGACGAATTTCTCCAAAAAAATTGCTAATTTCCCGGAAAAATATGTGAATCTCCTGCAAAATTCGCAAATTTCCCGCAAAATTTGCGAAATGGGAAAAGTTTGCGAAAATCGGAAACTTCACCAAAAAAAAAAACATTTTTTCACGAAAAAAAATTTGAAATTCAAACAGTTTTACACAAATATCTGGAAATTTGAAGGTTTTCACTTTGTGAAAATCGGAAATTGACGCCGGCGAATTTTCACCGGCAAATTTTCGTGGGAGATTCACGAATTTATTTGCCAGCAGCGAAACACAGAAATTCGCTGCAAATCCTTGCCAGGCGAATTTATTCACTCATCACTATTCCCAACCGCCCTGCACAAAAAATTGTGCCCCCCGTCATGTTACTACTCAACAAATGTATTAATTCGATAGCATAGATATAGGTCATGGGATATGGGGCATAGGATGCCTGTCTTCATCAGAGAAAGCTCTATGGTCAGCTTCCATTTTCTGAAGGCACACTTCTGATGTGCAAACACTCTCTTTGGTGCAGCCCAAGACATCTCTATGTTTTAGATGAGTTGGTGTAAAGGATATGTTCCAGCCTCCCTACAACTGGTATTGCTTGTTACACCTATGGCTTCTACTTAAGTGCTTTCTAGATATCATATTCCCATAAAAATAGACCAAATAGCCACACACTTCAAATATGAATATGACTTCCTAAGTAATTTACAGATACATGTTTAAGATGCATACACACATCTGCTGTTTAGTTAGCTATACTAAATATACACTTCCACACTAAAGCTTTGGGGAAAAAGACATTTTGATCTCTCTGTAAAGAACTGAAAAAAGCTTTCATCATTACTGTCTGAGTCAGCCTGGAGGTAAAAGCCTCTCTTTCAGCGCTGATTATCACAGATGTTGCCACACATGAGCAACGAACTATGCTGCAAGAAGAAGAGTCAGGATTAAAATCTATTTATTTATAAATATATATAGATATAAATCGATCTATTTAAAGTGATAGTGTCAATGTGCACATATATATACCAAGCAGATGCGGCGAAAATATACAAAATCCAAGTAGGTATGAAACTTAGGGCCACATTCCTACAAGACAGCAGTGGTAACTAGTGATGAGTAAAATTTTTAGCCAAGTTTTGTTGCGAAAATGTTGCCCATAGACTGTAATCGGTTAAAAAAAGGTTTTGACACCCATAGACTTCAATGTATTTCAGAGAATTTTCACCATTCCGTGATTTTTCGAAGAAGCGAAAGAGATCAGATTCACCCATCACTAGTAGTAGCCAGCCAGATATTACGTACGTATGTATATAATTATTTCTATTCTGCTACTGACTGGAATGTAATTATGAATCGCAAGAGATGTTAAAAATGGGTTTTGTGAATGTTTAGCGCTGATCACAATGTAAGATCATTAACTGGGAACATTACATCACTAAGCAAAGGTGAGCGTTAACATCTGTTCTGAAGTTTTGTTAAATATTTCATCACAAAATACGCTTCGCAATTGCAAAGTTTTATTACATAAACTGCGGATGTTCGCAAAAACCATTTGGTCGCAAACTTTGTGAGGAAATCGTTGAGGTCTGTAATCAGTTAAAAACAGTGTCGGACTGGGCTGGCGGGACACCGGGAAAAATCTGGTTGGCACCGGCCCCATAAAGAAATAAACCTGTGTGCGGTGTTTGCATATGTGCACGCATCTCACCGTGTTCACTTATTTGTACACCATGGGCCAGGGAATCGGATGATGGGAGGGGATCCGCTGGGACTGCGAGGAGGGCTCTCCATTTGCAGCCCCGGTGGGCATCCAAGGCTCCAGTCCGACCCTGGTCAATAGGACCCAAACATGGTCGCTAACATTTGCAATGGTCTTTGCGAACATTTTTTGCACTAGCTAAACATATATTCCCCCAATGGTGGCCCCCCTTCAAGTCGCAGACTGACTCATAGTTAGAGAGCTAAAAAGCAGGAAGTAGTGTTCTGGCTATTATGTTACACATCCAGTCACTCCAGTCTTTATATATTACATTTTTGTCTAACTAACTATATTAGAAACGTTTTTTTTGCACATACAGTGTATTTAACCAGATTTTATTTTCACTATGAACTGTTCCTTTGAGTTAACTTTTATGTTTTTTATGTTATAGTATGTTCTATTTCTTGCACGTTTGTAATTGGTTTTCTTTATTAGTTTATTTTTTTTATAGTTTTTTAATTATTTTTCTTCATATTCTGCCTCTTTCAAGTTTTTTAATAGGGGTCACTGATCCCAACAATTTTATTGCTTTTATTGTTTGTATTGTTTATCTTTCTGTTGAGTCCCTCACCTATTCATATTCCAGTCTCTCATTCAAACCGCTGCCTGGTTGCTAGGGTAAATACAACCCTAGCAACAAGATAGCTGCTGAAATACCAAACTGGTAAGCTATTGAACAAAAAGCAAAATAACTGAAAATTGACAAAAAAATTAAGATGTTAATGGGGTTTTCTGGATAATGGATCTTTCCGTAATTTGGATCTTCATGCCCTAAGTCGACTAAAGAATCATGTAAACATTAAATAAACCCAATGGTGCAAATTTACTAAGCGGCAGGCAGCGCAACACTTCAGGCGAAAATTCGCTCAGACAATGCTGATTCACTAACATGCGAAGTTTTGTCCAGGGCGCCGAACGCTGGAGAAATTGCGCTTTTGTTTATTCAGCAAGCAGAGCGAAGATGCGCTAGCCTTTGCATACGGCGGAAGTTAAAGTTGAATGGACGTATATGTTGCAGCAAATACATACACTACACAAGCCCAGGGAAGCTTAATAAAATAAAATAGAGTTGTTATAATGCCCTACACATGAGCCCAGTGTATAGTTTATGTGCCATATGTTAGGAAATGTAGGGGGAAGCCAGTTACCACAAAAAAAATGTAAGCTCTTTTGCAGCCTATCACCCTGAATAAAGGAAAAGACGCCAGTGGTTTTTGGGACTTGGAATAATTTTCAACAAAAAAAAATGTTGGTTTACAGCCTTCTATTTCTTCCTGCTCAGAACAAGTCATACATGTCATGAATCCCAGGTTAATAGCAAGAGCAATGGGTGTATCAGGTGTTAGGAAGAGAGGGCATATATCAGTGAGTTCCAGTCATAAGCAGCACAATCAGCTCAAATATTATTAGAAGAACACAAATAATGAAACAAACTTATTAAACATTGAATACTATTGGAGCGTATTATGTACCTATGGTTGTTCCTCTTTAAAATCATCAACTCTCACTGACAGAGATACACTTGTAGTTGTGGTAAATGATATTCTTATATAAATGCGTTATTGCAAAGGGCAGCCATCTTTTGGGCTTCCAGCTGTTGCTAAGCAACTTCTCTTACTTGTCAGTCATCAGCAGCCGCCTACCATTCACAGGGCCATACTTTTACTGGCTTGGCTTGCCTAGAGTCTAGCTTATTAAAATGCATATAATCAAGTTGATAATCAGTAGTCTGTATGTAAACACAGAGGATTTATATGACTCTTTCCAACGCTGATTTTAGTACTCCCCCTCCAACAAATGTGAGAGCAGAGGGGAGTTGGCAAATGAAACAAAGAGTGTCCCATAGTTACTGTTACTAAGGGACCCTGTTCACATGGGTTTGTGTGTCTCTTCATGTTCCTTCATACATACTATCTGCTCATAGAAAATCTACAATATAAAATATAAATATAAAAAGCATAGTATGACGGTATGGAAATTAATAAACAATATGTACATATATATCACATATGTGTAAATATAAAAACATATTTCTAATGGCTATGATAATCAACTATAGTTGTCTGATTTATACCATCCCTGCTTATATCATTTTTTTATTCTCAGTTCTATTTCATATGTTCTGTCATGCTCATGTCAGAACATGTCATATTTATACAGATCGTATGACAGAGATCCGATAACACTTTATGAATTACATATTATGTTTTTTTTACAACGTGCAGGGCATGCAGCAAAGAGCAAACAACTGCCTTGTGTCTGCCAGTGTCCCTCTCTGCACTTTGCCACAGTTTTTAATTAGGCTCATGGCGCAAATCGCAGCAAGACCCCAGACGCATGCACCAAGGAGTGTGATTTTTTTTTATGTAATAAAAGGGGCTACATTTGCCCAAGAGCAGTAACTTATAGCAACCAATAAGCAGGTAGCTTTTACTGGTCACCTGTTTCAAAGCAAACAATTTATTGGTTGCTATCGGTCACTGCTCCTGGGCAAACTTAGGGGGTTATTTACTAAGCTCTGAATACCCAAAATTCCCAGAAATCCGAAAAATGTGTGATTTTTTTTTGTGTTATAATAGGCTTAAAAAAAAAAATCACCTGTCGAGTTTGCATCAAAATCAATGGGAACAATCCCATTGATTTTTGGTTTCACAAAGTTTTCAGAGCTTTCAGGTGAAAACTCTGAAAAATTTGGAGTTTTCGGGGGAGAATTCACAAAAAAATCATGAAAATCTGAGCTTTTCCCGCAAAGGTAATTTTCGGGAAAATGTAATAATAAATAAGCGTTAAAAACCCGAGCAGGTTAGATTGGAGTTTGTAGCAGCCGATTTTGAGATAAATTCGGACCTTGATAAATAACCCCCTTAGTGTTTTTCATTACATATGGAGGCTTGTCCATTAGCACTTGTGTCAGGGGCCTTTGTATATGACCCCTTTTAAGAGAAACAGAACGATACTGGTATACAATTCTAATAAACTCTTTATAAAAAGCAAATACCTACACATTTAATGAGCAAATTTAATAAAAGATTTATTATCAGTTTATTGATTTATTTTATATACAATTTAGGTAGCTGGTATTTTGGTGGTTGTAAAAATCACTAATATAAATAAATATATTCTGTGTTTGTGCCCTAGGTACTTAAATGACTTCCTAGGCCATTTAGGCAAGAATTAGTGATAGTAAAAGAGGCAGGGGCGCGTTGCCAATGAGGCGAGTTGAGAGGCCGGAGTGGTTTCCAGGGGCGGCAAAAAACTGCTCATGGTCGAATTTCTGGTTTTGAAAATGCTCTCCGCATTAGTGTTCCTGCCTCCCCTCCTGACAGGTAAGCCGGTGAGGGGGGGGCGGCATTGCAGGAGCCGCCTCAGGTGGCGCTTTCCTTAGAATCTGCGCTGAAAAGAGGTAGAGAGTCTGAGACATAGATGAGATAGATGGACTCAAGGAGAAGGAAAGGCAAACCATAAATAGGCTTCTATGCAAAGACTTGTGGACATAGAACTTACTTAACGTTTTCCAAGTTTTCTCCCTGGTCTCATGTAGAAGTGGTTACACTCATAGGAAGACTGCAGCATGTGACTCGGGTGACGTCACACTTTTCACTGTCTTCTTCTTTCCTGCTGGCAGAGGCAGCCTTGTGGCGCATTGAGCATAATTTAGATCAACTGCGCATGTCCTGTGGGCGATGCCTTTCTCTTAATCATGATTGACCTTAAAGCACACGCCTCCTACCCAATCGCATTCAAAGCATCCAGTAACTAAGGAGACGCACGAGCTGAACGATTTAATTTTAATTAGTACAGCAAACACTCAGCATCTAGCGCTTGCGGTGCGGTGCACTGCGAGGGGACACAACCACTACCACTAATGACTACCTCTACTGACACTACCACTACTGAGTGCTATGTCAGTAGTGACGCACTCCTGGGGTCAACTATTTTTTTGCGTGAAGTAAGCGTTCGCTACATTACTAAGATGGTGCCTGCCAAACTAAATAAGCAATCCAAACAAGGAGATGGATTCTACCCGATTAGAATGGCCTATGTGACTTTCTACCATAGCGAATTTGAACGACTTGGGGAGTACAATACAGGGAGGTTTTGATTTTTTCCTTTCCTTCTCCTTTAATATAAAATCTGAATTTTAAGTGGAAAAAAACTTTAATTGCGATTTATTAAACCCCAAGGATGGAGAAAGTTAGAATATGAAAATACGGCATCTCAGAACTGTTGAGGTTGCATATAAGTCTATGGGAGATATCTTGATCCGCGCAGGGTTTTGTGCAATAATCTAAAGATTTAGTGGTTTTTGGGCAAAAATCCGAAAGATTTGTATGATTTGAATTTTTCACAAATTTTACTTGTTTTTTCCAGCACAGGAAATTTTCGGGAAAATGTATTGATAAATAAGGGGAAAAAACCTGTGCGGATTTGGTCAGAGTAGTTTTCAGAAAATGAGATAAATTCGAACTTTGATAAATGGGCCTCCAAGTCTTCAGCCAATATTAATCCAACTCTTAGGGGCCGATTCACGAAGGGTCGAACATCGAGGGTTAATTAACCCTCGATATTCGACTGGGAACTAAAATCGTTCGACTTCGAATATCGAAGTCGAACGATTTTGCGCAAATCCTGCGATCGATCGATCATAGGATTTTTCGGTTGATCGAACGATTAAATCCTTCGAATCGAACGATTCGAAGGATTTTAATTCAACGATCGAAGGAAAATCCTTCGATCAAAAAATCTCAGGCAAGCCTATGGGGACCTTCCCCATAGGCTAACATTGACTTCGGTAGCTTTTAGCTGCCGAAGTAGGGGGTCGAAGTTTTTCTTAAAGGGACAGTACTTCGACTATCGAATGGTCGAATAGTCGAATGATTTTTACTTCTAATCGTTTGAATCGTTCGAATTCGATCGAATTCGATCGAATTTAACCAATTCGATGGTCGAAGTACCCAAAAAATACTTCGAAATTCGAATTTTTTTTTATTCTAACCCTTCACCCGAATTTCGTGAATCGGCCCCTTAAAGTCTTGTAAAAGCTCCCAGATAAAGAGATTTTGTTTCCTCAAATTTGAGTAGGGGTTCCTCAAAACAGAATTTGGGTTTGGTATTAGGCTAAATCTTTTATGGGGTATTTGATTTCCATCTGAATGGGATTCAGTGCATTCCTAAGACAGATAGATGGGTGCACATATGTATACATGTATACAAAGATAGATAGATATGACAGATAGACAGTCCGACAGACAGAATGGCAGTGGCAAAATGCATTAACAGTGATTACAAGAGCAGAGGAGTCTGGGGGAATTGTGCACTTTGCAGTTGTAATTACGGTCCTTAGGTATAAAAGTGCTAGAGTCTTAGAAGAAAGGAGACATTATAAGAAAGCCATTATAAGAAAAAATGTAATACACAGAAAGGGGAAAAGGCATTTCAATATATTTCAGAATTCAACAGGAATCAAGCTGAGGGCTGTGCCAAAGGAGTTTGCATACACCTTTCAGTGAAAGTGGAATATATAGTGCTTGATGTTCTACTTTGCAAGGATTGAAAGAGAGGAGATGGGAGGCTAGGCATTAGGAAATTACTGTAGTCAGCATGGAAAATGATGAAGACAGGTTTAAGAGTGAAGAATGAGAGGTATGTATTTGTCATGCTGTGAAAGACAGAAAACTGGATTTCACGAATAGAGGGACCCATCCATTTATTATGAAACGCTATGGCAGGAGTTTTATTCTTTGCAGAGCACTATGACAAATCCCTTTGATGCTTTTGTGTTTATAGTTTACAAAGTACTTATTTTTCTTTTTTGTGTGTTTCTGTGTTTCCTATAAATTTCCAGTTGATTTATCTTCTGTTATTCTCTTTTATTTCTTAATGACCCATACATGACTGTATCTGGATTAGACTGAGCACTGCTAATGAGCCTAAAGACTGAACAGGATTATTGTTTGTTTGTTTTGTTTTAAGCACTTGTGATGTGTTTTTAAAGAGATAAGAACGAATGATGAACATTTGATAAAAGTCATACTATTACATGGCAACCATTGATCAACAGGGCCTGGCTGAAGCCCACCTATTTTGTCAAGTAAAGGATTAAGAGGCCTTTTGGCAAAATAATGTAAGCTACCTCCTGACTACTACCAAATTATTTTCACCCTCCCTCTTTTCTCCTCCTCATAAACTTTCTACCTCCTCTTCTATTCTCTTCTCCCTTTTTGTAATCATATTTCTTATCTGTTTCTCTTCATGTTTTACTGTGCTGTTCCAAAACCTTATGAGACCGAGTTAAATATGACTGACGCTGCTTAACAAATTCAAGCAACAATGGCATGATCGTGCCCATTATGTCATAACAAACACATGAATATACAATTTTACTATTTTTATTTCTGAAAACATAATAAAACAGTTTGAAAAAACTGTGCATCCTCATTCTTTACAGCAGTACAGGGCTTTGAGCATATGTAGAGAATATATGTAGAGAATAGTTAAAATGGCTCAATTACATTTGTATCCAGACCATTGCTGCACACAGAACCTGGTACAGATGTTTGTTCCATAACTTGAACAAGCTCCCAGCCTGCCCAGCCATTTTGTAATGAAAAGACTTGCGCTCAGGGCACAGTGCAAACTTTTTTTTGCACTTTGCACTGTGACCTGCACATTGTAACTAAGCTCTTAAGTCATTTTCTTTGCATAATCAGTGTGAGGAAAAAGCAACTAGAGGAACTGCCAGTGTAGATAAAATTATGTAATCAGAGTTCAGAAACTTGCAAAGCCAGTCCAAATCATCCAATGACAGATAACCATCCGGGCCCAAATGCCAGGGGACTAGAGTAGGGCAGGGGTGGATTTAGGACATGGTGATGGCAGACCTGGGATGTTATGGGGGTATAGTGGGGTGGAGCAGACATTGAAGGGGGAGTGGCACAGCCCAGGGCCGAAGCAGCAATCAATCCACCCCTGGAGGCATCAAAGCAAATTTAGTCACAGTTCTTAATGATCATATAAAAATTAAGACACTAATTAAGCCAAGTTGCCAGTTCAGGAAACAAAAGACAAGTCAGAAGCCAGTTCAAAATAATTCATAGTCAGAACAAAGGGGAAAGTCAATAACTGAGCTTCCATCTGGGGAGGGGCCATTCAGTAAATACAGAAAGAACTGGAACCAGGTTCTGGAACATGCTACGATTGAATTGTTAGAATTTAGTGCAAATTTTCGCCCTAGAAAGACTTCTCCACAATTCGTGAAACTTCACTAATGTCAATTCACAGCGAATACACTTAATTATCAAAATGCAAAGTTTTGTCTCAACGGACAAACGCTGGTGAAGATTTGACAATGAAAATTTGTCTGCGCGGACATTTCGAAGCGAATGTTTGCTAGCGTTACTTTCTTCCTATCGAAACTTTGCTAACATACTTGCGCTTATGTCAGTCTAAATATGGTGGGTACATACAGGTCATATATATGTCTTTATTAGTGATTGTTGGTGAAATTGTTGGAAGTAGCCACTTATTATTAAAAATGTCCAAGGAAGCAAAATAAATACAGAAGAGATCCTTTATTGTCCTAGACATGAGCCCACCCTAAAACAAATGTGGAATGAGCTTTAAATGGTTAAAAACTATTTACCAAAAAATATACAACTTTTAAATATAAGCCCACATGAAAATATGAAGGAAAAAAGTTTTTCTCTTCTTTTTTTTATGACTTTTCGGCATATAGGATATGATGTCACTGACATCAAATTGTTGAGGGTGTAGCCAGGTATAACTGGCGAAGCAGAGTCTGGCAAAAAGGGAACATTCTGGAAAGTGGGTTTTTCTTCATATTTTGATGAATTTACTGAGTAACAATAGTTCGCCTAAGAGAAAATTCATTAGCACTTAACTCTTTCGCTAACGAATTGTCTTCTGCGCCTGTTAGTCAATTAGCTATGTCCCTTTTGGTGAATTTTAACTAGCGACTGCCACGTTGCCCTTTAGTAAATCTGCCCCAATGTGTTTTTGAGTACTAATCACTGGCACCAGGTGACCTGCTGCCTTTCTGTCCAAGTTAATTGAAGGTATATTCCAACAGATAGTAGATTTGCAGTAATGTTAAAGTTTCAGATAATATAACTGTACACAGCTTGGCTGTAAAGAAGATGTTAAAAACATAATTAATAGCTATCTGTTATCATCACCAGCTTGATTTCCAGAAATAACCCCTATGGTTTAATAAAAACTGTGAGCTTATTAAGTTTAATGGTGAGGACCATTGGCAGAATCGAATAGTTTTATAATAATCCAGGTACATAAATGAAGCAAATCCTGGCCAAGAGAAGAGACAAACCAGTCTAGTCATCTGAAAACTCAGCATGCATTTGTTTTGTGTGGGTATTTACTGTAGACCCAGTGAATTCACTTAGTATAACCACAAAGCTCTGTAGTGAGGGGGACCAAGAATTTTTTTTTCAGTTTCAAGGCCCCAACCCTTGTAATCATAATGCAGGGGGCGTAACAGGGTCAAGGGTTTAAATACTGTTTTTGACATTTATTTAAAATTTGAAAAAATCGGATAATTGTTCTCTTGGAAAGAGGGACCTAGAATAAATAGTACAGTAGACAGAAATATTTATTCTGCACATACAGTAATAAAGCTAAGGATAAGTCAATGGCAGATACACTGGCAGTTTCCTCTCCCTGCTCTGAATAATACAAATAGATGGTTAGAGCAGATCCAGTGTGCGAAGCAAAAAAGACATGTTACGCAGCCTGATGTTAAGTGAGTAGGTTCTGCACTCCTGCTGCTTTGATCTCACATTTTCCTTTCCATCTACAAGTCCACATGCTGGCACCACAACTGGCAGTAAATGAAAATACTTTTAGGAGTGAGGGAGCTTGGCAGCCCAAGTGAAAGGCACAGTGCCAATGAGACGCAGTTCCCTGTAAGTCAAAAGTCTTCATTTCATACATCTATATACAGTTGCCAAAACTGAATACAGTTTAAAAATCATTTTGGCCGGATTTAATACGCAAAGTTGTTCATATTGAAACATGTTGTTATTAAAGTGAGTGCCAGAAGAAGATGATCCCCATGACACCTAATTTCATGAAACTGGTATCGCATGACAATTAATCCTATATAATGGAATACACTGGTGTACTATAAGCTATATGATTTATCATGTTCTATATTTTTGTAAAGCTTGAATACAGTTTACAACTATAGTAGAACTGGTTAAAGGGATGGTTCACTTTTCATATGTTAGAATGGCCAATTCTAAGCAATTATTCAATTGGTCTTCATTATTTATTTTTGTATAATTGTTTTTGATTATTTTCTGCCTTTTTCCAGCTTTCAAATTGGGGGGGGGGTCACTGACCTCATCTAAAAACCAAATGCTCTGTGAGGCTACACATATATTGTTATTTCTTCTTTGTGATACTCTTTCTATTCAGGCCCTCTCCTATCCATGTTCCAGTATCTTATTCAAATCAATGCATGGTTGCTAGCTTAATTTGGACCCTAGCAACCAGATTGCTGAAACTGCAAACTGGAGAGCTATATAAACAGCTAAATAACTCAAAAAAGACAAATAATAAAAAATGAAACCCAGTTCCAAATTGTCTCAGAATATCTCTCTACATCATACTACAATTTAATTTAAACCCCCTTAATGGTCTCTCTACCCAATAATTACTATTTTTATAATTCTATATGTTTTGGTCTAATTTTCACTACATGACAATCCTTACACATCTCTCAGAATAGCATGATGCATAGATGCTGATAAGTGGTATATTAGCTCTTGTAGTAGGCATTATTATGTATTCCTTGTGTATCGACTTTTCTTTACAAATAATTCAGACTGTTGCCTATTCTCTCTATCCTGTTTTAGGTGGTCCAGCTGACAGTGATCTATTCCCAGTCAATACATTTTAGAATGGTGCTTAGTCTGGCTGTGCTTTGTGCATGTTATGGATATTTTCTGATAATGTTTGGTCCTTTATTTTCACCAGCTCACAAGTCAAATAAAGGAGCTGCTGTCACTGAGGGGTGGACTGAAGAATGTAATAGACTTGTGTAAACAATATAATAGCGACCCACACAAACTATTATAATGTCACTCTCTGTCATGATAAGGCTACCCTTCATGGGCTCTTGAGTGCACTGTTTGGACATGATGGTGGGTTGGGAAGAGAAAAATAATGTAATAGCGCATGATTTTAGACATAGGAAGAGGACTGGTCCAACACAACACTAGCCAGAAGCAGGATATATCACTTATAATTGCATCATTCACAATTTTATTGTGAAGAACAGCCAAAGAAATAAGAAAGGACCCCACAGATCTTGCAGAAAAAGAGTAGGCTATAAAAGCATTAATTTAGGAACTACTGACCTACTGTCTGTAGTCATGGGAAAATGGTTCTAGCAGCATCGGAATACAGAAACCAGTCATTTGGCAAAGCAGCCATTCTAATTAGTTACAATATATGGAATAATATCCCTATGACTTTCACACTAATAGGCTTTATACATGGTTACCTCATACAGCAATGAACCTCAAAGCTTTAGGAAAAGAGGAAATGAGCAGGCCATGCTCTAGTGCCTCCAGTAGTGTGATATCATAAGGGTGCTTGCTCTGTGTGCCAATACAGATTCTTTCTTGGCTCTTGCCAAATTATTTCTGAAATTTATGGTATAAATCCTTCACATTAGCCTTTTGTTTTGGATTTCTGAATTTATTTCACCCTTGCATAAATAACTAACCCTTTAGTCTTATATGGATATTAGTATAAGTTCATATGCTATTCTGATGTAGAAATGTACAGACTGTTCACTTGTTATGTAAGCAAACTCCACTGTTACTATAAAAAAGAAAAATGAATGGTCAGGGTTGAATATTATTGTAACCTTATAGTATATAATAATTATATATTATGTCACTATATAAATAATTAATGGAGCTAGCAGTGATTTATAACCATATAAACAGTCTGTGCCACGTCCACTTATTTTTGCTAGCATACCTTACTTGAGACCATTGTCATACTCTTACCTTTTCCAAATGCCTTACAGTTTATCATTGGTATGCAGCCTTTCTGCACATTCTTGTTGTGATGGGCGAATTTGTTGCGAAATGGCGAAAAATTCAATGGTCAATGGGCGTCAAAATTATTTTTATATGCGCGACTATTTTGTCCAAATACATTAAAGTCGATGGGTGTCTGAATAATTTTGTCGTCCGATCCAATTTTTATGCGTGCAACTACTCTGACACGCATCATAATTTTTTTCGCTGGCGAATAAATTTGTGAAAGTGCTTCGAAAATTCAGCAAAACATGTCAATTCACCACAAATTCACACCTGGCAAATTTATTCGCCCATCACTATGAATAACTGCATGCCATTTTGTAACTAAATGTAACACTGGGAGGCATATTTATCAATTTTTGAGTTTGAGTGAAAAATTGCAATCATGAAAAAACTCACAATAAAGCTCCAGCAATGTTTTTTTTCCCTCTATTCTTCCATTTATTTTCAACTAAGCTGTAAAACTGAGCAGTTCCGGACCTGGCTTCAGTTGTGCATGTTAGTCTTTGTTGACCACTTCCAAAAGAATGTTGTGCACAACACTACTAGGATACTCTACTTTTTGGGGAGATATAGGGCACATGGGGCTGCTTTAAAGGAGTATCTTCTAGTGATTTAGGAAGGTGCCACTCCAGCCAGAGGGAGATTAGGTAAACATTGGGCTCTGGACCCACCAATGCGAGTAATACGAGGTTGATACTGTGTATGTTACATCTTTTACACTGTCCTCCTGTTGCTGTTAGTAAGAATGCATGCATAGTGAGTCATTACAGTACAAATAACCGCACATCATCTAGTAGTGGGGTCAAACGCAACAGAAACTTTTATACCCTTTCATGCATGCAGGCCCCCATAAAAAAAATCCTAGGCCCCGTGCACAAAATCGCAAGTGATCTGTGGCACAAGCAAAATTCACTGGTCACACACCATTTAGCATTTAGCACTCCTATAGGTCCAGGCCGCTGTGCCCACAGGTCTGCTTCCTCAGTTGGTACCCCACTGTGCCCTGACTATCTTTCAAAACCGACCAACCTCAAAGTGTTTAAGGTTTTATGGGGAAATTTTATGGTGAATGTGTAAAATTTTCTTAATGAAGACACAACTTAGTTAAGAAAAATAATTCCGTTAGCGTCTGCATCCGACAGTTATGTCGCGTCGGAACAACATTGTGACACCATACGACAATTCTATCTCTTACCTTATTTTTGTTGTCGGATCGCGACAAAATCGCTCGTGGAGTCCTACCCTTCTTTGTGCTTCTTTTCAGTAGAAAACATGGATGGCCCTTGTGTTTGAAATGAAGGTGGTAACGCCACTGTTTTGTAAAGATCAGGACTAAGATAGAGAGTTCAACTTCAAATGAAATTTAGTATGTTATATGGAAGTTGTAATCAGATTAATTTTACATCATTATCTCTTATTATCTGCAGAATTTCAGTCTCATGCTTTGTTTTTATATGGTCATGTTCTGTTATTTAGAAGGTCTGAGCTATTTCATCGCAATGTAAAGTATCTGGTCACCTGCAAGCGTACTAAAGGAAAGGGAGCGGTATATTTACTGATTAGGGAAATGGTTGTATATTAGTTGAGACCTTTGATTAAAATATTTTTTGTTGGTGAATACAAAGTTAGAAATGGTAAACTTTTCAGAAACTGGGTAATAGGCTAGTTAGCTGCCATTAAAAAAAAACATCAAACATCCAAAAAGACCACAGTACAGGAGGAAAAAATTGAGTTTTATGTAGTATTTATACAAATTGGAAAAAGAGCATATAAGCTTTGTATATCTACTTTTTTAATTTTCAGAGCTGTCCTTAGGGGGTTGCAAATAGGGGCAGCTGCCCTGGACCTGCACTCATGAAGAAAAGAGGGGGCCCTGCACTGATGGCAGCACAGATGGAAGGCCAATGAAGTTGGCCTTCAAGATAGAGAAGGCCAACTGAGTAGCTAGCCCAGGCCCCTCAACCACAAAGGACTGCCTCTCTAGTGCTTTCAGCAAGCTCGCTTGTACGTCTATGGACTTACATTTACAGCACAGACACTGTGGCTAAATGAACATGTGATCATGAACTCCCCACAGCAAGACCTCTGACCCACTAAGGTTCTGTGCATCAGCTGAAGATATATGAGTCAACTCTGCTGTCCTAAATAATCTTGTAATCTTAAACATTTCTTTAAGACCTTAACAAATCCTTTAATTATATGCCTAGCAATGAGCTGCATTATCCTCAAGGTTTTCTAAACCACCGTAAATACAACATCAAAAGATGTACGTAATTTGGCAATGTATTTAGTTTGAACTGTTCTTTGCAACTTTGTACAAAAAAAGAAGGGGATTTATCATTACACATTCCCTGGCACCATGTTACGGTATATTATTTAGTGATTATTTGAAATATACATTTTTAGTAAAAGTGGTTTTTAGATATAGGTGTATGACTGCCAATCCCACCAAAACCTTTCAAGTTATACAATATAGTAGTCCAAAATATTTACCTCTGGATAGACAGTATTTTTATAGACTGAAATCTACCAGGTCGGCTGTATTTCTTATTGAACGTGTCTCCTGACCAAGTTATTGGTCGCATGGGCTGGTCCTCCACCTAAATCCAAGACTGACACCCATTTTTAAAGGTATAAAACAACCATTAAAAGGACAGGTGCAGGGATTCTATATCCTTGTGGACTTTTGACTTTCCTTCCTGCAGAATAAAACAAAAAAAGAGCATTGTGGAAGCACTCCAAGGTCAATTAAAGTAAAAGTAAAGTATAATGGAAGTACGACTAACCTGGCAAAGCAACTGGGGGAATCAGTCTGTGAGACACATGTTTTGGTCAGGAGCAGGGATAAGCAAATAATTTGCTCTTGATGGTTTTGTGGTGAAATCCATGCAAGAATTTCACCAGGTGGTCTGTTTCAACAACCTTTGCCTTTCATATCAACCAATGGAAAGAGGGCCCTTCTAGTCCTCCCTCTGTCTATCTAAAGAGCTGTCTGGTGGGCACAGGTTGGGCAAGAACATAGAAACATAGGAGGTTTTTACTTCTATGAAGGGAAGGAAAAATTACATGGCGGTATTAGCTCCGCAATAGCATATCCATTGCCCTACCTTATTAGAGAAAGTCCTTTTCCATTATGCTACAACCGTCCTTCATTGAGAAAAAGGATCCCATGTTTTTAATTTTTTTCAAACCTGTCACCCAGACAGCTTGTTAGATAGACAGGGGGAGGGCTCTGATCACAATAGTTAATTTGGAAGCAAGGGGTGCATAATAATGGCATCTGAAATTCTTCTGCATTTTTTTCTGGCACACAAATGCAAAACAAAATGTATGGTAACATTCCACCAAATATTAAAAAAAAAATGTGGCTACTGCTTTAACCACTAGTTTGCTAAACACTAGTGATGGGCGAATTCCCGCGATTCTCCGCCGCTGAATAAATTCGCAAAACTGCCACGAAAAAAACGGACACCGGCGTCAAAAAGTAGATGCCGGCAGGAATTTTGCAGGAAATTTGCAAATTTTTCGGCGAATCAAAATGCCCCAAATTCGCCCATCCCTACTAACCACTAGTCAGGAAACACTTTTCCCAAGAAGTACAGCCATTGTTAGCATTTGCCCCGCTATTGAAAATGTGACCAAGGATAAATTGTCAGGAGTCAGGACCACCATTTGGGGTTTACCCTGATTAGACCATTTAACTTTATGATCTTGAACTTGAAATTAAAAAACCCTGTTATTAAAAATATATACATAGAAACTAAATTACTAATAAAACATGGGTCGAAGCAATGTACTTTGACTATTGACTACTTTGTGTGTTTGAGATGATTTTGTTGTTGTGGCCAGTTGCACTTAAATTTAACTTTTAATTTAGTTGACCTTGGAGTGTTCCCACAACCCCTTTGTAACGTTGAATCTTGCCACCCTTAGTATAAAAAGGTGGTTAAAATGCCACCAGATTTTTATGCTAGTACCAAATATATGTTTTCAAGCAATTTTATAAATATGTGTGATTATACTTTGCACAGACTGGTCTTTGTAAAACTTTTCTATCAAATTTATCAACCAATGGTTTGATATGGAACATTTTCCTTTTGTTATTTTATTTTCAGTCCTTTATTTTTTGTCATTTGTAAAAATTTTGAAACATTTTTAAAAGTGACTTTTGTTGGTGCAATTTTCACATGTAGTTTTGTTCATATGTAACTGAATGTCTCTTTCCATTATACAGGAAAATAGTGAAATGATGCATTTTCTAAATTTGTGTTCTTACGTTTCATCGCCTAAATAGTAAACTTTGATATATGATATATCTGTAAAATAGACCTTTATTTCTCTTCAAGTGCAGCAGAGTATAAGAGTAACGTTGACAAATGACAGACACTTTCAACAGCTCAACTCCTGACACCAGTACAAAAAGATCTGACCCATTAACTATCCGTACTGACCTATACAGAAAACCGATGGCAGGCTGAGGTATGGCAGTGACCTATAATTTTAAGAAATTATTCCCAGTAAGGAAAACAGGTTGGTCATGCAGTAACCTAGAAAATCAAGATGCACACTATCCAGACATGGGTAAGCTCACAAGCAGCTTTGTGCTTTTAAAGCAGCTGTTCAAATAAGGAGCTGCCCTGAGGAAATATATTAGCAGGCACGTAGGTAACATACATCTGCCATGTAGCCGAGCCAAAGCCCAGATGCAAAGTCTTAGAAGGATAACAAATAGTTGCCTTGTGGTGGGCCATTATTATTATTTGAAGAAGAAAAAAAGATTTGTCTGGCTAGAAGTGAGGCCATCTAGAACTTTTTTAAATATGTTTGTTTATGTCCCAGCCATTTGTTCACCTCTGTTGAGTTTTGATGTAGTATTAATGTTCCTAAATAAATTAAAAGAAATCACTTATTTTACCTCCCCTTTAAAATTAGTTTTTGGGTAATTTTAGCTCTTCCTTTATTGTATAATAAAAAATTAGATCAACTCCAGGGGTAAAACAGTTATACAATAGTAAGCTGCCCAGAATGTCTTGTAGACGTTCTAATGCAGCTACATGACTTCAAAAGATGACATTATGGGGCACATTTACTTAGGGTCGAATATCGAGGGTTAATTAACCCTCGATATTCGACCGTCGAAGTAAAATCCTTCGAATATCGAAGTCGAAGGATTTACCGCATTTCCTACGATCGAACGATTAGAAGTTGTAGTCGAAGGTCGAAGTAGACAATTCCAAAAAAAAATTCTATTTTTTCTTCTATTGCTTCACTCAAGCTTAGTAAATGTGCCCCTATGCATGTTTTGGTTGATTTGCATTTTTATCCATGGGTTTCGTCCAATGTTGACTTTTATCCCATTGGACAGTTAAGTTATTACAAAGCTTGTTAGGGTGAGTTTCATGTAACTGGGATATTTTATAGTCCTTTTATATTACATCTGGTTGGTGACATCTTTAGGTGAAAATCCACAGACACCATCAAGTCTCGAATGGTTTTAGCCATTACCCTAGGAACCATGTACTATAAGAGACTGGAATATGAATAGAAGAGGCCTGAATAGAAAGATGAGTAATAAAATGTAGAAATAACAACATTTGAAGCCTTACAGAGCAATTTATTATATGGTGCCAGCGATCACCACTTGAAAGCTGATAAGAAGTCAGTAGAAGTAGGCAAATAATTCAAAAAAATTAAGGCCAATTGAAAAGTTTCTTAGAAACAGCTATTCTATAACATACTAAAAGTTAACTTAAAGATGAACCACCCCTTTAAGGCACAGTTACATACACAAGCAAATGTACAAAGTGCAAGACTGGAAGCTAATTTGCAAAAACTTAAAGGGTAAGAATTACACACAAGTGCAAAATAGAGATTGCAAAGGAACAAGGTAGCTCTTGGTATTAAATCCAGGGTACCCATAGCAAGTTGCATCAATAGGTGCATAAGAATTGTGCTCCCCCTCCCAAAAAAAAAACACATTCATGTAGATTACTGGAAATTAAGTAGTACCCACTCTGACAATGTCATTTGCAAAAACATACACCCACATTTGTGCCTGCGATTGCATCTGAAAAATAGCATCAGAAATATGACATAGTTCTCAACATCCTTTTTTTGTTGTTATTAGAGTTTCAATGTCCTTAATATACATTTTGCAGCTCAAAATACTACCTTGATCAGAAAGGATGCAGACAATTCAATAGAGGAAGATGATCACAAGGTAAAATACAGTCAGCAGACAATATAAGTTAAATAAGACATCTTGTCAAAGGAACAAACCATCCTGAACACTTTCCAAATGACTTTAATTACCCTCTGTTTCTGGTTTACTGCATCCACTGCTAGACTAGCATTTTTCCCCGAAATAGCTGTACTTACTCCTATAAATATACAGTACATTTATTTGGTATTAGCCTCACTGATATTTTTGCTTCTTGTGTTCTTAGAGACATTATTCTTGTTTGCCTGAGCCATTAATGATAAGATTAAGCCTTTAAGTCTATTAACCTCTTGACTGCAAGCTCTTTGGGGAAAGGATAATACTTTAATTAGTTATAATTATCTCTTTCTATTTTACACAGCATTCAGTATTGCTAATAATACTTTTAGCAATGCCTTTATACCATTGCTTCTGAGTGAACATTTAATCAGGATGTCATATCGCACAATACTATAAGAGAACAACAAGTCTAATGCATGGTAGAAATATAAAGGTATATTAATGCCTAAAACATATTTTCATTTTCTGTGGAGAATGATGCATTGGTGCAATACTTCTTTTGGACTGGGACCCATCTCCCCCCTTTACTTTGACACATGAGGGGTCATTAACAAAGTGAATGACGGTGCAAAGTGCAAAGATCAAGTTCAAAGTTGCACACTTGTGCTGTCTTACATTTTTCTGAAACGCATGCATGTGCCCCCATGAGAAGTATATGTCCCCCCTTCCGCTCCCTACCTGTCCCCTGACTTGTGTGTCATTTAGATAAGTTAGGGAGTGTCCTCAGGTGCCACAACTAGCTCAGTAGCAAACAAGCACCTTGTATTACATTTCCCTAAGATCCAGACCAAGTAGAGCTTACTCTGTGACAGAAACTCAGACACTAGGGTCAGTTTCATTAGAAGCCAATTACCCTACGAAGACATTTTTGGAAAAACTGGAGCAGCCAAATGTAAATCCACTAAAACGTGGAGAGCATATGAAAATTTTAACATAGAGGGGCAGATTTACTAAGCTCCAATCCAAAAATATTCGAATTTCAAAGTAATTTTTTGGGTACTTCGACCATCTAATTGGTCAAATTCGATCTAATCGAATTATTCCAACGATTCAAAGTAAAATCGTTCGACCATTCGACCATCCGATAATCAATGTACTGTCTTTTTAAAAAATCCTTCAACTCAATACTTCGCCAAATAAAAGCTACTGAATTGAATGTTAGCCTATGGGGACATTGTAGGTTTTGGGCACTTTTTATGATCGAATAAAAATCATTCGATTGATTGCTTAAAATTGTTCGATTCGAACTATTCCATCGTACGGTCGAATGATTTTTATTCGATCGTTCAATCGAGCCTTTTGCGCTAAAATCCTTCGAATTCGATATTCGAATTCGAAGGATTTTACTTCAAGGGTCGAATTCGAGGGTTTTTTAAAAAGGAAATATTTTTTTAAAATTTTAATTATTTCGATAGAATCGAGTCTATGGGAGAGGACCTTTCCAGATAACAGGTCCCATATCTGTACTTTCTTCAAATGGGTTGCTTTTCCCAAAATAACATTTTTCAGGGTACCCATTATGAATTTGTTCATTGCAAATTTAATTATTCATGGTTTTTGCAAAAAAAAAAAAAAAAAATTAAAAATGTAAAAACCTACTACTAATTTGATTGTATATATTATTATGTGAAGTGCAATCCATCCCTGCCTAGAAGCATCCATTATACATAAGGATCAGATCTAAAATCTATGAATACTGTTAAACATAGGCCTAAAACAAAGGACAGGCCAACCGTTTTTAAAATATTATTAGATCTTAGAAATGCTTTCTGTTGGCTTTTTTGGTATCTCTTGCTTACAGACACAGGCTTCATTTTGAATACTAAGGGATTAGTTAAAAAAAGGACCACATTTCAGATATAATTATATTTAAATAAAAGAAAACAATACTACATATGAGCAGTTCTGTACCCCATTTAGACATCAACCATTTTGGATGATCTGTTTGATCCATGGGAAAATGAATGGATCATAGCGAGGCCCTAGGTAGACCCATTAGAGAGCAATGCATAACATTGGTGAGGTGCTCCTTGCCCAGTAGGATTTCAGCCATATATTAGACAGGCAGTTTATTGGGAGGCCTCCATGCATGGTCTTATAAGCATTCATGTCAATCCATTGGGAAACGACAATGTCAACACACCAATGCAGTCCTTCTCAATGAGTTTTCCTTGGATACACAATCCGCATCAGTCTCTAGGGATCAAGTTTTTATCAATTTGTGTATGGTCAACTTTATTTGGATTAATTCATGTATTTTTTTAACCAGAAGTCTTCCGAATAAAGAGTTTGCTTTTGCAGAGACCAGTGTTGGAACACAATAGGGAAATGGTTTCTCTGTTATCCAGGGGGAAGCTGTACACATGTATCCTTAGTAAATAAATAGCAGTTGTCATTTACACACACACAGGGCAATCCCTGGTTGGATGTCCATCTCAGAAAACAACATGCCACTTATCTTAATAGATTTGCAGGCATATATAACGCATAGCAATGAGTCACCTAATTCCTTTTCCTCTCAACCGTGATCACAGTTGGGGGGAAACTGCTTCTGACAGCATTTGGATTGATCGAATCACAGGCAGAATAGTTCTTGGTCAATTAGAGGTGCCTTGGGCTAATAGGGTGGTGTCTTGTCTTTTATCTTAAAGCACCAGTAACCCCAGCCACGCTTCAGTTTATTTAAGAAATGAAACAACCGCCCATCTGTGGAATTTCTAGGAATATCTTCCTCCCTGTAATTTCATTTGCCTCAGTCATCCTCTCCTTGGAAATTTGGAGTGGAGAAAAAGTCCTTTAATCCTATTGGAATAGCTTCTTGTCAGCACCTCTTTACACCAATGCTTTAAAGGCTCAGCGTGTTTTGATTTACAATAAGCACTAAGAAAACGACAGGTGCCCTTTATAAAAGCACAGTTAACTCATCTGAGAATAAATACTTGTACGAAAACAAAAGGAACCCGTGACCAGGAAACACAATTAATTCAGGTGTTTGCACAAGATTTAACAAATGGCAGTTGTCTTTTGTTACCAAAAAAAAATCATTAAATAAAAACATCCCTAGAGGCTTTATTTTATGTCAGTAGATAGAAAACTCAAGTTAAATGTTTTCGGAAGAACAAGCACAGCACTTGAAGGGTAATTTGTAGCCATTTAAAGATTCCTAGTGTTTATACATAAGTAAAATTACTACCCTGTTGCTCCTTCACCTACAGTATTTAATGGCTGCATTAACTAAATTAGAAAAAAAGTCATTCGACTCACATAATCACAGAATATTTTGCTATAATTTCTAGGCTAATGATTACATTATGATATGAGAGAGAATAGTAATGCATCTTAATTATGCAAAACGTTCACATAATTTGATAAGGAATATGCGCCTCACTTTATCCTTTGTAATTGCAAGCTGAAAGTGTTCTCAAACTTGTAAGTGAGTAAAAAGCTTCACGGAATATCTGAGTCTTAGTGCCTGGTAAGGGCCAAATTAATAATTACAGCCAACTTGAGTAGTGTGACAATTTACTTGTATAATTTGGAAAATATCGAAGCTGCATATTTGCTAAAATAAGAAGCCTAAAAACATTTCAAGGCAAAATAAAATAATAATTGAACACCGATTTCATTATAATGTTTGTGTTCTTGAAATGTAGCAATTTGTTGGAAAGAAAAAAGACAATGTCAGGAATCCAACTGAAGTGGACCCTGTAGCCATAAGAGATATGGATTTAGGGGTCCAAGTGGAACAAACCACAAACAAATATTCTCAGCCATTTGTTGTCATTGTCAATTAATATTATGCTCAGGCCCATGCAGACCTTCTTTACTCCTCTTGTTATATAATGTAATTGTGTAACCAATGTACCATGGCACCCCCTAATTGAGTTCCTGGTGGCACCCCTGAGCAATGGCTCGAGGGGAGCTGAGGAATGGTACCTACATCCAGCCAATAAATGTCTCTGCTTTTTACACTTACAATTGTAAGTGCAGTGTGAAAAGTGCAATTTTAGATACATACTCTAAGGGGGTTATTTATTAAACTCTGAATGCAAAAATTCCAACAAAAATCGTATAAAATCAAACTTTTACTAGAGAGTACTGGAGAAATGATGTCAGAAATACAGTTCACAGTGTTAGATGTCTGACATGTTTTATATTTTATATCCAACATTTAATAAGGAAAATTGCTCGCAATGTCCTTGATTAAAAGAAAAAAATAATTAACAAAAAAATTTCAAGATGACTATACCTCCCGTGTGAGCTTTTTAGACATTGTCTTATTCGCTCTAAACTGGAACTAGAATAAAAATAGACATTTACTTTGTCACTTGAAGTCCCAATCATGTCATTAGTTTTATCAGTTTTATCTGAAAAAAGACATTCTGTTCATCTCTCCGTTCATGTTAATTGACGGCGGAAAATAGAAACTGAAATGTCTGTTTTGTTGAAAGGCCAGAAGTGATGTGAATACACTTTACTTCCAGGGACTGCCTACTCTTGGATTGGCAAGATAACAAGCCTCTACGCTCAATTAAATCTGTTTTTTTTTTTTTTTTTTAAAAGCACTTCAGACAGTGCCAAATTATGCAATCAGATTTCGATGCTCTTTGCCTAGATGTGAAGTAGAGCATTGAGTGCTTGGTAAAACCAACCTTCGAAGCAATGCTCATAAAATATAAATAATAATAGGAAAACATTTTTTGCTTTGCACTTTAAAACTTAAAGTCAACAGGAATATTTCAACAACATTCTGTGGCAGGGATTCTTAACCTATACATTGGGTCCCAAAAATAGGTTCCTGCTGCTTACGCTGGGTCTCTTTAATACCCTTGGTAGTGCAACTTCTGAAAACACACTGAACATAGGGCAGGCAGAGTATGGAACACACAGGGAGCATAGGGCAGGCAGAGTATGGAACACACAGGTAACATAGGGCAGGCAGAGTATGGCACACACACAGGCAGCATAGGATAGGAAGAGTATGGCACAGACAAGGAGCATAGGGTAGGCAGAGTATGGAATACAAGGAGCATAGGGCAGGCAGATTATGGCACACACAGGGAGCATAGGGCAGGCAGAGTATGGAATACAAAAGGTATAGGGCAGACAGAGTATATCACACACAGGGAGCATAGGGCAGGCAGAGTATGGCACACACAGGTAACATAGGGAAGGCAGAGTATGGCACACACACAGGCAGCATAGGATAGGAAGAGTATGGCACAGACAAGGAGCATAGGGCAGGCAGATTATGGCACACACAGAGAGCATAGGGCAGGCAGAGTATGGCACACACAGGGAGCATAGGGCAGGCAGAGTATGGCACACACAAGCAGCATAGGGAAGCTGTTATCCAGATGCTTGGGCTTATCTGATTAAGTGGTCCTTTCATAATATGGATCACCATACCATGAGTCTCCTAAAAATAGTTTAAACATTTTTTAAATATATTAGGATTGTTTTGCTTCCAATAAAGATTATATCTTGGTTTGGAACATGTACAAGGTACTGTTATATTATTGTTTAATTAATGTTTACAAATGTGGATTATTTGAAAAAATACCTGAAAAATACCCGAAACCCTCTAAAACCACTAATAAAAGAAAGATCTTCCAATTGTAAGGGACAGATGCCATTGACTTCTACATGTTTTCGAAAGGTTTTAGCTGGAGTATTTTTGTATTCTGAATAGTCTCACTTTTTTCCGTCAAAAAGCCTGATCTGAAAAAGTGTCCCTGTTGCTACTCCTAAAAATACCATAAACATCATTACTTCTCACTTGATTATAATGCATTACTTGCCTGTTACCACTTGGGGTTGGGTATATAATAGGGAAATTTATTGATCTACTAGTGAGTGAATTTAAATCGTCCCTCTATGATGGAAGAACTCTGTTAGGCATTGGGGCTATGAAGAGATGATTCCGAGCTAGGTAGACGTTACTACGGCAACATGCAAACAAGCAGAGCGAGAGAGGCGGAAGGGAGAAATACGCAACCGGAACCAACATCCCTTCATAAGGTGACATGCGCACTGATAGCTTTGAAGCCCTTGAGGAAGTCAGCAGACGAAACGCGTCGGGCAGTGACGTCATCCACGAGCGCACTGGGAGACACGAGGCGGCCGAGACGCCGGCTAAACCATCTACATTGGCTGCCAGGTGACTCCAACAGACGGCGAAGTGGTGACTTTGTTTTATGCGAATATTTTAACATTAACATTGTGAGTGTGTTTTTAATGTTATTTTGGAATTAAAATATTGACGGTTTTACACTATGTCAGCGCATTGTTTTAAAGCTACAGAATCTGGAGAGAAGTAAGAGGATGACTGTTACACTATCTTTCTAAACGCCAAAATCTCATTTAAACGTTCGTGAGTACCCTCACATAAGATTCACTTCACTGTGTGAACTTTAATAAGTGGCACGGCAATTAGTATAATTTATAAAGGGCACCTTTTTAGTATTCTATTTTCACAAAGTGGTGTATTACATCTATGCGGAATTACTACACTATATGAGAATCATTCTCTTGTTGTCTACACCTCGTGCTGGATTAGCGCTGGTTCCCTTTCGCAACTCTAAATTATATCTGTATCATGTATTATATGTTTCTTTGCAGCCACTTTAAAAAATAAATATGGTAAAGTGAAGAAATATATAATTTTTCTATGTATCAGACAATTTACCCTTAGTGACATGTTTGCATTTAATTTAAACAAGGAGGATGTGGGAAGCAGTGTTCCTGAGTGGACATGTAGTAAAGAAGCTCCAGAACACTAGAGCTGAAAAATAACTAGAGGCTGTGCTATATGGGGAGACAGTAGAAATCACACCCCAATCAAAGGAGACCCCATAGTAGCAGATACTACCCACTGGCCAATGATATAGCTCAGATGATTTGTAAAGAGCTACATCATGATAGAGGCCATGGTAACATGGCGCACTCTTCCACAGTAAAAAAGATGGCTTACGCTCCCAAGTGACATATGAATCTGATAGTGGTGGATAAGATGCACACCTTATTCAATCTCCAAACAGGTGAGTTAGATAAAACAGTTGTAATTGTCTGACAATCAGTCTAAAGAAAATTTGTGATAATTAAGTATTGGAGATGCACTACATATTGGCAACCAACCTTACAGGTACATGGAAGACCATATCAGCGCATTATATTGGACAACATCTTAGGAGAACATGTGCTATATTCATGTACATCAGCTGAAAAAAACACAAGTTTATAATATTTGCTTTTTCCAAATCCCTCTAGAATCTAGAGGCTGATACACATGGGAAAAAAAGGAAAATTCCCAAAAGGCCAGTTCAACCCATGCGGGTGAGGGGGGAATAGAATTCTAGAATAGCAGGAGCCTTGTTTTTATCCTCTTGTAAATATTTGTAAATGTCCATCACATCACCTCTAATGGACCCCATGTAGACGTTTTGGGCCAAACCAAAGAGTTTCACTTGGTTGAACCTTTCCATGCAAGGTAAGTCATCTGTGAAACTAGAAGATGCAAATATAACCAAGAGATTTTTTTATATTGGTGCGGTTGTTCTTTTGGGCTCAATCAGGTATGGTATGGTGTCATTAGAAGAGTAGGGGCACAGTCAAAAGTCACAAAATTCACCCCTTTTCTCCTGTAGCTATTAGCATACGGCACTGCTGCCAACTACCCCTATGACCTCAACCCCATGCATGTCTAGGCTGCTTCTAGGGAGAAGGCTGTTAATATAAATGTGTATTATTCCCCCCCATAACCCCTTATATTAACACCAGTGTCATTCGCAAACGCCAGTTGACTTATCTCCACATATATATTCATGACTTTAAGGTTTTTTTTTTACTTAAGCTCAAATTTATCTCATATTTTTATTAAACCAAGCTCAACCAAACTATCCATCCACATCCACAATTATATTTTATTTTTCAATATAAAAACTTGAAAAAGTTGGGTTGGGAAAAAAACTCAATAAAATTGAGTGAAAACTCGAATCGTACTAATGTTTCTGACTGCACCAATGAATCACTCGGTTTTTTCAGGTTCTAGTCGAAAAACCCACAATTTTTTATATTATTGGGCTAAACCCAACGTAGACCATGATATCTTCAAATTGGGATATGGACTGTCATTGACTTATACATGACAGGTTTGAGATGGCTGATTTTCGTACTCTGGCTTTTTGCAGCATTGGGGTATAACAAATCTCGAAAAATTGGATTATTTTTTTGGAAGGATAAATTCACGTTTTTGTCCCAAAACACCAGACCATAAACAAATCTAATTTAGTAAATAAACCCCTAAATGTTAGTATTATTGTATTTTCTACCCTTAACTTCTGCTATTGGATCCTGACTTGTGCAAGAAAGGGTATTGCCAGCATAATTCAGACTCTATATTGCAAAGGGCTTTATTAATAGTGTTCCTGTGACTAGACAATGCTTGATAGGTCAACACTACATAACAAACTCAGCTAGAGAAGAGTTGAACTTGTAAAATTAACAACTCATTTTTTTCACAAAGCACTGCATAAATATGTTACTCAGAAATTTCATTGTAAAATACTGTTTGAGAAAAGGAAGGGTAGACATTTTTCAATGGAGAACAATTTACTCAAATTGCCTATAATTCTATGCACCCTGTATACTATATGCCATTATCAAAAATATATTTATCTGAGACACAGTTATCCGCATATGCAGTGGGAGACTGTGAAAGCATTCATTATGTAATCCATTACGTCGCTAGAGTTCCATTTGCAGAACCAAGGAACATGCAGGTGTCAGGAAAGGACAGCAGGAAAACATGACCGCCTAAGAGATGATTGCTGAGAAATGGGCGATAGATGGAATTTGTAGGCTCCAAGTTCTCCATGAGCAAAGGTTGTGTCATTTAAAGAGATACTAATGATAATACAATCATTCCTTGTATATAATGAGTATACAGTAACATATATATTCATATACATTGGTATAATATACCAGGGATTATGCTTCGCTCTCAGATGTCAGTATTTTGACCTCTGTTTTATCCTTTTCTTTTTGCACTGGGGATTCAAATGGAGAACTCTGTCATGTGTAGCTGCCATAAACCAAGGCTTTGATTGAGAGACCCAAAAGCTGGAGTGACATTTAACTCCTGACAAATAAATTTAATACAAATTTAATGTAAGTACAGTCACGGGACCTGTAATCCAGAATGCTCGGGACCTGGGGTTTTTGAGATAAGGGATCTTTCCATAATTTTGTATCTTCATATCTAAATCTGCTACAAAATCATTTAAACATTAATTAAACACTATGGGGCAAATTCACTAAATGGCGAATTTTCACCCGTGAAGACCACTTAACCAGCTGTTAATTTGTTACCACTAAGCTAATTCACTGCAAAGTTGCGTCTCTGCAGTTGAACGCTGGCGTTAATTCGTCAGGGCAAGCATTTGATAGTGAACTTTTATTTTTTACTAGCAAAACTTCGTTAGTACTCTTATCCTTAGGTCAATTTGAGTAGCGCTGGTACATATATTTCTTATATATGTCTTTATTATTGATGTTGGTGCAAATGCTGGAAGTGCCCATTTATGCCCACAAGGGCTGCAAAAAGGTAAATAACGAGTAGGAGGACTGGAGTTTTTTTGTGGGAGGGGCACGAATCCAACACAAAAATGCAAGGCTAAATCTACATTTCTATAGTGGGGTAATTCTATACCCATTAGCCCATGATCCTCTACCCCTAGTAAATGAGCCCTTGCATTATTTATTGTGTAAAACTGGACAAAATTTGCATTTTATAAACACAAATGGGCACAAATTTTCTAATTATAGGCTGTTTAACATTAGGTTGTACTGCCCCTTTCATGTCTTTGTTTATTAGGACCAGATGATAACAGTATTAATTATGCAGCAGGGATAGATATTTCGCAGTATTTCCTGCATTGAATCTGGAGGGAATAGTGTGAATTTGTGCATGAGGATATTAGTGACTTTCATGCTATTTATATGATACTGAATCCAGAGGATGGAATGTTGCAAAATCACAACAGCTCCCTTGTAGACTTCGTGTCGCAACCCGGCTCTGTGATACTATCCAGGGCAGTCTCTCTGCTTCTTTGTTTGAAGTTGTATCCTAAAATTGTCTCTTTTCATCACAGTGGTATTGCCCTGTCATGTGGCAGTCATTGGCATTTTTTCCCTGGGAAAACAGCTGTCCTGCAGACGCACACATGACTGGTGGATATACCCACACACATAAACATGCAGAACAGGAAATACAGTTTCTAGACACAACAGTAAGAATTAAAGATGCCCTTAAAATACCAACAGAAAATTCTGTCTCTATTAAGACTTGGGCTGCTACAAGGAAAGGAAAACATAAGAAATGTCTCGTGTCCATATGCCTCTAACTCATTCAATACAACTTTTTCATAAATCGCTAGTATATAATTATGATTGGGGTTGTGAGAGCTACATAAAAATTACAATGCCCTTTAAAGAATACTTTGGATGCTTTTTTTGTGCCGAGGCATAGCAATGACAAATCTGATCATTTATTCAAATAAAACATTAAGACGTTAGGAATGTTCCATACAGTATATATTGAATTGGTAAAAGCGATACTGTCATGATTTGAGCCAGTGCTGCACTATGGAACAGCTTTCTGACAGGCTACTGTTTCTCCTACTCATTGTAACTGAATGTGTCGTAGTGGGACCTGGATTTTTAGAATTGAGTGCTGTTCTTATATCTACGGGGGATCTTGTGTTAGGGAGCTGCTATCCCATTACCTTCCTATTGTTCTTTTGTTATGCTGCTGGTGGGGGGGAAGGGAGAGGGTGATGTCACCCAAATTTGCAGTACAGCAGTAAAGAGTGACTGAAGTTTATCAGAGCACAAGTCACATGACTGGGGCTCCTGGGAAACTGACAATATATCTAGCTCTATATCAGATTTCAAAATTAAATAAATTTAATAAATATAAAAAAATCTCTTTGCTCTTTTGAAAACTGGATTTCAGTTCAGACATGGAGCAGCACTATTAACTGATGTGTTTTGAAAAAAACATGTTTTCCCATGAGTAAATGTAGAATTAGGAAGATGAACTTACTTTCTATTAAGACACTATGTACATATTTTTACATGCCATACCAGTGTGTGTCATATGACACATTGAAACATGTGCATTATAAAAAAAAATATAACCCCCTATTGAAAAATATGAGGATATTAAGTCCCATGGACTCCCTTGGAGTTTCATGACCTGTTTAAAATCACTCAGCCTTATTCCTTTATATAATTAATTCCATCCAGAATGCCGTATCCTTGCAACAGGATCTTGACAAACTGGCAATTTGGGCAGCTAAATGGCAAATGAGATTCAGTGCTGATAAATGTAAAGTCATGCACCTGGGATCTAAAAATATCCAAGCCACTTATACCCTTAATGGGACTGCACTAGGCAAATCCATTATTGAAAAGACCTTGGAGTCCTTGTAGATGATAAACTTGGCTGTAGCACGCAATGCCAGTCAGCAGCATCAAGGGCAAATAAGGTCTTGAGCTGTATTAAAAGGGGCATAGAGTCATGGGAGGAGGGGGTGATTCTTCCACTGTAAAGAGCACTTGTAAGACCCCATCTAGAATATGCTGTACAGTTTTGGTCTCCATCACTCAAACAGGACATTTTGTATTAGAGAGGTTACAGAGAAGGGCAACTAAGCTGGTAAAAGGTATGGAAAATCTTAGCTATGAGGAAAGACTGGCCAATTTAGGGATGTTCATGCTGGAGAAGAGGCGCTTAAGGGGAGATATGATAACTATGTATAAATAAATAAGGGGATCATATAATAATCTCTCTAATGCTTTATTTACCAGTAGGTCTTTCCAGCTGACACAAGGTCACCCATTCCGATTAGAAGAAAAGAGGTTCCGCCTAAATATTCGGAAAGGGTTTTTTACAGGGAGACCTGTGAAGATGTGGATGTGGAGTCGTACAGGCTGATACATTAGACAGCTTGGTTCATTGGGGTAGACCAACATTTTGGACATGCGTGACTTTCCTCAACCGGGTTTGAATGCTTGTCACTGAGGAAGGTTATACGGGGGGGTGATTTATCAAAAAATGTTTACTTTTTTTTTTCCTCAAAAATCTTCATCCTTTAAGATGTCTTTTATATTAGAGTTTTTTATGCTTAATACATCTCAAAAATTAGAGTTTTGATATATCATTAACAGAGTAAATGCACCTTTCTCTACTAAATTAATGCGTATGATTTGTACTGAATAGAACTCACAACTTCTAATGACTTAATTATCCGTAATGGAAGAGTTAAGTACAGAGACTCGTATGACCCTGGTTATTGGAATGATCTAATATTTACAAAGTGTCCTTGGAGACATTTCATTTTGTTAGACACACCCTGTTCTCAGTCTCAGACAGATATATTCATTAATTACCCATCCAGACTACCTGTTAACATCTCTCCGATACAAGGCCAATGGCATATGTTTAGTTGTGACCCAATTTGGGAAGTTTTGCTACAACTCATGAAAATCACTGGGAAAAAAAGCAAAAAAGCCCACAAATGTGAATATTTTCGTATTTGCATTTACCTGAACTCGAAAAGTTAAGCTTTATCAGTCAAACCCCATCATAAAAATTCAAATGAAATAATTCTGCATTTGAAATCTGGCAAGCTAGTATAGAGGTCAATGGAAGTTGTTCCTATAACATGAACAATTACCTGAACTCAAGTTTTTGAGCTGTATCAGTCAAAGTAAATCACCAAATTTCAATTGAAATTGAAAAGTATAGACAATAATGGGAGTTGTTTCTTTTCATCATGAAAGTTATTTTATAATTCAAGAATTTCATTTGATAAATTGACGAGATCAAGATTTTTAAATTTTTTTAAAAAGAATTGGTAAAAAGTTGAGAAACACGAAATACAAAATAATATTGTAATGCCTCTGCTTTCCCGTGTTAAGAATAAAGAAACCATTTTGTTCCAATAATTTGGATTACAGGGGAGGAAATGAATTCTTGGTTTTAGGTAAAAGTATAGTGGCAAACGCTAAAGCACCTGGATCAGGCACCCCCACTTTCTTGTTTCAGTGTAGGATTAAACCATTTTTACATCCTTCTGTAAGATTTATGTCAAGCATTTCAGTCCAGCCATGTATCACTGACTTCAGGATCACTGTTAGTGGATGTAAGGACAAATTACTGATAGATTTTATTGGTAACGATATGGAAACAGGGCACTGGATTCTCCTTCCATGCAAATTAAAACTTTGAAAGGCAGTAGTGAAATTAAAAAGCCTCTGGCCAATATCAGACTTTTAGTCTGACATCTGGTCCTTAACTGGACGGCTGCAGGCGGAGGATCGCCACATGCTTGTACACACTGTAGCACCACATTAAAAGGGACTTTGCAGTGCCACATGTTCCTTGTTTCAGGTATCCAAGCTGCCATTTGGTAAGTGATGACAGAAATGAAAAAAACAGGTCTGGAACTGGAATATTTCAGAATTCATGCGTTAGAACAGGTGTGGGAAAGTCTGTCACCCCATAAATACATCAAGGAAGTCAAACAAATTAACACTCTCCTTCCATGACAGGCCGCGCTGACAACATAACGCCGCAAAATATTGCCACTGTGTAGCTTAACTTATATTGCTTATTTGTCTACATTAAGGTTAAAGGTAAGGGCAGCACAATGCCCAAAGTTAATCAATTGCCAATCAAGATGCTAGTTTAGATACCATTAAATAGTGAATAATGTTCCCCTATTGTAAAATATAAGGATATTATATACATTTGCTATTCCTCCATTAAATTAAATTAAAAAGATACAATCCAATTAATTCAACCAACTTTTGTTTAAAGTGTGGGAGTCATAAGTCTTTGGTTGCTATAATATGTTTTGCCTATTGATGAACTAGCCTAGGCAATATGTCCCCTTTATAATCAATCACCTATATTTAATTAAGGGTCTGTTGGAATAGCACTAGAGTCAAAAACTTTTATTGTAATTGAATTTAATTTGTTAAAAGTATCTCTGTCCATTTTGGTGTTATAGTTCTTGAGAAAAAAAGATATAATGGGCTACTTCTCTGATATTTGCCCATGAAATGCTGGTCATTACCTACTCAACTTCATGCAAACAATATGATTGTCACTCGAAAATGAAGTCTGGGCGAATTGATAAGATGAAGCAACATCCTCAACATTATTGACATCATTTCCTGTATTAGAAAAAAAGTAATAAAAAAGACAAAACACTGGCATTGTTTCATATTTTAATGTGGGATTATGTTTACAAGTTGTAACTGTTAAATATATGTTATTTACACCATTTTGTGACCATCTGAAGCTCATTCCACATTTGTTTGTCTAGGACACTAGAGGATCTCTTTTGTCTTTATTTTACTTCCTTGGACACTTTTAATAATGAGTAATTTCACCAACATCACTAATAAATACATACATACTGTATGACCTGTACAGTATGTACCTGCCATATTTCAATTGACATAAGCATTAATATGCTAACAAAGTTTTGCTAGGAAGAAAGTAACGCTAGAGAAAACTCGCTAAGAAACTTTAATGCTGATGAATTTTATCTGGCGAAAGTACACCAGCATTCATTTGCCCAGACGAAGTTTCGCTTTTTAATTTTTAAAATATAATGGAGCCTTCAGAAGTGAAAATTTGCACATATGTAAATTTGCCCCCAACTCTCCATAATTCCAAAATCCAGCAAGCCACTGTGCATTCATATTTGCCTTTGGTCTAGAACTAGCATTATCATAGTTCCCATTTTTTACTTTATTTTAGTTTATGGATTTTAATTCAGTATTTTTTAAAATTTTGTCATTTTAACGCCATGCATGCAGGTTTTTTTTGTTGTTTTTTTTTACAAAATATCAATAAATTTACAATGGTTATCTTTTCATAAAATATTCGGCTGATGTGTGTGTGTAACAACTGTTATTGAAATTGTATCCCCTCTTGATTGGTTGCATTTGTGATATTGGTCCTTTAGGGAATATGGATGATCTGTTTTATTTACTTCTCATGTCATTTTATGCCCTTTAAATCCAGTCTCTATATTTAACTTTGCATTGCTGTTGAATAGTCAGGCTCACATGTGATAAGAATTAGGGCACTTCCTGAGTTCACAATCGCTTGATGCACTAGTACCTCCATCTCTAATTGCACGGCTATTTTTAGGATGAAACAACGTGCCCTTTTTAAAGTAATGGGGCTAGGTATTCATTACAAAGGAGGTCTTCATAGAGCACATATAAAAAATGCTGGAAGCTGACAATTGATCCTATATTTGGAGTAACATTAATACAAAGGATGAATTAGTAGCTGTTTTGGACCCTGGCACATTTGCTGGTTACCAGATGTTTGGGCAATGAAGTAAAGTGAATATCACAGGACAGGACGGCTATCCACTGATTACCACTACTGGGGCTTTATATTGCATTCTTCTAAACAGGGAAAGCCTAGTTGCAATCTAGAGAATAATTATTGGTGTTGCTTCCTTTGACCCACTAGAGCAAAAGTAATTATTTCTGCTATGAATAATAATGTGACAAATTCTTACTGCAGTACAGAGATAAAGAAGTCCCATTGGTGGCTTCTTACTTCTTGATGGTATTCTCAGTCCATTTCTAACAATGTATTTGAGCAACTGACAAATCCATAAACCAATCAACTTGCAAGGGCTGATTTACTAACACAAGTGCTAAATTGTACCAGTGAAGTTCTCCATAGCGACTAATCAAATATTTGCTTGTAGCAGACTTATCAACCCAACAATGATTTACTCATCACAGCATGTTCTGGATGCCATTGTTATTCATTAGATGTTATTTTCAGCTGACAAGCATCACAGTATCCGAAATATGTTAAACACTTTATGTTACAGCTGAAGTTCCAGTGTTTTATGTATTTATGGCTCTTTACTTGTGAGGTGATCAGACTCCACTTACTGGATCACAAGTAAATCTAGTTTTCTATATCCAGTAAGAAGTAAAGGAGTATATGTTACATGTACTATTAATGTATATATAATGTATTACATTATATGTGTTACTGAAAATTTCACTGCAAAAATATCACTTCACTGTTCTGTAAAGGCTGTTGCCAACATGTTTTATGCTAGGCTCTTACAGATATAGTATTGTCTTTTATAGGTAGTGACTATGATGATATGTAAGCTTCGGGGCTTTAAGTTTATAGATGTGTACATACAGTATTTTCAATAAATATAAATTAATTTATAAAAGGTTGTATGGCCAAAGTCTCTGAATCTTCCCCTTTGTTATCCGACCCGACAGTCCTCGTTTCTCCTCAAGTAAAAAGCAGCAATCCAAGATTTTGGATCAGCGCTAGGGTCAGCGCTAATTCAAAGCTCAGGGGAAAAAATATGATGAAAAAGGGATTTTTTTTATATAGTATAGTATTTACTGAGAGTTGTAGTTCCACAACCAAAATAAACTCTTCGGTGCAGTTACCCTTTACGATTCACCATGTGTGGCTATTAGATGGGTACTTACAGACGTTTAAGTCTAACACATGCACATCAACATTTGTAGAAAATTCAGCTGTAGAATATTCTTTCCAGCTGGAGGAGGTTAAAAATGCGCAAATTTAGTGTAAAATCCTTTTTATTTTATAACAGTAAAAACCAATTGGTTACACTCACATTTCAGTAGTTAAAATAGGTATATTGTCTCTTTTCCATGCAAGTCCGTGCTGCTACAAGTCTTTCCAGTGGTTTGTGTTAAAGGGATACTGTCATGGGAAAACATGTTTTTTTCAAAACGCATCAGTCATAGTGCTGCTCCAGCAGAATTCTGCACTGAAATCCATTTCTCAAAAGAGCAAACTGATTTTTTTATATTCAATTTTGAAATCTGACATGGGGCTAGACATATTGTCAATTTCCCAGCTGCCCCTGGTCATGTGACTGGTCTATATATGTTGAAGATATTAGGGTTCATTTAAGATTCCCCTAAGCAGAAGAGCAAGGGTGCTAATGGACACAAAAACGTGCCACTTATTTCCCATTGTGTCAGCACTTCTGCCTGGGTAATTGGCTGCACTGTACACCTTGCATAGAATAAAAAAAATGAGGTGCATAGCATCAGTTGGTCTGAATGATAGGTAAGTTAGGTGATAGGTAGGGGGCCAGAGGGGGGTCAGGTACCCAAATGCACTTCTTTATTTTTTTAATATAAAAAGTATTAAACTTTTTTAAGGCAACTAGAAGACTGCCAAACACAAACAGTGCTCTGTGCTCCTAAACAATGCACAGACACCTGCACCAATTCTGCACTAGCAGGAGACAATATGCAAACTGCAAAAACAAGTGCATCGCGCCAGGAAGTACATTTTGTTTATTCCTTTAGGTTAAACTGGGAAGTTGCAGCAAGAAGATTCAAATATTGTTATGGTGGAGGAAATCTTGCAATTGAGAACTGTATAACAACTCTAATTCATAGATAATGATAGAAATTAGGAAGCTTATATTTATCATGAACTTCCTGTAAAGAGACTGAGGCTACATCTCACAAACTGTAACTATATTATTTAGTGCACAATTTGGACACTTTAAACATAGCAAATGCCATTTATTTTCACTTAAGCACTTTTTGAATGTGATGCCAGGAATTAAATAAATCATGCTCGTAGTAAAATGGCCATAATTTGGTAGTAAAAATGTCCACAATGACAATATTTAAAGCATAGGGCCTGTTTAATAAATTGACCCTTTATTATACAATAATATTATGACTATTTCAGCCAATCCTTTCCCCAAGCACCCTTATATGTTAAAATGGGAGGAAATTACTTCCGATCCACTCACTGTAGAGGATTGGACCGAAATCTGGGAAAATGCAAACAGAAGTGCAACATGTGTCAGACAGAAAGAAAGCATCTATAAATCATTGTTCTTCTCGTACGATACTCCAGCTAAGCTTAGCCGTATTTTTCCAGGCACTTCCCCGTTGTGTTGGAGAGGCTGTGGCCTTAGAGGAACGCAGCAACATATAATGTGGGAGTGTCCCAAATTAACATCATTATGGCACAAAGTAGAGGAGCTACTAAGGAATGTTCTTTTTAAAAACATCCATCTCGACATCTATACTACTTTGGTGGGCAGGCCATTTCCAGATATCACCCTTGCAGAACAAAGACTTATAAATTTTATTCTAACTGCCACCAGACTGGCTATTACAGCCCTTTGGAAATTGGCCTCCCCCCCAAAAATAGAGGATGTTATATATAGGGTGAGGGATATGAGAGAGATGGAATTCATGACGGCCAACATTAGGGGTAACAGATCTAAATGGGAGAAAGTGTGGTCAAAATGGGATGTATACATTGTCAGACTTTCTGAAACAAGGGTCTAAACTGAAATAGTTGGAATTAGGCATTGACTTGCATATATGGTCATACCCGGATTTGATTGTTCTTTGGCATCTCCCCCCGCTCTATCCCACCATTGCACAATTTGTCATGCAACATTTGGTGGATTGTCGGTTAACTGGAGGATATGTAGGAATTGCTTATATTCCCCACCTTCTACTAGTCAATGTATGATTCCTTATTCTAAAAGAAAAATGGATAATTTCTCCTTTTGTTTCTGAATGTAACTTACCTACTTGAATTATACTAAATTGTTATACAATGTTCATTTTCAATGAGTATTGTTTGTATAACTACGATATGTATGCATCCTTTTCCAATAAAAATTTTAAGTTATAAAAAAAAAAAAAAAATTGACCCTTTTTACTGTTTTGGGCAGCTTATAGTGTGTTCTTAAACTCTTTCAAGCTTGTCACGATCATATTGTAGCTACAGTATTAAAGTGCTGTGCAAGATGGGATGTGGGTAAACAAAAACAGTGAGTCAGGAACACCATAACCCTTGTGGGTAATGGCATTTAATATTTTTCATTTTCATTTCATTTTAGGGAGATGGTGGGAATTATTGATGTGGGGAGGGGCTAAAAGCTCACGGGACCCACGGTTTGGGGCAGGTTCAGACTGACTTCCACGCAGTGTTTGTTGGCCACGACCTTATGCCCGGATGTGCGCCATTTTATATAGTCGCGCTGGTGTGCCCTGCTCCCTTCCATGATGTTAGAGCGGGACAGGTCAGGTTATATAAATAGGAGATTGCACCAGGTTAGGGTCGGGAGCAGGTTCTCCAGTGGCAGGTAAGGGTCGGGTATGGGTCGACTTTTAGTTGTATCACTAGTGGGAATCTGAAGATGCTATTGACCTGAGAGGGTTGCATTTGATCGAATTGTGTCAATATTAAAAAACGGATTTCAGACAAGTTGAGAACTATATTCCAATATTATTAGTGCAATAAGTGAGAAAAAAAAGAATAGAACCCAAGCTTAATAAATGAGAGAGGCATTATATGTTTACATTTTCTTTTTATTATATTTTCTTTTTAGGTACAACGTATATAAATTTCATTCCATTTAGGTTTGCAACTTAAGGTTTTGATTACAATAATGATAACGCAATTCAATGATGTACAGTTACTTTTCACAAGTCTGTAATATCAAGCTTTAGGGTAAGGACACACAGGACGATTTGTCGCCAACGTTTTTAAAAAGCAAATCGCGGCGACATATCGCTCGTTTTGTCTCTGAACAAAAACAAACGCCAGCTCCTGTGCCCACAGCGCGTTTGTGAATCGCCTGTAGCTCCAAAACGCACTGAGACCCTTTCGGAGGAGATTCGAAGGATTTAATCGTTTGATCGAACGATTTTTCTTCGAATGATCGAACGAATATCGCTAAATACTTCTTCGATATTCGAAGTTGAAGGATTTAACTTCGACAGTCAAATATCGAGGGTTAATTAACCCTCGATATTCGACCTTAAGTAAATTTGCCCCAAAATATTGTTGTGGCTTAGCCTGTTATAGTGTTACTGGTAGTCAATCCAACAAATTACTAGTGATGGGTAGTGATGGGCGAATTTGGGGCATTTTGCTTCGCGAAACGGCAAAAAATTTGTGAGATGGTGTCGGCGTCTCGTTTTTGACGCCGGCATCTGTTTTTGACGCCAAAGTCAGTGATGGGCTAATTTATTCACCAGGCACAAATTCGTGGCAAATTCCCGCAATTCGCTAAAATTCGCCGGCGGCAAAAAAAATTGACTTTCAACAGTGAATTTGCGCCAACGTAAAAAAAATCAGAGGCTGGCAAAAAAAAAATGGACACCGGCGTCAAAAACTAGACATCAGTGCCGTTTTGCGAATTTTACACCATTTCGTGAATCGCCCCAAATTCGCCCATCACTACAAATTACCATTCTATCCCAAATCTTATTCAAAACTACAAAGTAAAAAATATGGTCAGTAAAGAACAAAGTTTTGTGTTGAAAATTGAGATACGGTACAATAGTAGCGATAAAGCGCAATGCGGCACGGAAAGAACTGAAAAAAAGGCTCAGTGGAAATGGATGCAGATCACTTCCTAATACAGTAAATGGAAAGCAAGTAATTACCCACATGTGCATGATATGTGCTATAAAATAGACAGGGCACAGTCTATAGTAAGTGCAACGTGCATGACAATTCTTCTGATAAAGTGTGTAGCTCCCCTGCCATGTTGCAGTAAAGGAGTTTATCAAACATCAATGTAAAGTCTTCCACATACCCCTAGTCTCTGCAATTTAAACAAAGCGCCTTTCTGAAAAATATACACAGAATTCACAAACCTGATTACAACCTTAACATTTCTGGAACAGAAAACAACACAATGAAAAATCAAAAGGAAAGAAGACTGTTACTATATAGGCATAGCATAGTTTTCTGTTAAAGACATTTCCTTTAAGACATGAAATAATAATCAAGTGAAGGGGTGGCATCATTTTATTTAAAGGAAGATAGACAGACAAATGGTTGCTGCTGCATACATTTCTGTCACGTTCAAAGACTAAATTGCATGTTATAGTAAAAGCTCAGGTTTGTTAATAGAAGTAGCCGGTGGTCAGTACAATAAAATGTATATATTGCTGGTTAAAGAACACAGGTTTTCTTTTTTTTAAATGATGGATAAAAGGGAATCACAGCGTTTTACAACCAAACAGATGATGAAAGAGTTTCCAACGATATTATAAAGTATATAAAAATTTCCATCCCTGTTATTCCAGATAGAGAAGCTTTCTTTTCTGCTTGCAACCTTTCGGCAAAGCCAAGCAGTTAAACAATTTTTGTTCCAGTACAACAAAAATCTCTAGTGGTTCTGTGTCTGATTTACATGCAAGTGCTCCTGAGTAAATGTTTTTATTGTGTACTCTGCTGACACCTAAGTGCTGGTTCTTTATAGTAAATGCCTTTCATTTCTCAGGCTTTACACATCCCTGCCCCAGCCATTTCCCTAACCAACAGATGAAGTTGTGTTGAGCTGTCAGGGTTTTGTTTATGCAGAATTTGATATATTTTTATATAGATCTTTGCTGTAATATTAAAATATAGCTTGCAGCAGGGTCAAGTTATATAGTTATAGGAAATAATTTGCCCCTGTCCTCATAGCAATAACACATTACTTCTAATGTTCTGGTAGCATTAAACAATTCAAAGCTAACTGCTCATTGGTTGTTAACAGTTGCAGGATGTTAATATCCCTTACCTGCCGGGATTATAGAACAATATTTTATTATTAGTGCCCAAAGAGTTGTCATACTTAAACCCACCTTCCTACAGGAGAACTGAATGGAACCAGGATAAGGAATGGGCATGGCAGATGATCTTCTTAGAAAAAAAAGTCTTACAGGTATGGGATCTGTCACCCATAATGCTTGGTTTTCTGGGTAAGGGTTTTTGCAGAATTTGAATCAGCATACCTTAAGTCTGCTAAAAAAAAACATGTATACATTAAATAAGCCCAATAGGGTTGTTTTGGTACCAATATGGATTCCTGCAACTATGTTGCCATAAAGTACCGTACAAGTTACTGATTTATTAATATAGAGAAAAAGGAAATCATTTATAAAAATGAAGAGAATTATTTGCTTAAAATTTAAATTTTTGTAAGCTTTTTGGATAACGTGTTTCAGTATATAGAAGCCCATACCTATATAGGTATGTGACTTGTTATCCAGAGCACTCACGGGTGTTGTGAAAAATAATTTTTATTGGAGTATTACAATCTATCCGTTATCTGGAAACCCATTATCCAGAAAGTTCTGAATTAGAGAATGGCCATCTCTCATAGACTCAATTATAATGAAATAATCCAAGATTTCTTTTTTCTCTGTAATAATAAAACAGTAGGTTGTACTTGATCCCAACTAAGATATAATTAATTCTTATTGGAAGCAAAACCAGCCTATTGGGTTTATTTAATGTTTACATCATTTTCTGGTAGACTAGGGGGCAGATTTATGAAGGGTCGAAGTGAATTCGAGGGAATTTTCGAAGTAAAAAAATTAAAAAAGTAATTTTTTGGAAACTTCGACCATTCAAATTTGATTCAAAGTAAAATACTTCGAATATTCGACCACTCGATAATCTAAGTACTGTCTCTTTAAAAAAACTTTGACTTCAATACTTCGCCAAATTAAATGTGCCAACGTACTATGTTAGCCTATGGGGACCTTCTAGAAGAGTTTTCTACGTTTTTTGAAGTAGAAGAAAAATCATTTGATCGATCGATGAAATCCTTCGAATAGTTTGATTCGAACGATTTAATCGTTCGATCGTTCGATTTTACTTCGACCACAGAATAGCCAAATTCAATGAAAAAAAGTTCGAATTCGATATTCGAATTCAAAGTATTTTAATTCGATGGTCGAATTTCGAAGTAACCCTAACCCTAATAAATTTGCCCCTTAAGATATGAAGACCCAAATCACAGAAAGATCCATTATCCGGAAAACCCCAGGTCCCAACTCCCAACATGGCCATCTGTACAAAGACACAGACTTCATAAGAATGAAAATGTTCTAAATTAGTATAGTTTTTACAAATCACTCTAATTTTTAAGAATTATGAAGAATGCTGTATATTATATTTGCTTTTAATTAAAAAAAAAATAAATAAATATATATATATATATATATATATATACACACATATATATTAAGCATTTGTGTCTGTCTGTGGGTCTCTGAGCTAAAAAGAGAATGTGTTTGAGTGTTATTATAGCACATAGGGACAGAACACAGAGGAAGTTAGCATATAAGTAGTTATCCACTAGAGAACAGCCAGATCTGAAACAAGAAAGGAATCAAATTATCTGATCCACAATAGGCTCTGGTGCATCTCTTGGAGAAATGGCTTTAAACACAGAGTGCAGCTGCCTCTATAATGGAATTAATTGCATAGTGCAGCATTTACCAAAGTACTAGTAAAAAGCAATGAGAAAGGAAATCATTGGCCAGTGTTCAACAGCCTACACCTGCATCTTCAGAATGGTCATTTATAACATGGAATAACTGCAAAAACAGCACACAAGAGCAAATGAAATAACCCAGCCATCTCACTCCAAATGTTACATTTTTCAGAAACAAGGTTTTAACCCTTTAACCTTGTTTTTTTAAGAACAGCCATTGCCCTTTCACATCAGTACGAACATTTGTTTTTAGTGACTTAAGCATAATGGTTGCAAGTTATGTTCATTTTGCTTAACAAAGTAGGGTTTTGCTTGTATTTTCCAGTAAAGGTATGGGATCTGTTATCCAGAATGCTCGGGAACCTGGGGTTTTCCAGATTATGGATCCTTCCGTAAATTGGATCTTCATACCTCAAGTCTATTGGAACATCAAGTAAACATTAAATAAACCCAATAAGCTGATTTTGCGCCCAATAAGTATTAACTATTTTAATTTTAGAGAAAAAGGAAATCGTTTTTAAAATTTTGGATTATTTGCATAAAATATGGCAGAAGGCTTTTCTGTAATTCGGAGCTTTCTGGGTAACGGATTTCCGGATAATTGATCCCATATCTGTATATAGGAAGTGAGGTGCTAGAATGGATCAGAAAGTAATTCTTTGTAGCATGGAACAGTATCATCTCTGTTTTAATTTTTATACTTTTGAGTGGGGGCTGCCATGTTGTATAGTCAGTATAATTAACTAAGTGATATATCCCTTGAGTTGAAGATTCCCAAAATCTTTTTATATTAAGTCAGAAGACCAACAGCCACCACAGCAGGTCAGCTAGTAGTGGTGGGTTAAGGATATCACCTTACTGAGAATTATTTTATGTTGTAATGATAACCATGGGTGCCCTTTTTATAGTTCCAATGACAATTGATCACCTTCCAAAACAAGAGCAGAACTGTGAGCTGTCAAAGGAATTAAACTACTCTTGTTACTAAAACACACAGGTATGGGACCTGTTAAACAGAATGCTCAGGATCTGGGGTTTTCCAGATAACGGATCTTACTGTAATTTGGTAACTTCATACCTTAAGTCTACTAAAACATCATGTAAACATTAAATAGACCCAAAAAGCTGGTTGTGCTTCCAAAAAGGATCAAGTCTGGATCAATTACAAGGTACTGTTTTATTATTACAGAGAAAAAGGAGATCATTTTTAAAAATTTGGATTTGGATAAAATGTATGGGATAGCGGGTTTCCAGATAACTGATTCCATACCTCTGCTTAAATGTTCTTTATTCATTGCAGGACAAGTGACGTTAGAATTATTGCTTTTTCTTGGGCACAAGCATGGAAAAAACACCCACCGGGAGTTTGCTATGTCTGAAGATAATACAGGTATGGGACCTGTTATCCAGAATGCTTGGGACCTGGGGTTTTCCAGATAATGGATATCTCCATAATTATCTGTGCTAGATAATCTGCTAAAGTTGGCGTTTCGGGGCGGAAACTCATAAAGAATGGTTGATTTGCGATAATTTGTACGATACGAATTGACGATTGATTTTGTCATGACGTTTTGATGCTCCGATTTTTTAGAGAAAATTATTGATAAATGAGTTTGAATCATGGAAGGGAGTTTGGTTGAATATGTTTTCATAAAAATATTAAATACATTTGAGTTTTAGTAAATGTGCCGTACTGAAAAATAATTGAAATAAACCCAATAGGCTGGTTTTGCTTCTAATAAGGATTATAACTTAGTTGGGATCAAGTACAAGGTACTGTTTTATTATTAAAAATAATATTTTAAAATTTGGATTATTTGGATAAAATGGAGCCTACAGGCTGTAATTTGGAGCATTCTGGATAGCAGGAATCCAGATAACTGATTCCATACCTCTACATAAATGTTCTTTATTCATTGCAGGACAAGTGACATTAGAATTATAACTTTTTCTTGGGCACATGCATGGGAAAAAACACCCACAGGAAGTTTGCTAGGCCTGATAAGAAGGAAGATTATATTTAATGTAAAACTTGTTTCAAGCCCGTTCTGTTAATATTGATCTAACAAGTAAAAGAAGTGGAAAGCAAACATAAAGCAGTTCTTGTATCAGTTTTCTCTGTAATTATTAAAGGGAATCCGTCTCTTTCTTTCATTATAAAAATGTATTATCTTAATTGGCTTATGTGATTGTGGGCATATGCACACGCATCATTTCATTGGTCTTCCAGTAGAAGACAAAGGTTGCTGCTCTGTACTGACTCACTTGTATAATCAGTTTCACCAAGTCACGCTCTCCACTGCCAACTCAGGTTCAATTAATGAATAGATTAAAAATATCTGACTCTACTTATAACCCTGGCCAAACGGGAAAACATTCCATGAGTCATCCATGCATTTTAGACCTATTTTAGACCTATTTTTAATTGTAATGAACAAATAATGTAACGTTACAAATAGCTAACAAATATTTGTCTGCATTCAAACTCTTGAAGCAGGATTTCCATACCGAAATTAACAAAGACTGTGGGGAGGCAATTGCTTGTGTGTCATAAAACATCACCAGATTCAGATTTGTTCAGTATAAAAAAAAACTGGGTAAATAGATAGGCTGTGCAAAATAAACAATGTTTTCAATATAGTTATTTAACCAAAAAAGTCTGGAGTGACTGGATGTCTAACATAATAGCCAGAACACTATTTCCTGCTTTGCAGCTCTCTTGCTTTCCACTAATTGGTTATCAGGCAGTAACCAATCAGTGACTTGAGGCAGAATAGCCAGAACACTACTTCCTGCTTTGCAACTCTCTTGCTTTTCACTGATTGGCTACCAGGCAGTAACCAATCAGTGACTTGAGGGGGGGGGGCACATGGGTCATAACTGTTGCTTTTGAATCTAAGCTGAATGCTGAGGATCAATTGCAAATTCACGGAACAGTTAAGTCCAATGTGGCCCCCCTTCAAGTCACTGACTAACTCAGAGTTAGAGAGCTGAAAAGCAGGAAGTAGTGATCTGGCTATTATGTTACACATACAGTCATTCCAGCCTTTATACATTTTTGTCTTACTAACTATATTAGAATTTTTTTTATTTTGCACAGCCTATCTATTTACCCTCCTTTAGTGCCCTTAACCAATCCTTCCCCCCCCACAGCCAGTGTCAGGGTACCCTCCACTCCCAGTACCTCCTCTGTTAGCCACTTTGGTGCCATACAAGAGAAATTAAAAGTTTCAGAATTTCATTTAGAAGATTCCTGGGATACTTACATGAATATGAGGTTCAAAGTTGCCCACTTTTGGAAGAAATTGTGGCAGTGGCATAACTATAGAGGAAGCAGGGTCTGCTTCCTCTATAGCTAACAAGAAATCCCCCCTCCTCCACCGTTCTCTTACCTGCGTCGTCTTACTTTTGTCAGTGATAATTCACCAGCGCAAACGTTTCTGTAGCGTTATTTCCTTCCTAGTGAGACTAACACACTTACGCTTACCTCAATTTAAATATGGCGGGTATATAACAGTCTGTATGCAATGATGATGGTGAAATTGGTGGAAGTGGCCACTTAGTATTAAAAATATCCAAGGCAACAAAGTAAAGACAATAGAGATCCTCTATTGTAATAGACATGAGCCTACCCTAAAACAAATGTGGCATGGCCTTCAAATGGTTAAAAACGTATACAATAAAGTATAGTTAACAGTTACAACTTGTGAACAAAATATGTAAGTAATAAATGGAAAAATGTGCCCTTGAATTTAAAAGGGAAGATAGCTTTTTTAAAATGCTAATTTACCCACTGATGAATTTGCCACTTCTAGTAAAACATTCTGATATAAAAAAGCTGGATTCATCTTTGAACAACCTTATTTGGGAGAAAAATAAACCTAAAATCGCTCTCTCAAAGTTACGGTGTCCTGGTGAATTGGGGGGGGTTGAAGGTTCCTGATTTTAGGGCTTTTAACCTAGCTTTAATCACTAGATATCTTATTGAGTAGCTAGATGAAGGTAATAGATGTACTAATCCTGAACTTTTTCATGATAATAATCCAAACATTTTGGAAGTTGTTCACAAAAAGTGGAAAGAGGTGCCCACTATTTTCAAAACTAATCCTTATTCGGAGACTCAGGGGCACATTTACTTAGCTCGAGTGAAGGAATAGAAGAACAAATACTTCGAATTTCGAACTTTTTTTTTTTGGCTACTTCGACCATCGAATGGGCTACTTCGACCTTCGACTACGACTTTGATTCGAACGATTCAAACTAAAAATTGTTCGACTATTCGACCATTCGATAGTCGAAGTACTGTCTCTTTAATAAAAACTTCGACCCCCTACTTCGCCAAGTAAAACCTACCGAACCTCAATGTTAGCCTATGGGGAAGGTCCCCATAGGCTTTCTAAGCTTTTTTTGATCAAAGGAATTTCGTTCGATCGATGGATTAAAAATCCTTAGAATCGTTCGATTTTTCCTTCGATCAAACAAATTGCGGTAAATCTTTAACTTCGACAGACGAATATCGAGGGTTAATTAACCCTCGATATTCGACCCTAAGTAAATGTGCCCCTCAGTGTTCACCTGGAAATTCGTGTTCTCAAGCCACAATCTTAACCACACACAGACTCCCTTTATGCCTCTACAACTTCTGTGGAGAAATTCCAAAATGGGCTTTCCTTCCCCCCTCTCTATTAGGACAAATAATTTACCTTTACTGATGAAAGATGTGGCAATGGCAACCTACTAAAATGGCCCGAGTTTAGAAGACAGAACAACCTGAAGCCAAGAGACCACTCTATTAACATGTTTATCAAGAGTGGATGGGTTGGAGTCAAAAATAAAGAATCTTTTGCTCTTCAGAAACACTGGCTTACTAGGTCATTAGTAGATTTTCTTGAGAATCCCGATTTAATCAACATTAATCTCATTTCCCAAAAACTTTGGTCTGCAGGAAATCTGAAAAATCATCCTCTCAAGAAAGTGGCTGAAGGTCTGTCTACTTACATACTACAATTACTCCTTCCCAACTCTCATATTCTATTAGTAAATATAACAAGTATTTGGTGTATGACTATGAAGATTTTCATTCATCCAGGTCATAGTATATCTAGTATAGGTCAATCTAAAAACAACTGGACTTGCTGAGTAATCAATGAAGACGTTTCACTACTCATCCGAGCAGCTTCTTCAGTTCAACTGACTGGTGTGGGAAATTCTCGGCATATATACTCTTCCACTAATCCATTTACAATGGCACATTGTAACTCTTCAAAGAGGTGACATCTGAAGAAACTCACAGAGGTGTTGATTCTGTGTAGTTGTGATAGGATTATCCAATGTGTCATGCAACTCCTAGATACAGGTGTTACTTGTGAGAGTTGCATGAATGGATGTGTGAAGTGTTCTGAATCCGCCGGGATACAGATGTTAGAACAGCATTGTATGTAGTGGAAGAGTATATATGCCGAGAACTTCCCACACCAGTCAGTTGAACTGAAGAAGCTGCTCGGATGAGTAGTGAAACGTCTTCATTGATTACTCAGCAAGTCCAGTTGTTTTTAGATTGACCTATACTAGATAAAGTATTTGGTGTCTGAAAATTGGAGAGTTCAACACTTTAAAATGGCTCACCTGGGTTATGGGAAATTGTATAAAAAGAGCGTGGGCTCTCAGACCTATTGCCCCAAAATGTACCCAACTAGACATAAACTTATTTCACTACTTATGGGACTGTCCAAAAATGTACAATTTATGGTTATCCTTGGAAAAGTTTTTGTCTCTAAAACTAAAGCTTAAAATTAAACTAAGCCCAAAATCTGCACTATGACATCTGGACTCTCTAAGACCAGGTCTGAAGAGGCAGCCCAATTCCCAGAATGATTTATTGTCAAACCTAATTTTGCTGTTTACAGCTGCTACAAAAAAGCTATTGTTCTTAAATTGGAGTCCACTCCTTCAATGACTGACATTCCATCTCTTCTAAACCAACTTTGTTGGCAAGAAGCAATAAGGATAAAATCAGCAGAACCGCACCATAAAAGATCATTTACTGAAATTTGGTCAATATTCTGGGATCAAATTCACACTGGCTCCAAATCATAAACTTTGGACTTGCTACAATATTAAGCCAATCCATAAAGATTCAATGAGAATGTCTTTGTATTCTTATTTTTATTCATTGTATTACATGTGTACTATTTTAGAATCTTATAATATTCGCTGAGGTTAGGTAGTTTAGTAGTTTGGTTGTATGACCGGTGTAACTCATGTGTATTAATCTCTTGAACAATCAAGAGGGCTCCACCTACTGTTTAGTAACTGAATGAGCTTCACTGTTCAGCCTTCATCTTTTGTCAAAGTTTTTCTGCTTGTTTAACAATAAAAATCATTTAAAAGGAAACAAAACATGAAAAATCACCAGCGTTTTGTCTTGTTTTATGACCTTTTTTGAGTACAGGATATGATGTCACTGACATAATAATGTACAGGATGTAGCTTCATCTTATCAATTGACCTAGCAGAACTTGGCAAATTTTTGGTTGTGTCAGGGGTTTCGGGCAATTTCATGATGTTTTCGGAGCTTCGGGTGAAACATTTTGAAAATCTGAGCAGCCGATATTGAGATAAATTTGGACCTTGATAAATAACCCCCATAGTGTATAATGCCAGGTTCATGTTTCAAAGTGACTTGAAGGCAATAGGATTATTTTGGTACCAATATGGATTCCTGCAACATGGTTCCCATCAAGTATAAGGTACTGTTTTATTACGTCAGAGAAAAGGAGTAATTTATAAAAAATGTAATCATTTGCTTGAAACTGACTGCGTGAGATGACCTTATATTGATTTCTACTAGAAAATCATGAAAACGTTAAATAAACCCAATAGGTTTTGCTTCCAATTAGGATTATTTCTATATTAGTTTAGATCAAGTACAAGGTACTGTTTTATTATTACAGAGAAAAAGGGAATTATTCTTAAAAATTTGGATTATTTGGATAAAACTGAGTTTTCTGGATAATGGGTACCATACCTAGTTTTATGATGCTGAAATTAAGCCACAATAAAAACAATTTAATTTTAAAACAATATTGCATACAAATGCATTTCCTTAGCTTTGTAATGCCATGCCTTACTTTCTTTTGCTTTCAGTACTTGAGCCAATATGTCACATTAGCATATATAAGTTGTGCTGCTTGTCTTCTCAGGCATTCAAAGGCACACCCTGGCATAATAGCACAAACTCAGCTGTTACATCATGATTTATATCACAGGATTAATTATGGGTTGCCACAAATATCTGTCTTACAGAAAGCCACCCATAAATACACGTCTTAAAACTTTAAAGAGAAAAACAAATTCATAGCTAGAAGACACAAGCTTAACTTCTCTTAGAAGAGATTCAGCAACTCTTCTGAACTTCAATGCCACTTATATTTCACATTATAAAGTGTTTAATGCCACATGATCCTCATTTAGAGTAACAGAAACTGTGAAAATATTCCAATAATACCAATTAATTGAGGTATACTTGAATTGCAACACTGAGGGGCACATTTATAAGCTCGAGTGAAGGAGTCGAATGAAAAAAAACGTTGAATTTCAAAGTGGTTTTTTGGGTACTTCGACCATCGAATAGGCTACTACGACCTTCAACTTCGATTTGAACGATTAGAACTAAACATCGTTCGACTATTCGACCATTCGATAGTCGAAGTACTGGCTCTTTAAAAAAAATACTTCGACTACCTACTTCGGCAGTTTGAACTTAACGAGGTACAATGTTAGCCTATGGGGACCAGCACTTTTCTAACCTTTTTTTGATCGAAGAAAAATCTTTTGATCGATCTCTTAAAATTGTTCGAATCGTTCGATTCGAATGATTTTATCGATAACTTCGATCGAACGATTTTTACTTCCATATTTTATTTCGATATTCGAAGGATTTAAATTCGAGGGTCGAATTCAAGGGTTTATTAACCCTCGATATTGGACCCTTGATAAATGTGCCCCCGACTGCCATAATTCTGTATTTTGAAACATCCCAAAATAAAGGATTCCTTACCTGTACTGGATATATTTTTTTTATATATTAGCCACAGAGTGCAAGTATGTCAGAGTGGGAACTAAATATAAATTAAGGGGGTTATTTACAAAAACTCTAATTAATCTCATCTTTTAATTAAACCAAGTTTGACCAAACTCCCAACCATGACTTTAACTTAATTATCAATAAAATAACTCTCAAAACTTGGTGCAGAAATCGCTAGAATCATACTTATTTTTCGGATTTGACACCCAAATTGGTAGATTTTTTTTGGATTTTTGCTGAGTTCTGTTTCGCTAATAAGAAAAAGAAAGTGGTCTGTTGCACCAGGAAAAAAAATGCAGAGGTCATTATTATTCATTCATTGCCTTCAACATCAACCAATGGGATCAGATCCCTCCCCAGTCCTCCCTTTGTCTGTCTGAGGAGCGGTCCAGGTTTCTATGGAATTGGAAAAATGGGAGCCTTTTTTTTCTATGAAGAACAGTTGTAGCATAGTGGAAGGTGGGGTAATATATATTCCTTTGCAGAAAAAATCAATATATTTTCACATTCCCACTGACTCCAATGCTTCTTGGTGAAACTTCCCTAGTTTTTCTGATATGCAGTTTCACTGATAATTAGTTATATGTATTATTATTTTTTTTATTATTATTAGTGTTAACAATATGTATGTACAAAACCATTTGTCTCACTTTGTGTTCTTTCCTGTATATAAGTACATGAGTGTGCCTATGAGTGAGTGTGCACATACATAGGGTATTAAATAAGCAAACAGCAATGATTGATTTTAGGCATCACAAAACAGAAAAATAGTTTTAACATAAGAGAACTGCCATGCTGTGATAATGAATCCATAGAAAGAAATAATGAGGCAGATCAGATTTATCACTTGATTTTGTTTCATAAATGGCGTCTAGGTATTTTTTGATATTTTTTGATATTTTTTGCTCCATAAAGAAAGTAATGTTCAGCTTTTCTCTGAAATCTTCCCTGCATCCCCATTTATCATTCAGCCTTAATGATGTTTGAATCTTTGTAGGTTTTTGAACATCTATATAGCCGATTTTTGGGATTTCCCTTAGAGTGATATTCTGAGATGATTTGAGGCATTTGTTTTTCATTTTTTATTATTATTTGTGTTGTTTGCATTATTTAGCCTTAGCATTCAGCAGCTCTCTAGTTTGTACATTCATCAATCTGGTTTCTAGGGCCCCAGTTAACTAACAACCATGCGTTCATTTAAATAAGACACTGGAATATGAATAGAAGAGGGTCTGAATAGAAAGATGAGTAATAAAAAAAGTAGCAATGGCAATGGGAGGCACATCAATTCAATCGAATTTTGAATTAATATGAATTTTTAAAAAATCCCCTAAACTCAAAATCGATCCCTGGACTTCTCCCACTGACTTAAACAGCAATTCGGCAGGTTTTAGGTGGCGAATAGTCGAATTTGAGTTCTTAAAGGGCCAGAGTATGATAAATCTCAAAAATTTAATTTGAATCTCTCAAAAAAAAACTCAAATCGAATTTTAATAACTCCCTAGTCGAATTTGATAGTTTTGACCATATAAAAAATGTGAAAATTTGTATTTGAATTTTCAATTCGACCCTTGATATAACTGCCCCTAAACACAGCATTTGTTTTGAGCTGGGGTTAGTGAGTCCCATTTGAAAGCTAGAAAGAGTCAGAAGAAGGCAAATAATTAAAAAAACTATAAAAAATAAGTCCAATTGAAAAGTTGCTTAGAATTAGCCATTCTATTACATACTAAAAGTTAACTTAAAGGAGAACTAACCCCCCCCAACAAAAATCAGACAAAAGTCCCCATCCACAGCCATCAAATGAGCCCCCTCTCTGCTTCCTCCTCCTCCTTTGGCTTTCAAAGACAGCTATTGAGCAAAAAGCCTGCTATTAGCATCCTAAAACTCCAAATATCACGGAAACCATTAAAAACAAAAAGTGCAAAAATGCTCAGAGTACTCGGAAAAAAACTTACGTCAGTTAATTGCTTGTTTTAGATCCCTTGGCCACAAATTCCCTATTAATTTTTTCAAATCTGCATCTCTGGTTTAACTATTTTGCATTGCTGCAGATTTTTCTGTGGAACAGCTTTTAAAAATGTTGCTTCCTGTCCTTTGTTTTGAGAAAATGTTTTTTTAACACCACTATTTTATTATCACCTTACAAACCATTTTTGTAGTATCAGTTAGTAGAAGTGTCTAAAATGCCTTTTTATGGGAAATTAAATGTGGGCAGTTTGACAATATTAGGCTCAAAAGTCCATAAGAGTTTAAAGGGGTTTATGGTATTTTTCCAAAATTCAAAGGCCCCCATACACGGGTTAAAAGCTGCCGACAGAACGAGTCGGCAGGTTACTGGCCCATATGTGGGGCCATCCGAAGGGCTTCCCCGATCGTTATCTGGCCGACAGTTGGCCAGATCTCGATCAGGCAGGTTAAAAAATCCCGTTGGATTGTGGCCGCATTTATGCGGTCCTGTGATCGGACCACCTGTATAGGACTTTAATGTGGACATATCGGGGAAAGATCGCCAAACAAGCGGATCTCTACATCTATAGCCACCTTAAGTTTGAAGCTTAATGTCCCTGTCTCTGGTGTTCAATCTGGCAGTTTAGTTGATACATTTCTCAGCAGCATCTCTGGAATATTAGCAACTAGAACTATCAATTCTAACAGCTGCCTGTAATGAAGCTCAGGGTTTCTGCTCAGCGGGGACAAAGAAGAATGTCTTAATTTAGAACAGTTTATAGGGTCGGCGACCCCCCCCAGAGCTGCTTTAGAAGGTGAAAAATTACACTTTACAATATTAGAAAAACAGTGATACATAGAAAATAAAAAGTCATTGGAGAAAGTCATTATATCTGGTCATCTATCCGAAAACAACTTGTTGTTTGAAGGTGAACAACCCCTTTAAAAGCTGTAAATTGTATACAATCTCCTATTTTACTATTCCCTTTTATATTAACTATTCTCTGTGCTCTGTTGTATGCTATTTGCTTGCCATGACTGTTAATCTCTACCCACATGGGAACTATATAATCATTTTCATTACTGAATAAGCATCAGTCATAATCTTATGTAGGAAGGCAGAACGACAAAAACATTGCCTTGTGATTTCCCAAGTGCATATAAGGCAGGGAAGGTGTCTACTTTATTTTTGGAATATCTTTGAAATGAACATAAACGTTTGGTTTATCTGAAGTCTGGGTTAGGCAGGCTTTCTTGGAATGGAAAACCACAGTTGGGGACTCCCAGAGACAGGAATAGCCAATGACAAGTATCTTAATGTACACACATAAAAAAATTCTCAAAGTCTGACAACCATGGCTCTACTATATCCTTTGATTATCAGTAGCCGATTTCTGGATTATCATATAGCCTCTGGTGGTCTATGGCACAACTGAGTGACAGCCGGATTCCGTGTTTTTTGTTTCAGGCTTTTCCTGTATTCATTTTTATTTTTCCGCGTTATTGAATTCGTTTTTTGTTCCTTTAGTCAATCTGCAGACTGATGATTGGATCCCATCTCCACTGACTAATTCAAGCTGGCTGTTTCTTTTTAGTTAGCATTAACCAGATCGCATTCTTAATAGTCAATTGTTATATACTGTAAGTCATGTTTCAATTAGGAGCACTAGCCATTTGTAGGTGCACAATGCCTAATCAGTATATTTTGCTTCAATATCTTGATGTTATCAGTGCTATTCTCCAGAAACAGTCTGTACAATCATTGATATTTGATAAAAATGTATTGACTTACTATTATTTGACTGGTATTTGCATTGTTATTGAATAGTTATATCCTGTTTGCTCAAAGGATTATTAAATGATGTACTGTTTCAATACTGCTGGAAAGTCCACTATATACAAAAGCTCTCTAGTTGTTTGTGAGGTATACATCTATCCAGTTCTCTAATATACCTTTTTTTACCTGCAAGCCACATTTAAATGTAAAAAGATTTGGGGAGAAACACACTAATTCTTATAGTTCAAGGAGTGCCAAATAAGGGCTGTAATTGGCCATTTGTTAGCCCCTATGTCAGGGGTCAGTAACCTTTATTATCAAAAGAGCCATTTTGCCCCCTCTTCCACTGGAGCAGCAAAAACATAACACAGCTTATAAACTTTTAAAAGTTTGAACCTTTTTTTAATTTTAACTGTTACAACAACAGAACACAATAAACAGAAGTGCAGTGTGTAGGCAGGGTCTGACTGGCCCGGCAGGGGACATCTGGAACAAACCTGGTGGGCCCTGACCCTCATGGGCACCCGCCAGGCCAGACCCCTTCTCCTGATATTGGGATTCGGAAAAAAAAATTGTCGTGCCACCTGTGCATTCAAGCCGAGCGACGCAGTACGTGCATGTGCGTGGCGCCATTCGCTCATGCGCGCCAAGCCATGCAGGCACGTAACAGTAGGGGGGCCCCTGACAGCAGTCCTGGTGGGTCCCGGGCCCCCAGTCTGACCCTGCATGTAGCCCTACTTTGAAATTAAATAAATGCTAGTGTTCTCATCTGTTTAATGTGACTTCTGTTTCTGAAGCTCCATGCTGATCTTCCCTCTTTTGAATGTGTGACCGCGGTAAGGACCATGAAGAATAATCTTGCTGCGGCTCGGTCTTGCTTGTCACTTCTGGGACATCTATACAGCCCTCGCACCTGCGAGTGCTGTATAGAATACGTGTCAGGCAAAGCGCAAGACTGAGCCACAGCAAGCAGGAGGAAGAGCCGCATGAGGCTCCGGAGCCGCGGGTTGCCTACCCCTGCCCTATGTGAACTGACAGACTACAGGAGGTTATGTTTGGTAGTACACCTGGTTTTTATACAACTAAAACTTGCCTCCAAGCCAGGAATTTAAAAATAAGCACCTGCTTTGAGGCCACAAGGAGCAACATCCAAGGGGCTGGGGAGCAACATGTTGCACATGAGCCACTGGTTGGGGAAAACTGATGCAGAGAGACAATTTGTAATTTGTTTTAGTTTTTTTTTTAGTTACAGTAGAACCATAATTTTACATACCAAGATTTTAAGGTTTTCCAGCACTGATGCTATTTTTTTGCAGTGCCAAGCGTCTTTTCTTCCTTAAAATGCATGCCATTTTGATGCAGTCCTTTGGGAAATTTAAAATTGTGGGGATCTGCTGCATTTAGCTTTTTATTCAGCAGCTCTCCGGTTTGAAATAAGAGACTGAAAAATTAAAAGGAGAGGGCCTGAATAGAAAGGCAAGTAATAAAAAGTAGTAATAACAATACATCTTTAGCCTTACAGAGCATTTGTTTTTTAGATAAGTGACTCCCACTTGAAAGCTGGAAAGAACCAGAAGAAGAAGAAGAAGGCAACTCATTCATAAACTATAAAAAAAAATAATGAAGGCCAATTAAACAGTTGCTTAGAATTAGCCATTCTATAACATACTTAAAGTTAACTGAGAGTTGAACCACCCCTTTAAGCATTAGATATTGCTTTTATTCTACACATATTATTCAAACTCACACATAGGGGGTTAATTAATAAACCCCGAATGCAAAAATCACAAAAAAATATTTATAAAATTCTTAAAATAAATCACGAATTTTTCAGAATTTATTAAACCCAGAGGATGGAAAAGTCAGAATCAGAAACTCCAGCATCTCAGACCTGTCGAGGTTGCATATGGGAGAAGTCCCAATGATTTTTTGATGTGTGCTAGTTTAGTGGAATACCCCGAAGTTTTCGGGTGAAAAATTTGTGAAAATCGGATGAGAAATCTGAAAAAAAACGTGAAAATCTGATTTTTTTGCCCGCAAAGCAAATTTTCGGTAAATTGTAATAAATAAGCATAAAAAACCCTAGTGGAGTTTGTAGCAGAAAATATTGAGATAAATTCGGACTTTGATAACTAACCCCCATATAGTTTGTAATGCTTCTAGTAGAAATGTAACACAGATCTGTAATATTCAAACTCTCTATGTTATAGTTTTTGAATCCTAACACTTTCAGTAAACACAGAGGCAATCAAGAATATAATATGAATTTGTAGACCAAATTCTGCAAAGCAACAAGTCATTTTCCAGAATATTTCTAAGTAGAAATGATAGGTATACCTGAAATATTTTGAAGAATGGTAAATTCAGCAATAATCAAACGCAACAGAAATGTAATATATTTGTAGTGACTGAGCCCTTCAGCCTCTGACTTACAGTAAAAACGTGTCAAACTATCAACACATTCAGTTTGACTTAAATGAAGACACATTGTGTGTTTGATATGTGGATTTGCTTTATTGCACTTAATCAAGACACATGCTATGCATTAATATTTTCCAGAACTATTTTTTTCCCTTATGAAATGCTGGAAGCATTTTAAAGGAATATTTTTCTGGGGTTTAGTGTTCAGAGTAGATGAAGAAGTAGCCAGTTCTGCAAGGTTTTGGATGGTTTTCAGAAAGTAACATTATCGGTCTCAAGTTGGCTATGTGCTGAGGTTAGGACCCAGTGCTAGCCAGTATTAACAAGAAATCTTTATTCGTACATTAAATTCACACCCCAGGGATATATATTTTCTCATGAAATAACGATATATTCAAAGGTTGCTGATTTCCTCTACTGTATCTTAACTCCTTAAGGGGCCGACATAAGGAAGTTGCTAAAATGAAACGTAAATATTTAGACGAAATCAGCACAATCACATTAAGGAACAAACTTCCTTACTTTGATTAGAGCATAAATAAAATGCAGACTTCAATAATGACAGGGATAATTACGTTTCTCGAAAAACAAACAACGTTGATCCTCAAATTAAAACATTTATATAATTCAATATGAAATGAATAAACTGTATACGAGGGGTGTTATGTAGACTTTGTTAATGACACAATCACCAGCCCTACAAATATTTTCCCAAATACATAAGTGATTGATTGGCCCTTATTTCTAACTAATGAGCATTGAATATTTCTTTCATGTGGTCTTCAAAATCAAGGTTATAACACATACAGATCTACGTGATTTTGATAATCAGAAGGGCGCCCTAATGCCAACTATTATATTTTTTCTTAATTTGAAGAGTCTACATTAGCATAGGTAAACTAGTTTGGATGAGCTACCCCCAACATCCCCTTGTATATCTATTTGTATATTTTCTTGTGTAGCATCTCCACTTTGAGCTCTATAGGCCCTAGCCAATCATTCCTTCAATCCCGTACAATTCTGTAATTTGGATCTCCATACAGATTTATCAAGGATCAGATTTAGAGTTCATGGGAGTTTGTAAAAACTCCCATAAACTCCAATGAACTGATACGTCTGCTAAAAATTATTTACAAAGTAAATAAACCCAATAAGATAGTTTTACCTCTAATAAGGTTTTACTGTATCTTAATTGGGAGCAAGATGTGGCCTAAGATCCAAATAGAATACTTACCTCTTTAAGAAACTACATTCTATTCATGAAAAAAGTAACCCTTTTCATTTAGGGGCAGATTTATCAAGGGTCAAAGTGGAAATTCGAAGAAAAAAAATCTGAGCTATTTGTGTGTACTTCGACTATCAAATAGGCCAAAATTCAATTAGAATTTGAAAAAAATCGACCAATCGAATATCGAAATTTATCATGTAGGGGCATGTTTATGAAGGGTTGAATTTCTAATTGAAAAAACTTCGAAATTCAAATTCAAAAAGACCAACCGAAATTAAGTTGAAGTTTTTTTTGGTCGAATAGGTCTGTTTTCAATCGAATAGGTCCGTATTCGGCCGAATTCGTATCGTACAAATCGAAGTAATAGCGCATTCGATTGAATTCCATTCAAAGTTTTCCCCAATAAAAACTTTAATTTTTCAAAGTCCACCAATTGACTCTTAATAGGTTCTAGGAGGTCCCCCATAGGCTAAAACAGCAATTCAGTAGGTTTTAGATGGAGAATGGTCATAGTCTAATTTTTAAAGAGACAGTAAGGGGCATATTTATCAAGGTCCTAGAACCTATTTGGAGTCATTTGGTGGACTTTGAAAAATGTAAGTTCTTTAGGGCAAATACTTTGATTTGAATTCGATTGAATGCACTAAAATGATTTGAATACAGCCTATTCACCCGAAGGTAAAAACAAATAAATTTTAATTGATCTTTTTTTTATTCGAATTTCGAAGCTATGGGAGTTTAAAAAAACTCCCATTACTTCGAAATTTGACCCTTGATAAATCTATCCCTAAAAATCAGTTTTTGGTAGTAGTAGTAGTAAGATCCCTTATGCAGAAATCCATTATCCAATAAGTTCTGAATTACAGGAATTCCATCTACTATAGGGGATGATTTACTAAAGGGTGAAGTGACTAACGTTAGTGAAATTCGCCAGCGTGACGCCATTTCGTTACTTCGCTGATTTACTAACCGGCGCAGGCGTAACTTCTAGCGGTAATCCCTTATGCCTGGCGAATTTGTGCTCTGGCGAATGGACATAACTACGCAAATTCACTAAGTAATGAACATTACCTCTTGCGACAGACTAGGCGAAGTGCAATAGAGTAGTTAGGACTTCTTCAAAAAATAGTTGAGAATTTTTCCCAAAAAACGCTTGCTACTTTTCATTTTTTAAGGTGATAGGCTGCAAAAGAGCGTAATTTTTTGCTGGGGTACCCGGCTTCCCCCCACATATGGCACATAAACTATACACTGGGCTCATGTGTAGGGCAATATAACAACTACAGGTATTTTATTTTATTAAGGTTTCCTGGGCTTGTGTAGTGTAATGTATTTGCTGTAACATACTGTATACGTACATTCAACTTTAACTTCCCACTGTATGCAAATTCGCCAACGCTAGCGCAACTTCACTTCACTTGCCGCAGTAACGCTAGTGCTACTTCGCCAGCGTTCGGCGCCCTGGACGCAACTTCGGATTTTAGTGAATTAGCGTTGTCCTGGCAAATTTACGGCTGGCAAAGTGTTGCGCTGTGAGCGAAGTGGACATTAGCGCAAATTCGGCGTTTAGCGAATCTGCCCCATAGACTCCATTTTAAACAAATAATTCTAATGTTTAAAAATGATTTCCTTTTTCTCTGTAATAATAAAACTGTAGCTTGCACTTGATCCAAATATTGGTGGCAAAACAATCCGATTGGGCTTATGTCACATCTAAGAGGCCCATGGTAGAGTTTTTAAAAAAACTCAAATTTTAGAGGTATACCCCAAAGCTGCTAAAAAGCCTAAAAAACAGCAACAATTCAATCAAGTCGAGTTTCAATTGCACGATTCTAATTGACGCACAAATTTGTCACTACATTTTTCCTGCACCAATTTTTCCGAGTAGAATTATTGATAAATGAATTCAATTCATGGATGAGAGTTAGGTCGACTTTGTTTTGATAAAAAATTAGATAAACTTGAGTTTTAGTAAATACCCCCCTAAATATTTTTTTTTAGCAGACTTAAGGTATGGAGATAAAAATAAAGCAAAGATCTCTTACCAGGAAAACCCCAGGTTTCAAGCATTCTGGATAGTAGATCACATATCTGTATATGGAAAATTACATTTAAACTAATAAATATACACAATTATCTGTGTTTTTTTATTATGATAAATTTATATTTGTAAGTAGGGCTTACATTCACTTTAGTTTACTATAAATGTTCAGTAACAGACATTAACAATGGCAATCTGCCAGAGTTCCATATTTATTTCCATATTTAGATTTATTCTTATTAGTGGGAGGTGCCGTCCTTGTTAAACTGAAGAATATATATGAGAAATGTCATTCATAGGCTCTGCTGGAATAAGTTCCTCTAGCGGGCAAAGTATTGACAGTGATTGTGCGGATTTGCCAAGACATAACGTTTGAATTAAACATCTCTCAGACACAGGAGTTGCCTTGTTTTACTTGTTAGAAAAAGCGTAACAAAAGATTTATTGTTTTCTAAATTCATAACTGGTCAGTATAATCTTCCATTAAAAAGGAACATTCGCAGTAATTAAATGCATATGTCTTTCTCTCGCTCTCTCTTTGTAATGTTTTTGGACGCGCCCAGCCGCAATGTTTTAAACAACATGCAAGAAGGAAATGGCAGCTACTTTAACTACGAGAGGGCATCCTGTTGATAAGAGTGGGCACTCTGGAGTCCCGAGCTCTATGGGATGGTTTGTATCTGACAATTGCAAACAGATATTTGGCACAGAACAAGATGTTTCATAAGGATAATGCAAAAAGCAAAGGATAAGGTTTTCTTCAAGTCTGTGCAGCTATATATCTATAGCTAACTGCAAAATGGTTGCTATGGGTTACTAGAACTGGAGCAAAGTTTGTTCCATTACATGTGGCTTATCTATAGTTGGGAAAATTCACAAGCCAATATTGCCTATGGAGGTGATATCAGTTAAAGACAGAGTTATCTGAAATCAGGGCTGGACTGGGACACTGGGAAAAAACCTGGTGGATCCAACTGGCCCAGACCCAAACCCCCATAGCTGCTTTAGACTGTTAGTTCCCGGACCTCCCCCACCCCAATTGCATGGAGAGAATGGAAGTTACATGCTGGTGGGGGTGGAAGGTGGCAGAGAGGGGTTGTGGCTTGGGTGAGAGCCAGGGGTGTTTGAGTAATAAAAATAAACTTTACAATTTAAAGAGATACTGACACCAGAAAATAACCTTTTTTTATATCCACCATAACATTATCTTTGAATGCTATTTATAATTTTGCCATAAAAGTATTTGCTTGATTCTTTTACATGACCTTTCTTACCCCTAGGGGCCCATTTACTTAGCTCGAGTGAAGGATTAGAAGAAAAAATACTTCGAATTTCGAATGGTGGAATATGGCTACTTCGACCTTCGACTACGACTTCGAATAGAATTATTCGAAGTAAAAATCGTTCGACTATTCGACCATTCGATAGTCGAAGTACTGTCTCTTTAAAAAATACTTCGACCCCCTAGTTCGCCACCTAAAACCTACCGAGGCCAATGTTAGCCTATGGGGAAGGCTAACATATTCAACAACGATATTTGAAGTCGAAGGATTTCAATTCGGCAGTCGAATATCGAGGGTTAATTAACTATTCCCTAGTCGAAGTACACAAAAATTAGCTTGAAATTTGGCATTTTTAAATTAGAATTTTCACTTCAACCTTTGATAAATCTGCTCCTTAGGGGGTTATTTATCAAGGTCCAAATATCCGGACATCAAATAATTAGTGGTTTTTGGAGGAAAAGAAAACTACAAATTTTTCATGATTTCTTAAAGTCCGATAGTCTAAAAACTCAGAATTCGAAAACCCCGGCATCTAAAACCTCTCCAGGTCCAGTATAAGTCAACGGGGAAGGTCCCAGTGTCTGCGCTGATGTCTGTACCGATATCTGACGAGTGTATGGATTCTGCCCAAAAAAACCAAAAAAAATCATTTTTTTCGTATATTTCGGAGTTTTTTTCGGAGAAACCACGAACAGTTTTCGGGGAAAGCTCCGAGGTTTGCCCGACCATATTTTTTCAGGCAATCGGAGTCGCTCTGATTTCTAACTTAGAAATACTCAGATAAATTCGGACCTTGATAAATAACCCCCTTAGTGTCAGTATCAGTTTACAGTGAAGATCTGGCGGTCAATCTCGTTATGGTCACCTTGTGCAATTGTTTGTGTATGACCAGCATTATACTGCTTAAAGAAACAGCAAAGGCTTAAGAAAGATCCCTTGAACACCAGAACCAAACCCTCTAACTGGCTCAGGCAACTTATTTGCATATCTCAATCCTTATTCTGTCATAACAGTTTATGTAATAATCGCTGCTGGAAACACAGTGACACCACAAATTAAAATACAATTTAATTACTTTCAACTGCTCTTTTTCAAACATATCTCCTTTACACAGTAGACATGATTACAGAGATTTTATCCACTTCTTTTTTTTCTAATCGAAAGTTTGTTTTACCTGGTATGTTAAATAAATAAGTAAATGGAAACAGATGAAACCGGGAAAAAAAAAGGACGTTTTTTTTTTCTTCCTCCCCTTAGAGAAGCGAATGTCTGCGTCACTCCAGCACACAATAACCGGGTGTGTGTTTCAGATTGGGGCCTGCTCAGCATCACATCGGCCTGAGAAATCAAGGGTGACACAATACACTCAAGGGCATGGGCTGGGGAATATTTGGGAAAAGTAACTCTATACAGACGTTACTTTGCACATTGGTTGCATGCCATTTGTCAGTTTTGTGAAAATAATAGAAAATGTGGAGGCATCGTGTTCTTTTACTTTCATCTGTTTTATACCAGATTTTAAAGTAATGCAATGTTTCCTTTTTATACGGCCATTTTTGCTGTATTTAAACCTGTAAGAGGAAAGTATGCAGAGTGCATTGACCACAGGGATTTCATTTAAATATATTCAAAATCTTTGTCAAAATGTAAAACGAAAGACTTTTGCTTGCTGTAATCATTTGCTGTAAGAATTCCATCATCAGAGTGAAGAGATGGTGATAATACTTTATTTAAACTGGTTTTGCGTCAGCACACAAACTTGCTTTTCTTCACATGTATGAGAAGAGCAAAGAATAAAGATTATTACAGGCATGGAATCTATCATCTGGAATGCTCGGGGCGGGGTTTTCTGGATATGGGGTATTTCTATAATTTTTATCTCCATACCTTATGTCTGCTTAAAAAAGTTAAACCTTAAATAAACCCAATAGGATTGTTTTGAAACCAATATGGATTTATGCAGTTAGTTACCATCAAGTACAAGGTACTGTTTTATTATTACAGAGGAAAAGAAAGTTATTTTTTAAAAATTTGAACAATTCTCTTAAAGTGGAGTCTATGGGGCAGATTTACTAACACATGCGATTTTATCCACTTCTTTTTTTTCTAATCGAAAGTTTGTTTTTCCTGGTATGTTAAATAAATAAGTAAATGGAAACAGATGAAACCGAAAAGTCACTAGCGACCGTTTCGCACCGATTGCTACACTTCACCAGGCGAAAATTCGCTCAGACAACCCTAATTCACTAAAATGCGTAGTTTCGTCATGGGCGCCGAACGCTGGCTACTTTGGCAATGCGAGCAATTCAAAGCGAAGATGCGCTAGTGTTCATTTCTGCCGAGGGCAAGGAAAAGGAAAGGAAAAGACGCCAGCGTTTTTTGAACTTTGATGCTTTTTCCACTCAGAATATGATGTAAGTAACAGACGATTGAGGAAGATCTATGCACTTACTTTGCCTGGTCTGAGTTGGCAAAGGCAAGTCTGGCGATTGATGTAACGTTCAGTAAAATCTGCATTTTAGTGAATTTAAGTAACGTCCATTCGCCAGAGTGAATTGTCGCCTGGCGATAGAGTGTGAATGGGCGCTAGCACCTATCTCTCTTGCTAGTGAATTGGCACCTGTGCCTGTTAGTAATGTGCCGATGTCCCTGCGGGCGGTAACACTGCTGAATTGTCATCAGCGTTTGCCACTTGGCCCTTTAGTAAATCTGCCCCTATGGGAGATGGCCTTACTGTAATTCCCATAATAAAGCTGCAACGAGGGAGGGGGGGACCTAGAGACTTAGTGGAAATAATCTGATGTCACAGAGGGGGAGGTGACTAGCTATTCAGTAGTGATGTGTGGGCCAGGCCTAAAACCTGTGAGTTTGGCAGTTATCAGACCTGCTCAGTACCTCTTTAGTGGACTGTGAACAAAACTTTTCAAAGCAGTAAAAACTCCATAGGATTTTTTATTGCTACTACAGAAAAATACAAAAAAAACACCTCTGCCATATTTGATATTCCCATCTGGTAAGCAAAATTCTGCAGAAAGTATATTGACTCTTTATACTCCCACCCTACTTTTATAACCTACACTATATGACTAGAAAAAAGAATTGAGTTGTACCTTGTATAACATCTTTTCTCTTGTCTCTTTTTATCCTATCAAACAAATGTTGGGTTTCCCTGTTTCATCACTCAGGACCCATAGTCTGTCTAATGTAACTTGTCACATTTTATATAGATTTCTTTCAGTGCTATGGGTTGCTTAGTATACGTTTTGAGTTTGTAGTTTATACTAATCAGTGATATATAGTCTAGGAAAGAAAAAGGCAATATCCGTCATGACAAATAGCCAGCTCTCATCACGGAAGGATTAAGAAGGCATGCTTCTCTTCATTTGTCTAAAAGGTCTCCTTTATACTCAACCAAAATTTGAAACAGAGTTATGTGGAGTTTTGTTTTTCTTTGACTATGGTTTGTAATAGCTTGTAGCCTTATGCCCTCACTGAAATTGTTTTTGCAGCAATTAGAGGCAGATTTATTAAGGATCAAAGTGAAAATTTGAATTTTCAAATTTTTTTGGGGGGTCAAAAATCTCAAATTTGAATTGTGAATTATCCAAACTTGATTCAAGTTTTAATTCTGGAATTTATCACACTCTGGCCTTTTAAGAACTCAAATTCGATTGTTCGTCACCTAAAACCTGCCGAATTACTGTGTAAATCAAATTTTTTTCAACTCGGACTAATTTAAATGACCCGAAAACACGAACCAAATTTGATTTGAATTCTAAAAACTCTATTTGAATTGATCAGTTTGGTGATGTTTGCAGACTTCCTGATATTCGAGTTTTTTAAATTCGAATCGAGTTTTTAGAATTCAAAATAGAATCAAATTTGATTCGTGTTTTCGGTTCATTTAAATTAGTCCGAGTTGAAAAAAATTTGATTTTATTAATAAATTTTGATTAGTCGAATTTGTAATTCATGGCAGTTTATGGGAGTTTTAAAATTAATGTGCCTCAATTTGGTGATGTTTGCAGAATTCCTGATATTCGAGTTTTTTAAAATCAAATCGAGTTTTTAGAATTCAAATCAAATTTGATTTGTGTTTTCGGGTCGTTTAAATTAGTCCGAGTTGAAAAAAATTTGATTTTATTAATAAATTTTGATTAGTCGAATTTCTAATTCATGGGAGTTTATTGGAGTTAAAATAAATGTGCCCCCCAGTGTTGTGCTATAACAGGTATGGGATCTATTATCCGAAATGCTTGAAAAATTGGGTTTTCTGGATAAGTAATATGGGGATATAGAGATGAATACTATTACTCTAGAAAAATTATAAATGGACTACACTAATGTTTTAATTAGAGTAAAAATATGTTGCAAAGAAGTTGTTGTATGCTGCAGAGTATTAAGCATCCAAACTAATTGGCATTAACATGATCAAGGCCTTGCTTTTTAATTCATTAAAGGATTTTTTGAAGCTTCCTCAATAATTTTTTTGTGAACTGGCATGATAACACATGAATTCCAACTGCTTTGACTTATTGTTAATGCTAACAGCATTAACAGTGCAAACAATCAGAACAGAAAAAAATGAATAGGCGATGTGGGTCCTCTTCACTTCCACGATGCATGGGCTGACCTAGGAGCAGATTTATTAAAAATTAAATTTTTATAATTGTAAAATCTCAAAGGTGTGCTTATTTATTAAGCAACTCGAATTTCCAAAGCTCAATCACATAATAATGTGAAAAGACAAACCATATTCTACCAATCATTTTCAATGGGTCTGTCAAAATTCAAACTAGTCTCAAAAACTCAACTTGAAAACTAGCTTGAATTCTGCTAAGATAATTCTCGTTGACTTCTACATGAACTTGGCAGCTTTTACATGGCAAATTTCTCTATGAGTTTTTTGAGCTTTTAAATCTTGTAAATTCGAGTTTCAGAAACTTGTATTGCAATAAAGCTCTAATTGCGTTTCAATGTTGATAAATGGCCCCAATTGAATTCCAATGTTGATAAATGGCCCCAATGGTGTATTGGCAGATGAAAATTTCAAATCAGCCCCCCCCAAAACATAAATGACTGATATCAATAGGACATGGATATTGGTTGGAATCAGCATGCTCCAATACACGTATTCATCATTTGTATGAAACATGAATATATATATAATATTTTTGTTTGTGGCCAGATGAACTGTATTAGAGCTATTTAGCTCCTATAATAGTAAAGCATCCGCCTTATCTGTCGCTTTTTTTGGCCATGTTCTTTATCCTGGTTCCTAAGTCATATAGTTTTTGGGAAAATACAGCTGTATTTGTAAGTAGTGTACCCTTCTCCTTACTTCCTAAGGATTCAAGAACTAGAGTGACTAGCAGGCTATAAAACACAGTAGCAGCACCCATGGATGTTAGACAAGCGATTTGTCAACCCAAGTGACCTACTTTTTTAATGGAACTCTATTACTGTTACTGAAATTTCTGTTACAATGCCCATTACTTCTGTGGCAAGTGGAGCGGCATATTCTGTGTGATTGTATCAAAACCCATTGATGCCAAAGACATCCACGCTGTAAGTTAAAAAAGAAAAAAGTAGATGATTATTAACCCTGGCCATGGTACAACAATATTACTCTATCAGACTTGGAGTGAGATAAATATCTGCCCACTCACCCAACCTATTTATGCTGATCCCTCTTTCATTTCATTCCTTCCTGTCATTTTTAGGAAAATTTAATTCATAAAAAGATTATTTTTCGTGTTTTTGTTTACATTTCTGTTATTTATAAAGTGATTTCACTCCCCGAATATTATGTATATTATGTCGACTATAGGTATATTTAACATGTATTTATATTTGTAAAACACCAGTTTGGTAAAATGTACAGAACAAATAACACAATAGACTATTATAAAGAACTTTAAGTAATTTAGAATAATGCTTGAAAATGTTAATGAACTCAGCAAGAAACCTGCATTCATTACCCAACAGCCACCAAACGACCAGTCTTATGGCACTTATATATATTGATTACTGACCTCAATGTCAGTAATTTCCCAGACTGAACTAAAAAATGAGGCTTTCATGAATTCCACCGAAAGGTTCATATTTATAGTTTCATGCAGGGGATGGGCAATTTTCAGCCTTGGCACTTTCTGATTAATTATCACATCCTGCAATAAAGATATTATCAAGCATCGAGTATTCTAAGACAACCCTTTATTTTTAGTTTGTCTTCCAGTTGTTTATAACTTTTTCTATCACGATGCCTAGGGGGATCATTTGGTAGGAAGTAGCTCATTAGGATCTATGTCTATGCCGGCAGACACTGATCTTCATGGAAAAAAAAAAAACATTCTTAGCAAAAATAGCCATTACAGTATCATTTAAAAGTGTTATTCTCAATTTTACATGTCGGAACTTTGGGGCTGCCTGTATAATAAGAAACAATTATTGTATGATTTTTCATTCTTGGTTTAAAATAATTAGTACATTAAGGGGCCTATTTAAGATTCTTCAAGCTTTTCAGCTGAAAAATCCCTGCCATTTTAAGTTATTTTACCCAAGCCTTTGGAAAAGCTGCCAAAGTTTTTAATCCCATTTGAGCAGAATTATGGAAGTTGTTGAGGTTTTTCTTGCCCGAAACCCAACGTGAGTTAGGAAACTTACACAGGCTTTCCTTAAAGGGCATGTAAAGTCTAAAATAGAATAAGGCTAGAAATGCTGTATTTTGTGTACTAAATATAAACATGAACTTACTGCACCACAAGCCTAATCAAACAAATGATTTATGCTTTCAAAGTTGGCTACAGGGGGTCACCATCTTGTAACTTTGTTAAACATCTTTGCAAGACGAAGACTGTGCACATGCTCAGTGTGGTCTGGGCTGCTTAGGGATCGTCATAAACAAAGCAGCTTAAAGGTGGCCATACACGGGCCGATAAAAGCTGCAGACAGACTGAGTCGGCAGCTTATTGGCCCGTGTATGGGGCCCCCGACGGGCTTCCCCAATCGAGATCTGGCCAAAAGTTGGCCAGATCTCAATCGGATGGGCCTAAAAATCCTGTCGGATCACAGCCGCATCTGTTCGTTGATGTGGTCCCGCGATCCGACCACCCGTAAAGCCACTAGAGCCCACGATCGGATCAGCCCGATATTGCCCACCTCAAGGTGGGCATATCGGGGAGAGATCCGCTCGTGTGGCGACATCGCCAAACAAACGGATCTCTCAGTGTATGGCCACCTTAAGTTCTGCATGGCTGGGAAGTAAGGCTGGGACTCCCCCTGCTGTTCATAAGTATGATTGTTTCCCTGCTCAGCAGTTAGGGACCGTCAGACAATTCCTATCCGCTGCAGTAAATGAAGGGAGAATTTCACTGCATACAGTCAGGTTTCTTATAAAAACGGTACCCATTTTTTAATTAAAGTATATTGGAGATAGGTTTCTTTTTCATTAAAGAAAGTAAAAATTGGATTTTATTTTTTTGCCTTTACATGCCCTTTAAAGATTGCTCGAGCAATCTTAAATAGACTCCTAAGTCTTCACATAAATAATAGGAAAACAACAGCAGTCTATTAGAAAGTGAATCAACACAAAAGGGTGATATAGTACCAAATTATATAGTAGAGCACATAGTGTGATGCCTTATAGCAAGGCAGCTTCAAAGTTCACTTTGTCATGGTCTCGGTTCATCATGTAGCTCTTGGGAAAGTACAGCAGAATTTGACTGCATGTTTTGTACTTTGTAATTCCTAAGGCGTAAAGAACTGGGATAGTGTGCCATCAATTAATATGCATTGGGTGCCCCAAACAGCTGCTATGAGGAATACAGAGGGAGAAAGGTAATAAATAACATAAACAGAAAAAATGGAGCAAAAGTTTGTTCTTGCTCTTATATTCTGCCTTAATTTTACTTTATATGGGAAAACAAGCACTGAAAAATGTCAGTTTGGTGTTTATGTTCTTTCTTACCTAATATACATACAGAAATATTATTAAGCTGCCTGTATTTTAGGCTGTATACACAATTATAGTGCCCTGTGCTTAGCTATCCAGCACCCAAACCAGGGTGAAGTGGGCTCCACTGATATTGCAGAGAGTCAATTTGCACCAGAAAAGCCAGATTCCCAGTTAAAGAATAAAGTTAATTTGGCTTTTTCAGGTACCAGGAATAACTTTTTGCCACTTTGGTAAAATTCAGACTGAGACAAAGTCCTCACTGGGCATTTATAATAGTGAATATTTATACAGGCTTTTACAGCTTCCCTTAAATGATCCTTTACCAGAGGGCTAAACAAGAAACTAGAATAATTAAGCAACTAAGGCTGAGGGCAGGGGCAGTATGAATGGCATACCTGGGCTGCCATCGTTCTGTTAAGCAATATGTGGAACTACCACACCCAGCATGCTTGTCCTAGCTAAACAGGTTGGAAACAGTACGTGTGTTCCATTGTCTATACCAAGGATACCTTTATAATAATCTGACTAGCACCATGGAAATGTTGGGAATGTATTGGTAATATAGAAGGTGTCTCTCTGTACTGTCTGAATTTGCAGAACCTGTGTCAAGGTGGCATCAGTGCAGAGAGCCTCGGGTACATATTTGGGCAAGGCACATAACATCATAAGGTCATTTACATAAGGGACTCTGTGAACTGACACTGAATGGGGTGACAGTGAGCACAACTGAAACCAACATTACAAGGAGTGCATCTGTCCATCTTTATTAGCACCCCATTCCATAGTCAAATAACATGTGCTTTATTCAAAAGGCATAACTGGAAACCTGTGGTTAATATCTCTGTACCACAAATAAAATTAATAGGGATGCAACAAATCCGAATCCTTCTGCCCGGCTGAACCGAATCTGAATCCTATGATTTCGGGGAGGGAAATCACATGACTCTTTGTAAAAAAACAAGGAAGTAAAAAATGTTTTCCCCTTCCCACCCCTAATTTGCATATGAACATTAGGATTCAGTTTGGTATCTTTCTCAAAGGATTCAAGGGTTCGGCCGAATCCAAAATAGTGGATTCGGTGCATCCCTAAAAATGAGCACATATCTGTATTTTGCATTATTTTCTGTACAGAAACGCCATCTTCTAGACTAACACCACTCAGTTCATATTTATATCATGCCCATGCCCAAGGATATTTATCAGATAAGTGCAATGGAGATACTTTGGGCTTAGTAATGCACAACCACCTGGAACTGGAACAGCAATTTGCCAGTCCAACCTGTGGTCAAAAACCCCTTTGCTCAGGACAATCATACAGATAAAGGAAAATATCTGTTATGTAATCATAATATCAAGGGGCTGCTCTTGTGTGAGACCTCAGTCAGTATATTTATAAATTTATGTCATTTGCGAAAATTTCTCCAATTGACTTCAATGGTTTATGAAAGGTCTGCAGTGTTGTGAAATATTACAGTACAGCCATTATTTTTGTGATTGCAATGCATGCCATTCATTCACAAATATGGGTACCAGCAACAAAACCTTTTAATTAATCCATTTATGTTACACCATGTTTTTAGGCCTTTTTTTATTAATTAATTACACGTGTTTCTAAAAAAAATGATTACTAAAATGGAGGTCCACATCCCATTCAAACCAACCTGAAACATCTATAGATACTCTGGACTGGGTCCAACGGTTACATTTTCTATTTTATACAATGTATGTGAACTCTGTACAAAGTTTTTTTTAACATAATTTAATGTTCATATATAATTAAATATTTAATATATATAAATAAATTATAAATATTATTTATATACTCTTTCTTGAAGAGCGCTGCCATGTTGGATCTGTATTCCCTGTGCCCACCGAGAAGGTGCATGTGCAGTGTAGTACTTTTGCCAAGTTTACTATAATGGGCATGCACCAACCCAATTGGGGCCAGGTGATAAAACAGAAACGGAATGCAACATGGCGGTATGGCCATAGAACACACATGGATTTACAGGCAATTTAACGAGAAAACATTATGCTTTAAGCGTATATTTAATACTGATTTAATGGCATCCGCTTTGATTTGAAAAAATGAAGAAAATGCTTACCCAGAATCCCGTTGTTTGCCACTTAACATAACCACATAATTATTTTCTGCTAGGAAGCGTAACTGTTTGCTTGCAGTGTTCAGACATTAAGTAAATAAGATTCATTATTTATTTTGACTTGAAATACTTTGGCCCATGCTCTTTATCAAACTCCATACAATGACATTTCCTTAACACTAACATTTATGTTTGTGTTGGCCAGTTTGTTGCCTTCACACAAGGACTTGAACTGATCAAACATACTTTGCTCTGGCTCCTTCAACTCTGTGCTAATGAAGCGGTAGTAATGCAATGTACCACTGTATGTACTGTGAAACACATCAACCTTTATCAAATGATAATCTCTTCTGCCAACAACCAAAGGAGAGAATGTCAACCTCAGCTGAGTCAGTGATATTTCCCAAACGGAAGTGGCTAAATGCCCAAGTGGGAGCGATCTTGGATTAAGAAGCAACACAGACATCTTGAAGGCAACTGAGTTTCAGAGCAGGACGACTAATGTGGGGCCCTGGGGCAGTTTTCCAAGATGTCTACTCTCTGTGTGCCAGCCATCTGTGTTCATTTAAAGTCTGTGCCTCTGGATTAAGGTGGAGGGGGGGGGACTGAACACATGTTCTCAGATTGCAGTTGAGAGTGTGGGCTCCATTGTACAGTAAAACCTTCTGCCTGGTCCTTCTCAAACAAGGTATAATCGTCCGCAGGTCCCCAAAGTCAGGCAATTTCACCAGCACCAGCTGCACGACGGATGTTCTGTGTATGATTGATTCACATTGAAGGATATTGCAGAGGATTTTTCAGAAGCACACTTGTTCAGAAGAAACTACAAAATAAAGGTGGAGGAGAGAGAGGAACAAGATTTATGAGTAAAATATATATAAATAATATATATACAGTATATATAAATGAGACCAATTTACCTATAAATAAGAGATTCTTAGGAGAAAAGGGCACTGGTAGATTACCAATTATATACACTATATAGTGAATAAAGTATCCCCTATTGTAAAATATAAGGATAATATAAGTTAACAAGGACTTAACCATATAAAAGCACGAGGCCAAAGACAGAGTGTTTTTATACAGGTCATGGAACTCCAAGGTGACTTCTGATATCCTCATATTTTGCAATAGGGGGGTTTCAGTGAGTCATGTGACAGAAATGACATCACTAAGCTCTGATTATAACCGATGTCTTCACTAAACAACGTTTAAAAGGATATAATTTACAGGATATTCGTGGCTCTTGTGTGTGTGTGTGTGTGTATATATATATATATATATATATATATATATATATATATATATATATATATATATATATATATATATATATATATAGAGTTCAGAGCTGGTGCACCAATCAACCAACAAAATGCCTGGGTGCTGGTTATATACAGCATACAAACGAAAGAATGAAACCGCACTCCTAGAGCTTTGATGAAAAAACATGTGGTAGGTTTTATTTCAACGTTTCGGCTACTACACTCGAGCTGACTTCCTGAAGACGGCTCGAGTGTAGTAGCCGAAACGTTGAAATAAAACCTACCACGTGTTTTTTCATCAAAGCCATAGGAGTGCGGTTTCATTCTTTAGTTTATATATATATATAAATATATATATATATATATATATATATATATATATATATATATATATATATATACCAATCACAATAAACCGCACCACACAGGACTTGTGAATGCAAAAAGTGGTAAAAATATTTATTCGACGTTTCGGTTCAAATACGAGAACCTTCCTCAGGTGGGGTACACAGTGCACAATAAACAAACCCTAAAATGGCGCCAAACACCCAATCAGTGACGTCATACGGTCATTAGTGAGTCATAGTAAGAGTGTATACTCGAATAATATAACGTCGAATAAATATTTTTACCACTTTTTGCATTCACAAGTCCTGTGTGGTGCGGTTTATTGTGATTGGTTTATATGTATGGATTCTAACCAGCACCCAGGCAGTTGCTCCATTTGAAAATGTGCTCCAGTATAGGACTCAGTATATATATATATATATATATATATATATATATACACACACATACACATATATAAATATATATATATATATATATATATATATATATATATATATATATATATATATATATACAGTATTTCTCACTCGGTATCTGCACTCCTACCAGTCTTAACTTGACAGTGGGTGCAGGTTGTATACAGTTCATCAGAAGGACCCGCACTCCATATAGCGTGAAACTTTTTTATTGTAAATGCATATACAATATCTCGGCCCACATTAGGGTCTTCACCTAGGACACATATATATATATATATATATATATATATATATATATATATATAGATATAGATATAGATATAGATATAGATATAGATAGATATATATATACCCATAAATAAGATGACAATGGTGCTAAGGAATACATCAGCGCTATATAAATACCAGGAAATAAAGAACAGTATTTTGTCCAAAGGCATTGCTATATAATTGTGCCATTGCATCCATCCTGCTTCTTCTCCTGCATCGCGTGCAAGTGTGACTACCAATGCAAGGGAAAAGTGGAGCTATCACCACCAAACACTTATGGTAATTCTTGTGTTCCAAAGCAGGCTGCATCCAGATTCATGCTCAAACGTAACAAATCCGGTGCTACAATTGTGTTCATTTTGACAAATTGGGTTTAATTGCTACAGGGGGAATTTTGCATTCAAAATCGCATCGTACATGACCTCTGCGGACTCTGCTGCACATTTTAGGGAACAGTAGTACAATAAAAGTAGGAGAGTTATTGGCCATCCAGCTGTTATTCAGTTGCAATGTCTTGAATCTCCAGAGACCACTGGTTATAGTACAGAATGGACCAGAATATCTGAATAATAGATGGATTGGTCAGTGACCAGGTATTCCTGTTAAACAAAAGTTTTAAGTTTGCCAGCCTCTAGGAACCAATCAAATATTTGTTTTCACACAGCTGACCAGTAAATTCTACCTGCTGATTGGTTGCTATGGATTACCAGACAAGCAGAAAACTTAAAGGACACCTATCACCCAAAAATTATTTCCCCCACCAGGGATGCAAGCTAATAGGGCCCACACTCCATTGGTGGGGAAACACATTTTTTCCTCTAAAAATGCCCCCTGCGAGTGCTATGAAAACTAGCAAAAGTTGGGGGCACTATTTTTGAGTGATAGGAGCTCTTTAAGACCATTTATTACATATCTACCTGTCAGAATGATAACCTGACCATATTCAGTAACTCTCCTGTTTCTGACTATAGCTCTCAGCAAACATACTCTGGTCTTTTAAGAATTTAAATTTGACTATTTGCCACCTAAAACCTGCTGAATTGCTGTTTGAGTCAACGGGAGAGGTCCAGGGATCAATTTGGAGTTGTTTGCAGCCTTCCTGACGATTCAAAAACTCGAATCAAAATCGATTCAAATACTATTCGAGTTTTTGGGACAATTTAATTCATCCGAGTTTTAATTTATTTTTTATAATACATTTCGATTGGCCGAATTTCAAGTTTAGGGGAGTTTTTAAAAACTCATATGAATTCAAAATTCGCCCTTTTTATATATGTGCCTCCCACTTACACCACAGCCTGCCAGCAGCACTGCCAGTAATGGAGAGGAAAGTAATAAAATCACTATTCTTATATTCTGGTGTTTACATTTTCATTGCTCTGTCCTTAACTATTTTAAGGTATAGTGAGCAGTCGCATTATTGAGAACACACTGTACTTTGTGATACCTAAGACATTATACAATTATAAATGTTGACGCTGATTCTGACATCAGTATTCCTTCCATTAATACAAAGCTATTAATATGCACTGGGGTTAGTATATTTTGCCCCTTTATGTAAAATAACAGTAGAACCCCAATTTTAAGTTTTTCAGGGGATCAGAAAAAAATTTGCAAAATCCAGGAAAATGTAAAGCCAGGGAAATTATAATATAGTATAGTACAGTATGATGCATTACATATAGGTGGGATCACAGAAAAATGATATAAAACAAAATCAGGGAATGTAAAATTGAGGTTTCACTGTAATCTGTTTCACATACAATATAATCCTTGCAATTTTTTTCTTTAATATTTAACATATAAACCACACGTGTTACAACATAAACACCATACATACAGTAGAACAAACGGTTTCCCCCTAAGATTCTATTTTCAGGTCTAGCCAAAACTGTGTCTTCTAATGACTTACTAATGACCACTCATTAAAATAATTATAAATATACACTTTGTTTATTAAGCACAGTACAACACAATGGGCACAGGGCTGTTTTTTTTAAAGCAAATCCTCATGTTTTTTTACCCACAATGTTGCATTTTCTTCATTAATTCTCAACTTGCATGTGATGCACCAAAAAAGACACAAATCATCCCCTTGGCAAAGGCAGTTTAAAAGCCTAAATTTATCATTAAAGGGATACTGCCATGGGAAAAAATGTTTTTTTTTTTCAAAATGCACCAGTTAATAGTGCTGCTCCAGCAACATTGAAAAGAGCAAACAGATTTTTTATATTTAATTTTGAAGTCTGACATGGGGCTAGACATATTGTCAGTTTCCCAGCTGCCCCAGTCATGTGACTTGTGCTCTGATAAACTTCAGTCACTTTTTACTGCTGTACTGCAAGTTGGATATCACCCCCTCCCCCCCAGCAGCCTAACAAAAGAACAATGGGAAGGTAACTAAAGAGCAGCTCCCTGACACAAGATAACAGCTGTCTGGTAGATCTAAGAACAGCATTCAATATTAAAATCCAGGTCCCGCTGCGACACATTCAGTTACATTGAGTAGAAGAAACAGCAGCCTGCCAGAAAGCAGTTCCAGCCTAAAGTGTTGGCTCTTTCTGAAAGCACATGACCAGGCAAAATGACCTGAGATGGCTGCCTACACACCAATATTACAACTAAACAAAAATACACTTGCTGGTTCAGGAATGAAATATTATATTATAGAGTGAATTATTTGCAGTGCAAACAGTGTCATTAATAAATAAAAACAACATCATAAAAATCATGACAGAAACTCTTGGTTTTCTTCCTAGCCCAGTGGTTGAAGCACGCTAGCCAGCAACCGTATGGTCCCTGATTTGAATCCCATAAATGCCAGCCATTGTCTACTAGGCTTTTCTTGGAACACTCACAGCAGGAAATATTTAATACCAGAAAGCTAGTATCATTAGTTGAAGTTAGATCTCTAAGCAGATACACCCATAGGATTTTGTATAGAAGTCCCTCATGATATAATCTCGCAGGTCTCCAGACTGAACTAAACCCTGTGGGTGTGGCTGACTGGTGATCTTCTAATGTCTCTACACTCTGTCTTTGTATTTGCATTTCTTGGATATAACTTAACCCTGCAGAATCTTTTGCACCAACCTTTCTAACAAAGCAAACTGTGCCATTGTTCGATAAGATGTTAACTTTGTTTTTCAGAGAAAAAAATCAACTTAGGAACATACTTATTTTTTTAGTCATTTATTTTAATTCTAAAACACAACAGAATCTCATCTGAAGTGAGATGCACACGCTTGATATATTAAATCCTAAATGGCTATATTTCGTATTTAGTATATTTGACACAGCTAATTGAATTGTAAAACAGTCCGGCCCTCCATGTGACTCAGTATTGCTATATGTCTACCAGCCAAGAACACATAATTCAGTACCTATACCTTTTTAGAAAATGACAGCACATTAAATGTGATTACATTTAATGGGCAGCTGTCAAAGAACTGCATAAAGTTGTAGTCATGAAATGACATGTGTCAGACTCATTATGTCAATTTGTTTGCCTGTTTGTAAACACCCCAATTCACCCAGTTGATTTTTATTACTAATTCCACATTGTGATGACTATATAATATATTAAAATCCCCTACAATATACAGGTATAGGATCTGTTATCCGTACACCCGTTATCCAGAAAGCTCCGAATCACAGAAAGGCCGTCTTCCATAGACTCCATTGTAATGAAATAATGAAATGATTTTCTTTTTTTTCTGTAGTAATGAAACGGGACCTTGTACTTGATCCCAACTAAGATAATTGGAAGCAAAACAATCCTATTGGTTGACTTATAGGACCAATAAAAAAAATTTGTTAGTATAGAAAGAAAAAAAAACACAAAGACTAATGAAACTTTTAAATTGCTAAGTCTTACTGAAACTCCGGTTGCGCTCCTCTTCAGAAAAAGCAACACGGCAACGATCCATCATGCGGCGCTTGATTTATCCTCCCTGGCTATCTCCTATAAGGAAGGCAGGGAGGAAAAATCGAGTGCTGCACAATGGATCGCCGGATCGCCTTTTCTGAAGAGGAGCGAAACAGAGTTTTGGTAATTTATTTCTTAATAAACTAACAATTTCTTTAAAAAAAATGATGTTGCTGGTCCTTTAATGTTTAAATACTTTTTTAGTAGATTTAAGGTATGGAGATCCAAATTACAGAAAGATCTCTCATCTGGGGATGAGGTATCCCCTGAGCATTCTGGATAAAAACAACCTGCAAAACGGAAAATAAACATTGCAGGGAGGCTTATAAATTTAGCACTGGTTAAGGAAATATGATTTAATTATAGAAAGCCTCAGACGATTCCAATCCATAGAGTTAGGGCTTCTACTTGTGTGGGCTACAGTACAGGAGTCAACGGAACATCTGGGGTGATAAAATATTACTGTGCTACTGTGCTATTGTAAATTAAAGTATTAAAGTAAATACATATATACTATATCCAGTGTACTCTTTATAGAATTTAGAGCCTTTCCAGAGCCATGGCATTAAAATTAATAGAAAGAAGAAAATAATGGGCAGCATAAACACAGGATATCAACTATATCAAAATCTTTGTGGTTTAAGGCATATACAGAAGAGTATACAGGTATAGGTAATTTTCTATAGGCTCCCTTGTAATCAAATAAGTCACATTTTTAAAAATGATTTTCCTTCATTTCTGTAATAATAAAACAGTACCTTGTACTTGATCCCAAATAAGATATAATTAATTCGTATTGGTGGCAAAAAATCCTTTCTGTTTATTTAATGTTTCCATGATTTTTTAGTAGGCTAAAAGTATGAAGATCCAAATTATTATTATAAGATCCCTTATCCAGAAAATCCCTGGTCCTGATCATGCTGGATAACAAGCCCTATACCTGTATAGTAGTGCATGTAATTAGACAAAAACTATAGGGAAAAAACAAATAAAGGCTAAGAATTATACAAAATTATATATATTAAATTTCAAAAAACAGGTTATACCTTCAACGATATGACCATGGTTTATTTGAAAGTTGCATTATTCACAGATGCGTCATAAAAACTTGTCCTAACCACAGCCTTTTTCTTTGCCCTGTAGTCTCCCCAAATTGTCAACCTCATCCTTGTATAAACATACAATTGTTATGTCCTTCGGGTCCTGACATCTTTTTCTAATAAGGTTGCCCAGGGTAGAAACACAAACAACTGCCTATAAGTTTATGAATACTTAGTGGTACAATAAACGCTTACTTAGAACAACTTTAATTCAGTGCTTAAAATCAGAAAAACATTTTGGGACCTCCCATTCTACAGAAGTATTAAAGAATACTAGAGAGGTAAGGTCTTGAGTGAGCATCCAAATACTCAGTATAAAGCCGGCCATAGATGCAAAGATCCGATTGTACGAATCCTCGATTCATACGATTTTCGGACCTTGTGTGGAGAATCACAACATTTTTCGTCCCATGGCTGACAATAATATCTCTGCATGTATTGCCATTCTGACGATATTGCTGTGAGCTTTCCAGTAGAATTTGTCGGGCATACTTTCGCACAATTGCTGTGACGGGCAGGACATCGGCTGGTTTGTTCTCTGCTTTATTTTATCTGAATGGTTAGTGGCAGGGAAAGGGCACCAACCGATCGTTCGTCTGATATTCTGGCCATTTTGAGACGGACTATGGTGGTATAAACCGGTTCAAAATAAGATGATATTATAGGGATGTGGCAAGTACCATCCTTGATGAGACATAGTACTATATGTAGAAAAGGTAGAAATGGAACCTTTAGGAGGGGATGGGATTAGAAGGAAAGCTTAGGGAAGCCCTATAGCCCCTCTAGTGATGTAGATGAAGCATTTTTGTAAGACCCTCCAATGCACATTTAGGTGGCCTCCATGTACAGCATTAGGATAGTTAAAAGGAAGAATCCTTCCCTATGGTTCCCTACATCTTTTTGAAGGAAAATCAGAATAAAAGGATCTAGTGAAGAAAGATAGTAGCAAGGCCTAAAAAAAGTCTAGGCAGAGCAGGACTAGTGTTATTTGTAAAGTTCCCTAGGATGCAGGTAAGGGAGAGGAGCTTGATGTCTACTAAGGTCTAGTTGGGTTAGAGCTCCTTAGCTACTATCAAACATCTGACCTCTGTCAACTGAGTGTTAGATTTCCTAGATAACAATATGAACAGAACACCTAAAGCGAAATAGTTCAGAGTAGAAATATCCGGGCTGGTAAATCCAGAACACTTTTTCTAACTGTATAATGCAGGTACAACATCGAGCATCTCCTACTTTATCTTTTCTGTACAAAATGTAATGTAACGTTTTCTCTATGTAATATTTACTGTGATATCATACTATCTCATCTGATATCATACTATCTCATCTGCAATGCTGGACAGTTTCATCTTCTTTGTCAGGGCTTCAATCTCAAGTTCTTCTAATGACTATATACAGTAGCTCTATTAAAGTATTTAAATCAAAATTACCCCTCCTTTGCCAGGAGCATGCAGCACATGTTTTTGTAGTTTCACGGGGATGGGACATAATACTTTCTTAAGGAAGGAAATTTGGGTAGAATGAGAATGGAATATTTCATGATTTCTTTCAAATGTGTAAAAATGGTTTCCCTAATATTTAAAGAGGTATATTTCAATAATTAAATAGGCCAAACGTTTTTACAATATTTTCTCTTGTAGGGAAATTTCTGTTTTCACAAGTGGAAATGACCCACAGTAGAGTACCTCCCTTTTAATACATTACACATTTCAAGCCATATGCAAACTAAAAGCAATATTAAGTGGATCATGCATTCATTTGGGGGCCCATTCATTAAACCTCGATTTTTTTTCTGGTCAAGGTTTTTTAGAGGGAAAATTCAAATTTTTTTTGAAAAAAAAACCTTGAATTTTTAGAGATCATATCCCAAAGCTGCTAAATATCCTATTCTGAAAATACTCCATCTCAAACCTTTTGAGGTCATGTAAAAGTCAATGGCAGATATCCCTGAAGTTAATTCGTTCTTGACATTGTGATCTGTGCTGGATAATCTGAGTTTTCATCCAATAATCTGAAAAAGTCAAGTTTTCTCAGCGAAAACATGATAAAATCGAGTTGTCAGAGTGTCAATCGTACGATACGAATTGACGCTCAATTTTGTCATGACGTTTTGTCGCTCCAATTTTATTGAAAAAATTATTTTTTTCATAAGAAAATTAAACATTAATTCAAGTTTTAGTAAATCAGCCTCTTACTACGCAATAATTACTCCAGTTTGGCAATGACATGCAATGAACTTTGTTTGTAACATGCTTAGGGGCCTAACAGAGCCCTGACCTTATTGTTCATTATACATGCCTAACCTCTTATGTATCAGTGGAAACAAATCCCACCTATAATGTTCCAGCATCTTGTGGAAAGCCCTCCCATAAGAGTACAGGCTAAAGGCTGTTTTAGCAGCAAAGAGAGGACAAACTTTACATTAATAACCTTGAGAATAAGATGTTGAACAAGCAGGTATCCATGTGCAATTGGCTATATATTGTATATGTTTAAACACTGCATAATTAGACGTACTTCAGAATCCTTTGTTGTGCTGTGACCTACTTGATTGTAGATCTGTTTTCCTACTTTGTCTGTCATCATGATCCTGTTCTAGGTTGAGTAAAACTATGATAATGGGTGTAACAACTGAGAAAGACAAAGCAAATGTTCTTCTGGCCTATTTTTAGTGAGGAAAACATTTTAGGTAAAGGATATTGCAGTAACATTACAGGCCTCACCTGTGACTAATACACAGTTTATTATAAACATTATATTAACACCTGGCAACTGCTAGGTTTGATCTTTGAACACTATTATAGATTATAATAAGAACTGAGGGGGCAGCAGAGGAATGGCTATTTCATTCTGCAACCAATACAGCCAGCTGTGGATGGCTTAAAGGAGAACTAAACCCCCCATGATGGTAAGTCCCCACTGGCCCCCCTCTGCTGGCCCCTCTCCCTGCCTCCCCCATGCACAGTCTTACCCCTGAATTCTGTCCCCTCTAGAAATAGTAACCGGCGGTAATCTTCGTGAAGTGACCGGCGTATTGGCGAATGCTCATGCAAAAGAAACAGAAAATTTCCGAAGGGGAGGATGAAGACACGAAGATTACCAAAGAGAAGAAGATGGTGCCTGTGAGCTCCGATGCGCTCACTCTGCATGTGTGGAGGGGGGCCAATGAGGACTTATCAGCATAGGGGGTTTAGTTCTCCTTTAAGTGTAAGGCAGTTGCCCATCAGGGTGATCATACATCCCACTTGATAATATGTGATTACTTCTGCTCTACCACCACAATTCCTGTCATTACTGGGCATATAATAGCAGCTAAGGCAGGGATGTACCATCCTGTCAAAAATTATCAGTCAGATTCAATTCAGTGAGAAAAATTAACATGAAAAATCCTAGACAAGATTCAATTTAAGATGCAATTCAATTCAGAAAAAGTTATCTCACAGTTTATCACATGAAGTCTATGGGGAAAATTGGAACCAAATTAGAAGTTTTTTTCTCCTTGAATTGAATCTTGTCCATGATTTTTCACGTGATAAACCACTGAATTTGACCCTATGTGGGAAGACAATCCTCACACACCGATTCCATGATCAACCTGCATATAGGAACCCCACCCATAAAACCCATATATCATTAGCTCTCAATGTGAATGAAAACTTGAACTTGACATTTTTGATATTACTGTACTGTATATATATATATATATATATATATATATATATATATATATATATATATATATATATATATATATATATATATATATATATATATATATATATATATATATCTATATATATATATATATATATATATATATATATATATATATACACACACATAGAGGTACAGGACCTATTACCATAATGCTCAAGACCTGGGTTTTTCTGCATAAGGGATCTTTCCATAATTTGGATATTATTAAATATTAAATAAACTGAATAGAATTTTTGCCTCTAACAATGATTAATTATATTTTAGTTGGGCTCAGGTACAAGCTATTTTTTATTACAGAGAAAAAATAAATCAATTTTAAAAATCTGAATCATTCGATTAAAATGAAGTCTGTGGGAGATGGCCTTCCCGTAATTCAGTGCTTACTGAATAATGGGTTTCCAGATTAAAACTTTTTATTAAACTTTTTATATACAGGTATTGGATCCAATATCCAGAAAGTTCCAATTTATGGGGCTGCCATCTCCCATAGACTCCATTTTAATTAAATAATTCACATTTTTAAATGATTTCCTTTTTGTCTGTAACAATAAAACAGTACCTTGTACTTGATACAATCTAAAATATAATTAATCCTTATGATGGTAAAACTATCTTATTGGCTTTATTGAGGTGGTTATTTATCAAAGGTCGAGTTTTTTTTTCACCAAAAAATTTTTTTTCCACCAAAAATTCTAGTTTTCAAGGGTTAAAAAAATAATTCGAATTTTTCAAGATTTATTATACCCCAAACCTGGAAATAGCTCAAATCTGAAAATGGGTGGGTTTCTCTCAAAAACTCGATCAATTTAAGCAATTCCCGTTTTTTAGAATAACATCTGTGTTATGAGTTCATTCAAGGTTTAAAAAAGCTCACCGACCTGTAAAACTAATTTTTTTTCTCCACACGTGGAGATTCGGGGAATCACCCGGTGACAAATCGCCTCTTCTTCGGGTGACTAATGACCCTGAACTGCCCTCCTACCTGCTAGAATCTAAATCGCCAGCGGGATGGCACTCGGAGCGCTTCGTTTTCTGAAGTCACCTGAAGTTGCCTCACAAGCAAACAATGGGCGACTTCGGAAAACAAGTCATTCCAAAAGTCATCCCTCCAGATTCTAGCTGGCGGGAAGGCAGTTGAAGGAGATTAGTCACCCGAAGAAGAGACAATTTGTCATTGGCCGACTAAATGTCCCTGAATCTCCACGTGTGTCTCTGCACATAATGTTTGACCGATTTTTATCAGACTTTAGTATGGTGATCCATCCAGAAAACCACAGGTCACAAAGATTCTAGATAACAGGTCCCATGTCTATACTACAATTCTCAGTTTCCAGATGATAGCTATAAGAGTACCCAAAAAACACTAAAAGGCAACACAAATTATATCCCTGGTCTACCCTACAGACTTAGCTTGCCTCTACCCTCTTCAGACTTATTTTGCCATTTATGAAAATAAAAGTTATGAATGCTTGCAAATTTTGAAGAAATCATATAACATATAAATTTGTACCAGTATGGCTAAAGTTTAGTTACTAAGGATCTAGGTTTGTATCCAGACTCGTTAATCATAATCCCTATGGGGCACATTTACTAAGCATGAGTGAAGGATTCGAATGAATAAACTTTGAATTTCGAAGTATTTTTTTGGGTACTTCGTCCATGGAATAGGCTACTACGACCTTCGACTTCGATTCAAACGATTCGAACTAAAAATTGTCTCTTTAAAAAAAACTTTGACTACATACTTTGGTAGTTTAAACCTACCGAGGTACAATGTTAGCCTATGGGGACCTTCCCCAGCACTTTTCTAATCTTTTTTGATTGAAGAAAAATCCTTTGATCGATCGCTTAAAATCGTTTGAATCGTTCCATCCGAAGGATTTTATCGTTCCATCAAACGATTTTTACTTCGATCGATCGTAGGATTTGCGATAAATCCTTCGAATTCGATATTCAAATTTGAAGGATTTAAATTTGAGGGTCGAATTCGAGGGTTTATTAACCCTCGATATTTGCCCCTTAGTAAATGTGCCCCTATGTGTTCAAGTAGTGCTTGGCACCAGAATACCACAGAGCCTAGGTAACACTGAGAGAAGGTAAATGTTTGATCCAGGAATGTTGTCGGCTGTAAACGGCTGTGTTAGCATAAGAAATATTAAACACCCAGGTGACACATTGGCCTGATATTTATGGCAATTACAGGTAATGCAACCCATGTATTTCACTGCCTGTAATAAATGTGCTACAGTTATTCTTCCCAAATCTCTATAGACTACCTTTTTAGTTAACTTCTTTTCCTATGTGAAACACTAAGAGCTAACTAATGTTTGTATTATTTTATATATATTTTAATATAAACATCTTATTATCTAAAACACCTTCATTTGGCAGGCTTTGAGACTTAATGCCATTTTGTTCATCTCAAGTGACTTTCCATTTAGTCTGGCTCAAGCTTCTTACAACAGCAATTGTTTTATAATACCAGACTAAGGTTAGTCTATCAAAACATTACCTAGTGGGTACAGTTTCTGTTGTAGCAGGAGACAAAGCTGAGAAGTGTTTAGCTATAATACATTATCCAGGCTTAAAGCATGCTGAGAAGTCTATTCAAACAATACCAGGGATCAGTTTTCCCCCGACTCACATTTACTGCATTCCCTGACTTCTCCAGTGAAAATCTTTTGTACAACCAGGCTTTCTGATTTCCTAAGAATGCCAGGACATTAAAGAAAAATATTCGCAAGTCTACAGTTGTAATGATCCTATGTTGAGTTACAGCAAGAGCCCTTGTAAGAAGGATTCATATTTTTCCTTTATAAAGAGCTGGGGGAATGGAATCTGAGAATCTGATAGACTCTATAATGCTTTAAAACAAAAACAAATAAAAGTACAAACTACAGCATGGGTGCATGATTGTATCACTTTGTAGCAACATGTGGGAGATAATGCTTGAGATAACAGTACTAGTGAAAAAGATAGAAGGGGCGCTTTATAATCCCAGGGGGCACAATAGCACTAAGGGCAAGAATTTACATTTACAAGCACTCTAGGGGTTGTTGCTCTCTGCACAGAGAGCCGGATCAAAAGTCTGATGCTCCATACAGAGAATAGCATTAGAATATGCAGCCCAGCCCCGGCCCCAATGTGGGCTGCTGCTCCTTCCACTCCTACTTTGCGCCTCAGAATGATGTGCAGGTTAGGGACGGGTAGCGGAGGCCTACAGCTATTTGCACAAAACCCTGCTTAGTTTGCACACTGCATTGGGAATTGTAAATGAACCCTATAGAGTTCTATCTCAAGCTTACACTGTAATGTTGAATTTTTTTGTCTGCTGTGTTATATAAAACAGAATCAGGTGAAAAACTGTATCAGAGCATGAACCTAAAGAAGCCAATGAAAATGTTGCTTTTATAATTCTAGCCTTGTTAAACTGATATAAGTTAAGTGCTGCTTGGCTGCACTTTGGCTGCAGATTTCGTCCATGTTACTACGTTTGCTCCTACACGTTTATGCATATTATGCTCTAAAATGTGCTTATTAATACCCGCAATGTAACTTTTACAAATGTGTGTATAATTTTAGTTTCCCCAAAGATTTATTCCTGCTATTAGGGCCAGGAAGTGACCCCAGGGTCTGTGAACAGGAATCCATGAGTCACGGCAAGAATTAAGCCCTAGACTTGCTGTCTCGATTTTCGTTGGAGCTCTGCCATACTCCATAGTCTCAACAGCATCTCGGCGGAGTCCCAATCAAACTGTATTATTATCTAGTTTTATTCAAGTTCACGTAAAACCGATGGCCAATCGGAGATCGAGCTTGGTCACATGGTAAGGGACTGAGGTAATAGCCAATCATGCACCCCATCATTTCATCAAATGAGTTTTTAGCTTCCTTTTTTACACAGAAACAGATATTTCTAAAAAAAAATCATCTTAATTACTTATTACAAGTTATAAGTTTCATTTGTGATAAAATAGGAAAGCAACATTTTTATTTCTCTATTAAACATAACAACACTTGTTCATACTAATAATAGTATTTGTTATGACAACGTTTGATAACCAAATAAGCTCAGCTACCCGAATGAGGAACACCAAAGTTTGCCTAATTAGGGATAAACATAGTAATTAGCTTGTCATCATTTGAATTCAAAGGTCTCAGGGGAAAATGAAAACTAAAGTATCCCTATCATGGTAGTTATTGACCTCTCAGACCTCTACACGTTTGTCATTGATGTTTAAGGCAGACACACTTAGTCTGTCAGGCTAATAGCACAGATAATGAACAAGTCAAGGACCAATGCTTACTATTTTGTTGTTTTAATACTAATTTTAGAAAGTTAAAAATAGTTCCGTGGACATATAAAGGGGTTTATCTAAAATTAGCCACGTAATAGGCTAACAGCCCACAATAAACCCTTTTTCTCACCAACAAACCGTTCCAAGCTGTATGGCGAGCGTAAACAACTCCTTCAAGTATTTTGATAAATTGCTCCATTAAACAATCTGTCAGCTCGACGGAGAGTCCACTGTTGACATTGTTGTTTATCTATCTGTGAATGAGACCTTGTTGAACGTTATTGCTAATGGTAAACACGTTCTAAAATCTGGAAATGAACAGGGAGAGCATTTCAAACACCTGTAACTTTTAGAGTTTGGACATGGTCTTGGATTGTTGCCTTGATTTTCTCCAATATAGCTAAAGACACAGTATTTTGAAGTACATTCATTGAGTCTCCAAAGAAAAATACAAAAAAATAAAAAACTACAAAATGTAACGCTCAATTCTGTTGCATATAATCTGTTTGGAGTCCAAAGTCCAACAGGATTACAAGCAGGAGAACTTTCTATTTTGAAATGAAAATATTGTTACAACAAACATTACAACAAACAAACTGTATTTATTTCCATTTAAATGAAGTTGTCAGGGATTAACAAGGCCTATAAAACATTACTACATCTTCCTTCATTTGCATTTCTAGGTGTAAAGCAGCATCAGCAGGTTTCACCATGAATCATTGCTTTGATGTTTCCATTCCATCCATTCTTATTTAAAGTAATTAAAAGCGAAGCCAAATGCCAGAATTCCAATAGGCGTTAAGGAGCTCTAAAATTGGGCTTATTAGAAATGACAATGTTTGTTATAATACACAATGATATAATACAGTATATGTTTCTGTAGCTCATAATGTACATACAACCCAAAGCATTTCCTAAGAAGTCATAATTAAAAACAATACTTTGTTGGCAAATGTACAAATGTGGGTGCTGTATTGTAAGCAGTGCAGTTGTCAACAGCAACCAGCAATTAGTCTACTTTAACTTAAATGCTATATTGCAACACTGCAGTTGCCTACAGCCACCAATCAGATATTTTGGCTTTCAATTTCAAAGTAGTATTAGTAAAGCAGCCCATCTGTCTTGAAATAGGACAAGAGAATAAAGGGCATAAAAGTAATTTGGATATTTTGGAGCAAAAGCACAACTTACAGATACTGTAGTTGCTTCTGTCGAAAGGGGTCCTTGGACCCTTGTCCAATAACCTGCTGCACTCTTGCCTTTAGGACTTGGAATTTACTATTCCACATGAGCTCCTGAGGCAAAGGAAGAAATAAAGCAGAGTCACAACGTTTGGAGCCAGCGTAGTTTGAAAATATATAAACTAGAAATGTACCTGTACAACACGTATGTCCATTACGACTGCACTAAGGGTAGAGGTGACACAACAGCTATAAAGGTCATGTCCCAGGATCACAGCCCAATTGCAACCACTATCTAGTCATAACCAAACCATAGCTTTTTGACATCAACGTCCATGTGCAGATCATTACTCCTCATGGAGACAACCACAGCATCTGACCCATTTTGCTTTGCCAAAAATTCTCACTTAGGCTCTTGCACCCCTTAATACTCTTGCCCTTGTGGCCTGGAGATTGAAAAATTACTCCTAAAGTAAGTTACAGGGGCTGTCTTAGGACTAGGGTTGTTGAGAAAAAATGTGATCCAGCCTCTGTCATAGTTTGATACTGGGTCTGCAGAAGTAATAGGTGACTCCCAACCACAGCCCCGGATTGTTTCTGAAATGTCCCAAGTTTCTGTTTGATCTCCTGCACTGATGCCAGAAAAAAATGTTTGAATTTCAAATGTTGAAATCTAATTAAATGAGGTTTTGGCAGAGAGCCCACAATACTCAGCACCTGCACTTAGATACATTTGTAACAATTTAAGATAAGCAAAGATTGCAATTATTTTAGATAAGCAGGTCTCTTGGGAGAACTGAGTCTTACGGCTTAAAGGGCAATTCACCTTCATTAGCAAAACTGTGATAACACATTACAATATTGAAACGTGTTCAAACTTTCCATGGCCTGCTAAATTTTGTAACATACATGGTATTTAGGGGGTGTGGCCATAGAATGAGCGTCGTCCAAAAAAAAATTTTTGTCCCTCTTTAGTTTTTCAAATGTTCAGAGGTATAATATTAGCCTTTATGTATACAGTATAGTGCTAAATGTACATAGTATTTTATACGGATTGTTCATGATTCACATCAGTCTCTGCCCTAGTGCAATTTACAATCTAACTCCTGTATCACATTTAATCAACACATACTAGGGTCAATATAATCCTTTTTGAGTACAGTAAAGGACAACTATTATGCTAAAGATATTGGCAATAAGCCTAATTGTGCAAGAATAGTGTGCAATAGACTAAGGGCTGTCTGGGTTTATGTGCAGTGGTTGCAGTTACGGCTTGCAGTTTTCAATCCTGCAAAATGGCTGTGGTTGTGGGAGGGGTTTAGCATAAGCACCAATCCAACATGATTCATGCAAATGACAGATTCCTGTAAAATGCTTGCACAGCTATTATCAAGGGTGGCACCTTTCATCAACAGCAGGAAGCTTCATGAAATGGGCTTACCTAGGTAAGACAAATGGAAACTACTGAGTAGCCTTCAAAAATTGTCCATAGTAGATGCTATAACCATTGCAGAAATACATCCTCCCTTTTTAATTCTATTGACTATAGAGACTGTAAAATGGTATTTGTTCTATTTCAGAGAAGAGTTATAACACTATCTACTCATCATAACACATATTGAAGGTCGTTTGTGCAATGTTCCTTTCAAATATTATGCCATCGGCAGTGCAATCAATGTTTATCTTCTGATTCAGTATTTATTTGAGCAGGACTGTCAAACTCACAGTTGTGTGGTTTTTTGGAAATACACGTGCTTGTTACCACTGTTTCTGGAGGTCTCTACTTTTCAAACTCACTTGACACCAATTCTAGCAAACATAGGTATGGATGGAGCACATAAGACGCAGTCTCTGCCTCAAATAATTATTTATTGAATCACAACATGTTTCGGATAACAAGGATCCTTTATTAAGTGTTCAAGTGTTATCAAATTGACACCAATTCTCCCAATGCCTTTACAGTAATTATTCTGTATATTTAATATCAGGGTGTCAGGGCCCAAAGGCTCTGTTTGGAAATTACGGACCAAGGAGGAAGTAGCAGGCACCAAACACAGTTCAAGGGGTTTAGCAGTTCAACATAGTCAAGTCCAGGCAAAGGATCAATTCAGGCAACAAGAGTCTAATAATCAGTGAAACAGGCTGAGGTCAAGATCAGGAATCAGTAGTAAATAGAAATTTAGGGCACCCAGGGACACACAAGGTAGATGGCTGCAGGGCTCTGGCGTCTTTTAAAGGGCAATTTTCACACCAAAACAAGTGTGATGGCATCACGAGTCACATGCTGAAGTTGCACGTTGACGCTGCACATTTTGATGCATTAGCGTCAAAATGTCACGGCGTGCCACGTGCATCCTCTGGGCGCCACCATCTTGCCGCTGGCACAGAAGATGGAAGGCTCCTTACACAGGGATATTATGCAGTGCTGACAAACATAATGTTTGACAAAAATGCTGTCAAACAATAACAAATAATAATAATAACAGTCAAATATGATTTGGAATTTTTGTCAACTTAAGGAACAGTTTTAATTTTTCATTATGTCTGCAAATGATGTCAGGCTCACATCTAATAGCGGCACTGGAGATAATAAATGGCTTTCATGTTTAACCAAAGTCTCATAACAGAAACTATACTATAAGGAGATCAATAGCAAATGCTGATGACCCAACAAAAAAAACGATTCAACATAATTTGCTCGTACCATAATCTGGAATGTTTTGAAACTCAAGGTCCTGGATATGAACTCTTCTGTCTTGATATTCTACTGCTGCTGTACTTACTGTCTCATGATCAAAGGTTGCCCTTGACTGCTTGTCAAGATGACTGACAAGAGAGCCAAGTGCAATTCCAAAGATGAACCTTCAATACCAAAATAATAGTGCATTTTCCTTCGTCGGATCGGTGAAATCAAAGTAATAGTTTGAAACAACTTAATTTCATCCTTTCGGGAAAAGTCCTGCATGAACCTTTGGAAAATAAGAGGATTTTCTTTCATAATTGCATCCTGTTTAACTCTTTAATTTCTCTTCTGTTTGCTTTGTCTTACCTTTCATCCAGGGTTTATTTGTGGAACATAGAAACCAAAAGAAAATATTTAAAAATAGCCATAAATGAGACTTTCGAAAATGTATTACATCAGTATTAAGCACAAGGAAATGTAAACTCTGTACTGTTCATTACAAATTGTTTTATCTGTCAATATGTTATGCCAGAAAGTGCTTAATCACAAGACAATTAAGGTAGAGGAACATTTCATATGTGTACATTGTTTCATTAGAATTCATGTTAGGAGGAGTTAATAGGAGACAAAAACAAAAGCAAATTGAAGCATATGTAATTATAGAATACACAGAAAAACTCTGTGCAACAAACATACCTGAGACCAAAAGGATGGTGAGAAATTTCCAATAGACACACAATAGAATGGAAATTGTGAATATTACAATGAAATATTACACAGCCGTCTATAGAAAATAATGGTTTATGACATGCCCCAGCTGGCAAAATATTAAATATTTAAATTTTAAAAATCCTAACTCATTATTATCTTTATTTTTCCATATTTGCAGTGTTTTGTCCATTTTCTGGGTGCAATTACAATCTAACCTCCATATGTAATAAAAGGCACTAAGTTTGCACAGGGGCAGTAACCCATAGCAACCAATAAGATGTTTGCTTTTAAACTGGTGACAGGTTAATTCTACTTGATGATTGGTTGCTACGTGTTACATGTGCGTGACTTTTATTACTTAACCCTTAAATGTTTGAATCCAGTGAAACCAATATCAAACTAAATATGAAGGACTATTTACTAATTTTCAAGGTTGAGTGCAACTTTTTTCCACAAACTCTACCTTATTTATCAAAGAATACAACAGAATATACTCAAGTGCGTTTTTTCTCAAAAAAAAGTCACACACCACTGAGAATCATTGTTCCATTCTTTTTAATGATCCTAAAAAATTTGAATACTTTAATGTACTGTGACAATAAAGTTGTCAGAGACTATTCCCATTGACTTCTATCGAACCTCTCCAGCTTTTACTTCCCAAGTTTTTTTCTGGCGACTTTTCTCAGGTTATTTCTTTAATAAATACGGATTATTCAAGCTTCTGAAGAATATTCTTGAGTATATTCAAGTTTTCTGTATTTGATTTTTGATTCATCGGCCTCATAGTGTTTTTGTAGCATTGTGAATGGATTGCCTTCATAATGTGCTTACATCATTTAATGCCTTTTTTTGTATATAATACCAATGTATCTATAAGATGTGTATCCAATGAATTACTTAACAAACCCCTAGACAATATTTCGCTTTCTACAAGGACTGGCTTAGTGGGCAATTCATTGAAGTGAAAAGTATTCGGGTTAGTAAATATGTGGGTGTGCAAAGTGTGCTTCTTGTGTTGAATATGCATGGTCTCCTTATGTGGATGGAAGGGGAAGTAGAACCGTGACACCCAGGTGGTGAAATGGTGCACGAGCTCTTTGTCCTGTTTAGACACAGAAACCCAGCACTAGGGGGCCCATTTACTTGGTTCGAGTGAAGGAATAGAGGAAAAAAGTTCGCCACCTAAAACCTACCGAGGCTAATGTTAGCCTATGGGGAAGGTCCCCATAGGCTTTCTTACAATTTTCTGATAGAAGGAATATCCTTTGATCGATGGATTCGAAGGATTTAATCGTTCGATCAAACGATTATTCCTTCGATCGTTCGATCGTAGGAATAGTGGTAAATCCTTCGACTTCGATATTCGAAGTCGAAGGATTTTACTTCGACGGTCGAATATCGAGGGTTAATTAACCCTCGATATTCGACCCTAGGTAAATGTGCCCCTAAGTTTACTCCAGCAAAGCTAGGGCCGTGGTGATTAATATATATACGGTTACATATAGGCACATTGGCCCTAAAATCTATGGCACATGTGTCAGATTGGGGGCCTTTTGTTCTACATGTTTTTGAGCAAAGTACAATACACCTGTCATGTCCCTATTGTGTTAAACGGGAACAACTGTAGCCGAAAATGTGCATGATTTGTATATTTTGAAGTGAAATAAAACCGAATAAACTATACAGGCACATTTTTCCTTCCCACCTTTGCAACCTTTATTTTTTCATGTGTACCTTAGTTTATATATGTACGTTTATCAGATTCTTGGGATTTTAGTTTCACCTCAAATGTTTTTATGTCACAATTTTAATCATGTTAATCATTGTTAATGTTATTTAATACTTTTAATAAATAAACGTGCTTGTATAAACATGTTTTTAATTTTTAATTATGATTTCCAAGCTTATCCTATTCCCACAAATTAGAAACCAGGTTTAAATGCAAACATTGTGGCCCTTTTAGTCCCATTAGAAAATAAAATTGGGAGCTGGTGAAAGAAGTACTGGTACTAGTAATTCACCTGTTAGTAACACTTTATTATATCTCTGGGCGTATATGTTTAAAATAAAAGCAAAATAAGCTCTTTTATGATGAGAAAATAACACTATAATAACCATTTAGCAGTAATAAACCACAGTTGGGGCCGGAAGGATTGCATCTGATAAGGAAAGGTACAACCTTGCAGCAAGAAGACTTCTTTGTGAAAAAAAAACTGTGAATTAGTTGTAAAGCTGAAGCAAAAGTCAGTTTCTGTCCTATTCAGCTATGGGTAAGAGGGAAATGAAAAGCATACATTAGTGGGGTTATTTAACAGCTCTCTTGTTACTAGGGTCAAAATTTAGATAATTCAGAATGTATTTTTAATTTTTAATTCTGTGAACAAAAATTACAACTGAAAACATTTTTACCAAAATATCTATTATATACATTTTGATGGTAATATATTTTAATTCTTTTAATTACCACATCTGTGGTTCATGTGGTACATGTTAATACAACACAGAAAAAGTGGATAAACCCGTTTAATCCATGATGTCCAGATTGTGCCTTGGAAAATGAAGAGGGTGTAATTCTGCTGTCAACTGCAAGTTGACGTAGTCAGTGGCATGATTTCTAATAAAAGGCTTGAGCCTGATTTATTTACATTGATTCACACTGGTCTCTGCTTAGTCAGATCATCATGGAATATTTTATGCCATTATTTATTTGTAATTTGTATTTAAGGAATACAAAGGACAATACATAGGTAGGTTAAAACTGAAACAAAAAGTCTGTATCCTTAAATGGGAACATAATAAATTGCCATGGAATCTACCACCTAAAAATCATTAGCAATTGGGACATGAAAAAGTATATACCCCCTACCCCCATTGCTGTTTCCAATGTTCTATTGCCTTTGCGCTTTAAAAAGGCTTCCTCAATAACAAGCAACGTGTCTTTTGTTAAAACACTACCCATTACTTTATTAATTAAGATATGAATTTAAAACCAAAAGGGTCCCATTGATGGGCAAGATATGAAGTCATGTAGCTTGACAAGCTCTCTAAGAGATTATTTATTGTAACTGCAGTGCGCTACCAAAATAGTAACATTTTGTAAACTGAGGGCCCGTGCCTAAGGTTGCAACCCGGCCGGTATTTTATCGGCCTAGCTGGTACAACATCTGCCAAGGCCAGGGCCGGTATTACAAATTTACCGGCAATGTAGCTACATTGCCGGAAAATTTGTAATACTCCTAACAAAAGCCCTCGGCCGCCCTCAACCCGCTCAAAATTTACCTTTTTTTCTGTCTTCGGGCCAATCGCGCGTTTAGGCCCCGTCCCTGATGTCATGACATGCCCCTTTCTACGTCACGGCACGCCCCTTTTTACAACACGCCCACGCCCCGCCGGTAATCATTGTGGCCCTTGGGTGCCTATATAATATATTTATTTAAAAACAAGAAAATGAAAAATCCCCCCAACCACCACAGGAGAGTTCTTGAATAAATCAGGTGACAGAGCTGGGGAGGGGTAAGGGGATGTGATGTCAGTCACATAGAAGTGATGCCACACACAAACAGGAAGTGACATCACATGCACGATATGCATGACTTCCGCAACTTGGGTGGCACGGGTCTTAATACAGCACTGTGCACAGTTAGCTATTCTCTGAGCTGTCCTAAAACCTACTCAGCTGGGGTAAGTTCTTCTTAATAAACTAGTATATATTCACCTGTACGTGAAAGGTGAGGGAACTGATCATATTAAGTTTGTATTTCACTCTTTATATGTCATACATTGTAAAATCTATAGAGTTTGGGGCACATTTATCAAAGGTCGAAGTGAAGTTTCGAAGTGAAAAACTTTGAATTTCGAGCTATTTTTTGTGTACTTCGACTAGGGAATAGTCATACTTTGATTCGAAAATTCGGTCTAATTTTTTTGAAGTACTGTCTCTTTAAAATTTCAACTTCGACCTTTCGCCACCTAAAAGCTGCTGAAGTGCTGTTTTAGCCTATGGGGGACCTCCTACAACCTGTATGGAGGTAATTGGGGGAGTTTGGGAGATCGTAGGTCGAAGTTAAAAAGACTTCAAATCACCGTACGATCGTACTATTTGAAGTAGGCCGAATTCAGCTCACTTTGACCCCAAAAAACTTCAACCTCCATTCGATTGGTCTATTTGAATTCGAAGTTTACTAAACTTCGACCTTTGATAAATATGCCCCTTAATGTTTCCAGGATACAGCTTAATGAATGCAGGATGGACAGTTGAATGATCCCCCTTGTAAAATAAGAAATTGGCAACAAATGGTCTGTATAACAGTAAATTAATGGGAAGCTTAAATGAATTGTTCAGTAAGAAAAAAATAAAAACTGGGTAAATAGATAGGCTGTGCAAAATAAAAAAATATTCCAATATAGTTAGTTAGCCAAAAATGTAATGTATAAAGACTAGAGTGACTGGATGTGTAACATATTAGCCAGAACACTACTTTTCAGCTCTCTTGGTTTGCACTGATTGGTTACCAGGCAGTAACCAATCAGTGACTTGAGGGGGGCTACATGGATCATAATAGTTTGCTTTTGAATCTGGATCAATTGCAAACAGTTATGTACAATGTGCCCCCTTCAAGTCAGTGACTAACTCAGAGTTAGAGAGCTGAAAAGCAGGAAGTAGTGTTCTGGCTATTATGTTAGACATCCAGTCACTCCAGCCTTTATACATTACATTTGTGGCTAACTAACTGTATTAGAAACATTTTTTATTTTGTACATCCTAGCTATTTACCTAGTTTTTTATTTTTATACTGAACAATTCCTTTCAACATGTTTATTCACTTGTGTATTTTGCATATAGGCAAGAGCATAACAACAGACAAAAGCGTTGCTGGTGGGTCCCCAGCGGTGCCGTGGGGGTTGCAGTTACAAATTGTGGACTGCTTCTAATGCCAAGAGATTGGCTAGGCTTCGCTAGGGCTTTAGTTGATTCTTGGCTTTGGGCCAACTTGTTTTTAGCTGTAGGGCGACGCAACTTGGCACAACCTTTTATCAAAAGTGTCACACGTTCACTATCCATACCTCTTAAAAACATGACTTCCTTCTAGCTGTGTTCTCTTTCTCTTAAATGAATGTGCATTAGCTTAAGGGCAATGGTATTGTAAGTTATTGTTATGTAGTTAATGTAGGTATTATTAAAGCAGAGCCAGTACACACTCTACAAGCAACATCCCAGGTGTGTTGTACAATCTTATTTAGAAATCTGCCTGTCGTGCTAAGGGTTAAACCTCAAATCCTGTAACCTAAATACTGGATTACAAACATGTTTATGACCTTTAACATTCATTAAAATTTATTGGAAAAATAATAAATCTTCTCTGGATGTCAGACAGAGCTCTTTTGCTCTTAATTTTAAAAGCCACGTTTGAAAGATCTAAAGGAGGAAATTCTTGTGAAAGTTTCTTTAACAAGACTTTCTTGTTCCCTTTGTGCAGTAAAATGGTGTTTATGACTTCTTATGTAGTGTTTGGGAGAAAAGGATGTATACGGAAAGGAAGATTATGTAAAATCTACAGGTTGTAAAACTAAAACCCTTTTGTGAGCAGGATTTAAAAAAAAACTTACTTTGCCCCTAAACCCAATGCTGTCATATTTGCTGCATATGACTCCAACTGAGCAGGCTTGATTAAGTCAATATGTCAGTTATGATTCTGTGAGCTGCAGAGGTTGACTTGGGGGCCGATTCACGAAATTCGGGTGAAGGGTTCAAATAAAAAAAAATCGAATTTAGAAGTATTTTTTGGGTACTTCGACCATCGAATTGGTTAAATTCGATCGAATTCAAACGATTCGAACGATTAGAATTAAAAATCGTTCGACTATTCGACCATTCGATAGTCGAAGTACTGTCTCTTTAAAAAAAAATTCGATCCCCTAGTTCGGCAGCTAAAAGCTACCGAACTCAATGTTAGCCTATGGGGAAGGTCCCCATAGGCTTGCTAAAGTTTTTTTCATCGAAGGATATTCATTCGATCGTTTTATTAAAATCCTTCGAATCGCTCGATTCGAAGGATTTAATCGTTCGATCGAATGAAAAATCCTTCGATCGATCGATCAAATTTTTAGCGCTAAATCCTTCGAATTCGATATTCGAATTCGAAGGATTTAAATTCCCAGTCGAATATCGAGGGTTAATTAACCCTCGATATTCGACCCTTCGTGAATCGGCCCCCTAGTGTTATAGATAAATAATGCTATATTTGGGGGGAAAGACACATACCGGTATAGGACCTGTTATCCAGAATGCTCAGGACCTGGGGTTTTCCTGTTAATGGATTTGGATTTACATACCTTAAGGGGGTTATTTTCTAAGCCCCAAATACCCGTAATTCCACGAAATCCGTAAAATTTGTGATTTTTTTTTTTACAAAATCGGACTTTTAAAAAAATCATGATTTTTTTAGGAATTTATTAAACCCCGAGGCCTAAAAAGCCCAAATATAAAACCACGGCATCTTAAACCTGTCGAGGTTGCATAAAAGTCAATAGGAACAGTCCCATTGATTTTTGGCTGTGTCAGGGTTTTCGTGCAATTTCATGATGTTTTCGGAGCTTTTGGGTGAAAACTCAGAAAAATCTGGAGATTTCGGGGAAAATTCACGAAAAATCGTGAAAATCTGAGCTTTAACCGCAAAGCAAATTTTCGGGAAAATGAAATAATAAATAAGCGTTAAAAACCCCGAGTGGGTTAGATCGGAGTTTGTAGCACCCGATATTGAGATAAATTCCGACCTTGATAAATAACCCCCTAAGGCTACAAGAAAATCATGTAATTATCATACATAACCTCAATAGGCTGGTTTTGCTTCCAATAAGGATCAATTATATATTAGTTAAGATCAAGTGCAAGGTTCTGTTTTATTATTACAGAGAAAAAGGAAATCATTTGTAAACATTTTAAATATTTGGATAAAATGGAGTCTACGGGAGACAGCCGCCTTTGGCGCTTTATGGATAACAGGGTTCTGGATAACGGATCCCATACCTGTATACGTCTATTTTCTGACTGGGGATTACTTAATACAGTTAAAACTGTATTAAAGTTATTCTTTTAGGGGGCCGATTCACTAACTTCGAGTGAAGGATTCGAAGGTAAAAAACTTTGAATTTCAAAGTTTTTTTTGGGCTACTTCGACCATCGAATGGGCTCAGGTCTGGACTGAGAATTAAAATAGATCCTGGCATTTCAGGTATACAGAGGCCCAATCAGCCCACACAGAGGCCCAAACAGCCCCTACCAGCCCACTAAATACTGACTTTCTATGGCACCTTATAGCAGCCCCTCTGGCATTTGCCAGAACCCACAGATTGCCAGTCCGGGTCTGAATGGGCTACTTCGACCTTCGACTGGGACTACGACTTAGAATCGAAGGATTTGTAGTAAAAATCGTTCGACTATTCGACCATTCGATAGTCGAAGTACTGTCTCTTTAAAAAAACTTCAACCCCCTAGTTCGCTATCTAAAAGCTACCGAAGTCAATGTTAGCCTATGGGGACCCTCATAGGCTTGGCTAACTTTTTTTGATCGAAGGATATTCCTTTGATCGTTGAATTAAAATCCTTCGAATCGTTCGATTCAAAGGAATTTATCGTTCAATTCGAAGGATTTTATCGTTCGATTCGAAGGATTTTATCGTTCGATCGAAGTATTAATCCTTCGATCGTTCGATCGAACTATCTGCGCTAAATCCTTCGACTTCGATATTCGAAGTCGAAGGATTTTAATTCCTAGTCGAATATCGGGGGTTAATTAACCCTCAATATTCGATCCTTAGTGACTCGGCCCCTTAGAGGCAGATTTACTTAGGGTCGAATATCGAGGGTTAATTAACCCTCAATATTCGACTAGGAATTGAAATCCTTCGACTTCGAATATCGAAGTCGAAGGATTTAGCGCAGAAAATTCGATCAAAGGATTATTCCTTCGATCGAACGATTAAATCCTTCGAATCGAACAATTAAATCCTTCGAATCGAACGATTCGAAGGATTTTAATCCAACGATCGAAGGAATATCCTTCGATCAAAAAAACTTAGGCAAGCCTATGGGGACCTTCCCCATAGGCTAACATTGACTTCGGTAGCTTTTATCTGCCGAACTAGGGGGGTCGAAGTTTTTTTTAAAGAGACAGTACTTTGACTATCGAATGGTCGAATAGTCGAACGATTTCTAGTTCGAATCCTTCGATTCAAAGTCGTAGTCGAAGTTCGAAGTAGCCCATTCGATGGTCAAAGTAGCCCAAAAAAACCTTCGAAATTCGAAGTTTTTTTACTTCGAATCCTTCACTCGAATTTAGTGAATCGGCCCCTTTGTGTCTGATGCTTCATCCATAGTAGTTTTTCTGTGGTTTTTTTTTTTTTCAGCCAGAACTTAATGTGGTATAAAATACTGGAGCCACATCTGGGGTTCAAGTTGTTATTCAGAATGAGGTTTTCTGAACAAGGGGTCTTTCCTTAATTTCCATCTCCATAAACATTTATCAAATATTTATTAAACCCAATAGCATTATTCTGGTTCCGATACAAGTCTGTTATATCTTGGATGAGCTAAAGTACAAGGTTCTGTTCAAGAGAGATTTTGAATTATTTGATTAAAATACAGTCTATGGGAGATGGCCTTCCCATAATTTGGAGCTTCCTGGATACCAGGTTTCAGGATTACAGATCCTATACCTGTACCTTAAATGACCAATAACATCAAAAACATTTTGTTTAAAAATTCATTAGTATAACACGAAAAAAACCCACCAAGACTAATTAAACTTTAAAAATGCACAGCCTTTATTAAGAAACAACTTACCGAAACTCTGCTTGCGCGCCTCTTCAGAAAAGGCGACACAGCGACGATCCATCTTGCGGCGCTCAATTTTGCCGGATTGCCTTTTCTAAAGAGGAGCGCAAGCAGAGTTATTTCTTAATAAAGGCTGTTTTTTTCATGGTATACTAATGATTTATTTAAAAAAAAATTTAATGTTACTGATCCTTTAAATGAATGGCTGTGTCCAGTGGTTATTGGGTCATTTTAGTCTATAGGGGGAATGTAATTAAAAATCACAAGCGATACTTAAAATGGCATATTTGCAAATGATTAGCACTGCTCGCAATGTATCATCTGCTGTAATCATTTGCTGGCGAATATTACATTGCTACGCAAAGGTTAACATTAAAGGGATACTGTCATGGGAAAAAAAATTTTTTTCAAAATGAATCAGTTAATAGTGCTGCTCCAGCAGAATTCTGCACTGAAATCCATTTCTCAAAAGAGCAAACAGATTTTTTTATATTCAATTTTGAAATCTAACATGGGGCTAGACATTTTGTCAATTTCCCAGATGCCCCTGGTCATGTGACTTGTGCCTGCACTTTAGGAGAGAAATGCTTTCTGGCAGGCTGCTGTTTTGCCTTCTCAATGTAACTGAATGTGTCTCAGTGGGACATGGGTTTTTACTATTGAGTGTTGTTCTTAGATCTACCAGGCAGCTGTTATCTTGTGTTAGGGAGCTGTTATCTGGTTACCTTCCCATTGTTCTTTTGTTTGGCTGCTGGGGGGGGAAGGGAGAGGGTTGATATCACTCCAACTTGCAGTACAGCAGTAAAGAGTGATTGAAGTTTATCAGAGCACAAGTCACATGACTTGGGGCAGCTGGGAAATTGACAATATGTCTAGCCCCATGTCAAATTTCAAAATTGAATATAAAAAAATCTGTTTGCTCTTTTGAGAAATGGATTTCAGTGCAGAATTCTGCTGGAGCAGCACTATTAACTGTCAAATTCCCATGACAGTGTCCCTTTAAAGGTTAGCTCTGGAGTTTCGTTAAATATTTCGTCCTAATACCCTTTGTGATTGCGAGATTTTATTACATACTCTGTGAATGTTCGCAAAAGCCCTTTGGTCGCAAACTTTGCAAGGAAATCGTTAAGGTCTGTAATCGGTCAAAAAGGACTCTAACATGGTCGCTAACATTAACAATGGCAAACATTTTTTGAGCTAACGAAACATATTACATTCCCCCATAAAATGTAATGTAAATTTATATAATATACAAAATAAATTTGGATAGTAAACCTCCACTTTTAAATCATTTAGAACCTTTAAATAACTGCTGTTTTTAATGTTAGCATTCAGTTATTTTATATAATGGATAATGAAGACAATATTTCATCTTGTATTACAGTATGTTTTCTTCTATACATTGATCTATTCCTACAGTGTGAATGAGACTAAAAAACACAAAGTTTGTGCAGATTACAGTATGGCTAGTGTATTCCTCAGTCTGCCTAATATAGAATTGGCTTATTTAATGCCACTTTTGCTCTCAAGTTAAGAGGGATTGAGAAAAGAAATCTGATAGTAAAAAAATATAGTTTCCTTTCACCAGTGATTAGATTCTATTTAAAAGGAGAGCTCTCAATACATATATCATGCATTTACCTTCATTTTCATTAAATTAATCAAATGAAGAGTCACCTCTCAAGAAACTACTCAGCCAAAGATCTTCTTCTTTCTCTTCACTTGACATTAACCCATAAACTTCTAGATTAGGTTTACAGAAGCTATGCATGTTACTTACTAAAGGTATGGGATCTGTTATCTGGAAACCCGTTATCCAGAAAGCTTAGAATTACCTAAAGATAGACCCTATTTATCCAAATTCTAAAACATGATTTCCCTTTTCTCTGTAATAACAAAACAGCACCTTGTACTTGATCCAAACTAAGATATAATTAATCCTTATTGGAAGCAAAACCAGCCTATTGGGTATATTTAATAATGTCTAAATGATTTAGGGGCAGATTTATCAAGAGTCGAATAGAAATTTTGAATTCAAAATTCGAATTTTGAGTTTTTTATGGTCAAAACTGTCAAAATAGACTAGGGAATTATTCAAATTTGGTTTGAGTTATTTTTAAAAATTCGAATTAGATTTTTGAGATTCATTATACTCTGCCCCTTTAAGAACTCAGATTCGAGGATTCGCCACCTAAAATCTGCATAATTGCGTATGTGTGTGTGTGTGTGTGCCACAATCAAATTAAAATAATTGTTACATACATAATTTAGAAAATGCTGATTGTACTCTGTCTCAAGTTAAGCAGAAGTATATAGTTAATAAAATCATTATTTCTCTATAACTTTATCAGCCTAAAATGGCCATACATGCCGGATAAAATAGATGAAGTATCCTAGTATTAAAACATTTTTAAGGCTGTTCAGATAATCGTATTGGTACTACGATGGAGGAGTTATCGCTGGAGAAAAAATATTATTTTTTATAGCCACTGTTTATAATTGTGCCTAATACCCACAAGACCAAAAAGACATTATACAAAAGGAAAAGTCATTTTGTCTCTCTATAAATATTTTTATAAAGATTTTTTTATATTCAATTTTGAAATCTGACATGGAGCTAGACATATTGTCAAGTTCCCTGCTGCCCCAAGTCATGTGACGTGCTGTGATTAACTTCAATCACTCTTTACTGCTGTACTACAAGTTGGAGTGATATCACCCCTCTCCCTTTTCCCCCTAGCAGCCAAACAAAAGAGCAATGGGAAGGTAACCAGATAGCAGCTCCCTAACACAAGAGAACAGCTGCCTGGTAGATCTAAGAACAACGACCCATGTCTCACTGAGACACATTCAGTTACATTGAGAAGGAAAAACAGCAGCCTGCCAGAAAGCATTTCTCTCCTAAAGTACAGGCACATGACTAGGGGCAGCTGGGAAATTGACAAAATGTCTAGCCCCATGTCAGATTTCAAAATTGAATATAAAAAAAATCTGTTTGCTCTTTTGAGGAATGGATTTCAGTGCAGTGGACATTATCCCTTTAAGTTGAATTTGTAAGTAAGTTGAAACATATACATTCACTTATTAAATGTAACTTAGACAGATGTCTGTCATAACATTTTTTTTTACCTTTCTGTGCTCTGCGGTAGACAACACACACCAGAGGGGATTGGGATAGGTGGTTTATTCAAGCTAAATGCTACTTAAAGTCAAGCAAACCATAGTATGTTACTGTAATAGCCCTCGTCTGTAAGTGCGAGTTGTATGTAAGACAGGTGTATGTAACTTGAGGACTCGCTGTATTGGTTTAATGCATATATCTGTGTAGAACTACAGTAGACCTATAGAACTTCATGGTAAATGTTTTAGTCTAAATAAATGGCAATGTAGCAATTCTTAAAAAATACATTTGAATATAAAGAATTATTATTTGCTGTACTATTATTTTCACCAGATCTGCCAACTGATAATTTTTTCCCATATTTCCTGAAGAAACGAGTAACAAAGTCTAAACTGAGATGATGCTTATCATGGCCTTTTGTTTTCATTGGCTAGCAGACTTAAGGGCAGATTTATCAAAGGTCGAATTTTGAAGTGAAATATACTTCGAAATTCGACCATCGAATGGCTATACTTCAACTTTGAATATCAAAGTTTTTTTACTGAATTTGACCGTTTTGTGGTCGAAGTAAAATCATTAGATTGTTCGATTAAATCGTTCGAAACGAACGATTTCAACGATTTCAATGATTGATCGATTTTACTTCAACTACAAAAAACGTAGAAAAATGCATTAGAAGGTCCCCATAGGCTAACATAGCACTTTGTCAGGTTTAATTTGGCAAACTATTGAAGTCGAAGTTTTTTTTAAAGAGAAAGTATTTCAATTATCGAATGGTCGAATATTCAAACGATTTTTACTTCGAATCGAAGTAAATTCGAAGTCGTAGTATCCTATTCAATGGTCGAAGTATACAAAAAATACTTCAAATTTCGAATTTTCGAAATGTTACTTTGAGTGTATAGTCATCTTGCGGTACAATGTGGCTTTTTCAACCGTCTTTAAAATTGGACTTCATTAGGGTGTAGATCTATAAATTGTACATTGAGTTATTAATCTGGCAAGTTATGATCCTTCCTGAATGAAAGATGGAATTGGATAAAGATGTGAAAAAAGAAGGAAAGAAAAAGATCTAGTAATAGTAGAATAAAACGACAAAGGGGCATATTTAGATAAGAGAACAACCAAAAATGAGTTGAGGAAGGATATATTAATGGGGTGTAAGTAAAGCTATCATATTTAGTAATGGCTCATCTAATGGAAATAAAGAATAAATGAAAGGTAGGGGAAATTAAGTATGACTCACAATAAAAAAGGAAAAGTGGGGACAAAGGCATCATTCATATGTGAGAAATGAAGATGAACTGTAAGGGACAGAGTTCAGAAACAAGTGAAATTAAAATATGAAGCTTAAAGATAAAGAAAAAATAGGGTGAATGGGTTATGGGAAAATGGGGAGACAGTTTGAATACAGAAGTGGTGGAGGAGATGAATGGCAGCCAGCAGACCAGAGGGTGTGGAAGGAAGAAGAAAACAGATGACAGGCCTGAGGAAGTTGAACATGACAGCAGCAAATTGAAATGCAACAGCTGAAGACGAGGTCAGAAGATAACGTGCTAATCAATAGCTAGTCACACGCTTCAGCTGGCACATGCTGGGATAAAGTCTGTCATTAGCTGTTCATACGCTTCAGCTAGCAATAGCTAGGATACAGACTATACTTGTAGTTCAGAATTTGTAATTTGGACAGGTGACCCACACAAACATAGTTCTTACAAAATGTAAAGGGGGAAAAGCAGACTATAATAGTAAGATAATTACTCCTTCCTGACCATAGTAAAGAGCTGTTGAAAGCCAAATATGTACTAACAATATCCTGAATTTGGATAGAGGCCTATAATTGCCTAATTGTTTATCTACATTTGCTTCCTTGTACTATTCTCTTAAACACAATGGGGTATACTTATCAAAGAGTGAAACTAGACTTCACCTCAGTCTGCCACAGGGAAATTTCACCACTCTCAGTTCACTTTCATGGGATTTTTTAAGAGCATGTTAAATAGTGTTTGCTCTGTTTCGTTTTTTTTTTTTTTGATAAATAAGCCTTTAAAAACCCTAGTGAAAACCCCTGCTGAATAGAGAGCAGAAGCATTTCCTAGCTGGCACAATGCAGCAAGCTCTGTTTTCATACTTTGATTAATGTGCTCCAATGTTTTTTAACTTGCTTCTAGACAAATAGTAAATTCCCTAAACAAGTTGTACTATGGGATTTCACAGTGCAGATTGTGACTAGCTAAATAATTAACATCTGTTGATTTGTCAAGCTAAAATAAAATATGACTAATTGAAATCTTTACACAAAAAATCTGTTATACAAAAGATAATGTTGTCTTAAGTAGAACATACATGGTAACATTTGTTTTATTGATGATTTACCCTGTCTGCCCACCCAAGTCATAGTTTAAAAACTGAGTTGATCCAATTGCTTGTCCCTGGCAAAAAATTAGATCACACACGGTTCCCGTGTAGGTTCCAAAGTATTTTGATTAAATCTTATATATAAATGGGGGAGACCAACAGCTGGGACCCACACTGAGGCCAACAGTCTGAAAGAAAAATAATTCATTTTTCTTTCATTTAAAAAAAAAAAAAAAAAGATATTTTAGGAGTAAACTAAAGAGTAAAGTGGGAGTCAGAGCCACTCTTCTAGGTCCAGAAACTCTTGTTTTTTAATTGTGTTGGTGGAATGGAAAATGTGTTCCCTCATCCAAAAAATGAATGCAGTTTCAAACTGGCATTTAAAGACAGTAAAGACATAAGGTATAAATAAATGCAAGGTTATGAATCTGATTAATGATTTTTTTAAATGTCCAACCCTAATCTGGTCATACTTGAGCCAATAGTAGCTGGCAACTTACTGGTTCTTGTATAGGGGTATTACTCCAATAGCCTGTCTAGCCAAAATCAGGAATATATCTATTGTGCATGTTTAAAAATGCTACTGGATGAGGACTACTGCATTACCATGTTGAGGTGGTTCTCTCCTGACAGGTCTCCATAGATTTAAGTTACATCACTTATGGAGAAGGAATAATTGAAAATGATACAAATCAAAACACGCCTGCTTTAGTTAAATATTAATATACGAAATGGCTCAATAAAAGGCCATAAGTAGATTGGTATATGCACTGGTAATTCAGACCGATCTATCTACACTTTATACTAATTTTCAAAAACATCTAACAGGATGGATAAAACAACGCTGTTGCCCAAGGTCTAAGCTATGCAAGCACAGAATTCTTATGCAAAAGGCTGGGACAGAGGCGGGACAGGAAGTGGGCTGGGAGGATGGGGATCAGAGTACACCTGGCCCCGCTAAAGATTTTTTTGCAGGGGGACCCGCACACTCTAGTAGTATCACTGGACAACTGGTTTGTGTATGACCCCAAAACGATAACTTTCAAAATTAAGCGATTTTTATGTAATGAATGGGCTGAGTGTGATATAAATGTCTGCAACCAATGGCGTTTTATTGGATACATTCAAATGCTGGCCTGAGGACTAACAATTAAGATCTGTTGAAATTGCCCACGACATAGGTAGCTTGACTCACCTGGTCAAACAAGTATTTGTGTATTTTCAGCTTTAGTTTACAGATACTGTAGCCCTGTAGTCCATATGGATCATGGAAATGAAGGCAATAGGAGAGCAGGACAGACTGTCAATTAGCATAATCGTTTTACATGTAATTTTATTAAAAAAAACATGAGGAGAATCATTAATAAATGCAATACTGCCAAATGCAATATTTATTGCTATATTTTTATTGAAATCTTTCTCTCATGCAGGAGACATGGCTAAAGTCTAATGATGTCATTCCAAATGTTTTCATTCTGAAGCCGTGAAGTCACCAGTCTTTTCTAATTATATACTGAGGAATATGGTACTGAGAAAAAGTTACCATCTTTCCTCTTTTTTACTAGAATATTTTATGTAAAATTAGATTCAGACATGTTTTTATCTGTCTCACAGACTTTGGCATATCTAAGAGTTGGCTGACGGAAAGATTTTAACGTTCTGAACACTTATTTGAAACATGTGTAGGGAACTCTGGCTTTGCTTTCAGATGTAGTTCTGCAGGAATGACAAAATATGATTATCCCTCTGTTTTACTTGTCATAAAGAGTTCTCTGAAAAACCTGGGGCCATGATCTGTGTCGGTGGAGGAATGGCTACATGGTAGGTGCCAAAAGTTTTTATTTACTTGATGGGGGACTTGGAAAGGTGATAAGTTAACTGGGGTGATTTGTTAGCCCAACAGTGATGTAATATCAGTAGTTGGAAGGTCCGGAGACAGAAATGCTTCTATTCTACTTTGATGCTAGGTATAATTTAGTTTACTACAATGGTAAGTTCTATGTCCTTTTTATTTGCTAGGCTTCATTTAGTTAATCATAATGTTGCTTTATTAAACCCTCCTTTCTTACAATGCTAGGTGCAAACCACACTGGTATATTTTATGGGTATACCATAAAGCGGCCCTGCTTTAAGGAGAAGGAAAGGCATCCTGCACTAGGGGGTGCCAAATGTTAGGCACCACCAAGTGATTGTATTGACTTACCTGAAACCCCGGGCCAGTGCTGTACCGGCACGGGGTTATACCAGTGAGCACCACAGAGCGCTTCTCTTCCATCTTTCACTTTCTTTGCATGGCTTTGCATGTGCAGTAGAATGAAAAGCCGTACTTTAACGAAAAAGTTGGCTATTTCGTGCAACTGTGCATGCGTCTGCCCCGGGAAATTTGAAGAAAGAAGAAGCCGGCAGAGGATCGCTCCCCGTTGCTCACTCTTATAACCCCGGACCAGTGCAGTTTTCTGCTGATAGGAGCACCAGCCCAGGGTTTCAGGTAAGTCAATACAATCACTTGGGGGTGACTAACATTTGGAATCCCTAAGTGCAAGATGCCTTTCTTTCTCCTTTAAAAGAACACTATTATCCAGAATGCTCTAGACCTGCGGCTTTCCAGATAATGGATATTTCCATAATTTGGATCTTCATACTAGAAATTCATGTAAACATTAAATAAACCCAATAGGCTGATTTTGCTTTCAATGAAGATTAATTATATCTTAATTTGAATCATGTACAAGGCACTGTTTTATTATTACAGAGAAAAATGAAATCATTTAAAAAAAATGTTGATTATTTGGATTAAATGAAGTCTTTCCATAATTCAGAGCTTTCTAGCTAATGGATTTACGGATAACGGATCCCATACCTGTACACAATTATTATAAAAACTCACTCCGGTACGTATGTTCTTTGAGTTCTTAAATTGCTTCAGTTAAATAATTTTCCCAGATTTTACTCCTTTTGTTCCTGGTCGGCTGGCCTGGTAGATATGAGAGTAGAGAGTGGTGTGCATTTTGGAATCCCTGTTTTGTTTAAAGGGTAAGGCATTTTTCAGTAGCAGTATATCTGTCTTAAATATATTGATAATGGGTTGAGTGCAGAGGACTCTTGTAGTTGACTATATGTATTTTGTGGTCACATCCTCATTGCACCCCCGCCTAATGGTTTTAAAAATCAGTGGTGAGCACAACTTTCCCTTGTTTGCATTTTGGAAGTCCTTCTGTTCATTTGAGTACCTCTATACATGAAAGTCATTATGTTTATTAAAGCATTGTTATGTTCTAGATACAACACAAGAAAAAGTGTACAGTCAGTTCTGTGGAGTTGATACCATGGAGAAATTCATTTTCTCTGAAACAATCTTGATATACATAGCAGAGAACATACAAAATGCCTTATTTGTAAATATCTAAATGTATTGTTATTATAATTAAATAACAATAAATCCTGATATTGCTTTAATACCCCTGTCAGGCATCTTCCTATGCAATGAATTATGGTGTGAATTCCAGACTAGGGATGTAGCGAACGTTGGAAAAAAAGTTCGCGAACATATTCGCGAACTTGCGTCAAAAATGCAAACGGTTCGCGAACGTCGCGAACCCCATAGACTTCAATGGGAAGGCAAATTTTAAAAGCTAGAAAAGACATTTCTGGCCAGAAAAATGATTTTAAAGTTGTTTAAAGGGTCCAACGACCTGGACAGTGGCATGCCAGAGGGGGATCAAGGGCAAAAATGTATCTGAAAAATACATTGTTGACACAGCGCTGCGTTTTGTGCTGTAAAGGGCAGAAACCACACTACATTTCTAAACCTGTGTAATAAAATGCTTTAAAACGTCCGGCGTCTACATGCCAATCAAGTCGTGTAAAGGTTACAGCCTGTTCACACGCAAATATGAAACGCGGCGCTTACTGCAAAGCAAAAAAACGCAAAGAGCTTTAATGAATGATACCGTCAAGTGAGCAAATAATAGTTGTTAATTACTAGTTGAGCTTGTCACCTCCAGGATGTTCGTCCTGTTGGTGGCAATATTTCTGTAGTGGTGTGTTTAGCAGTCACCGTGCTTGTGTGCACGTGCACGGTCAGGCAGAGGTAATTCAATGTACAGTGAAGCGAACCAAAAAACACAGACTCTGCAGTGTGGGCCCAGTTTTGGTCTACTTTATTGATCACCTGCGGTGACCGTAAAAGATGCGATTTTGCCACTGTTGCAGAACCCTGAAAAATTAGGCATGTGTACTTTCCTGAAAAATTATGGTTTTTTTTGTCACAGCCACTGAAGCACAGAGGCCAGAAACAATATGCCATATAAATGCTGAAAATATTAATTTTTTTTTGTCGCAGCCACTGCAGCACAGAGGCCAGAAAAAATATGCCATATAAATGCTAACAATATAATTTTTTTTTGTCGCAGACACTGAAGCACAGAGGCCAGAAAAAATATGCCATATAAATGCTGAAAATATTAATTTTTTTTTGTCGCAGCCACTGCAGCACAGAGGCCAGAAAAAATATGCCATATAAATGCTAACAATATAAATTTTTTTTGTCGCAGCCACTGAAGCACAGAGGCCAGAAAAAATATGCCATATAAATGCTAACAATATAAATTTTTTTTGTCGCAGACACTGAAGCACAGAGGCCAGAAAAAATATGCCATATAAATGCTGAAAATATTCATTTTTTTTTGTCGCAGCCACTGCAGCACAGAGGCCAGAAAAAATATGCCATATAAATGCTAACAATATAATTTTTTTTTGTCGCAGCCACTGAAGCACAGAGGCCAGAAAAAATATGCCATATAAATGCTAACAATATAAATTTTTTTTGTCGCAGACACTGAAGCACAGAAGCCAGAAAAAATATGCCATATAAATGCTGAAAATATTCATTTTTTTTTGTCGCAGCCACTGCAGCACAGAGGCCAGAAAAAATATGCCATATAAATGCTGAAAATATAAAAAAATTTTTGTCGCAGCCACTGAAGCACAGAGGCCAGAAAACATATGCCATATAAATGCTGAAAATATTCATTTGTTTTTTGTCGCAGCCACTGAAGCACAGAGGCCAGAAACAATATGCCATATAAATGCTGAAAATATTCATTTTTTTTGTCACAGCCACTGAAGCACAGAGGCCAGAAAAAATATGCCATATAAATGCTGAAAATATTCATTTTTTTTGTCACAGCCACTGAAGCACAGAGACCAGAAAAAATATGCCATATAAATGCTGAAAATATTCATTTATTTTTGTCGCAGCCACTGCAGCACAGAGGCCAGAAAAAATATGCCATATAAATGCTGAAAATATTCATTTTTTTTTGTCGCAGCCACTGAAGCACAGAGGCCAGAAAAACTCAGGATTTACCTGGATTCAAATTAAACCAGCTAAAGGACAGCTGTGTGTGGAGTCATGAGGCGTGCAGAGAAGGACAGCTGCATGGGGAGTCAGAAACTCAGAACAAGTCTTCCGGCGTGCAGTAACCCTCCGAGATCCACCCCTCATTCATTTTAATAAAGGTCAGGTAATCCACACTTTTGTGACCTAGGCGAGTTCTCTTCTCAGTAGGGATGTCGCGGACTGTTCGCCGGCGAACTTGTTCGCGCGAACATCGGCTGTTCGCGTCCGCCGCAAGTTCGCGAACGTCGCGCGACGTTCGCCATTTTGGGTTCGCCTTACCTGGCGCTTTTTTTTGACCTCTCACCCCAGACCAGCAGATACATGGCAGCCAATCAGGAAGCTCTCCCTCCTGGACCACCCCCTGGACCACTCCCCTTCCATATATAAACTGAAGCCCTGCAGCGTTTTTTCATTCTGCCTGTGTGTGCTTGCAAGAGCTAGTGTAGGGAGAGAGCTGTTACTGATTTCACTGATTTCTTTGAGGGACAGTTGATAGTAAGTTTGCTGGCTAGTAATCTACTTGATACTGCTCTGTATTGGAGGGACAGAAGTCTGCAGGGATTTGAGGGACATTTTAGGGTAGCTTTGCTGGCTAGTAATCTACCTTCTACTGCAGTGCTCTGTATGTAGCTGCCTGCTGTGGGCACTGATCTCTTCTGATCTCATCTGCTGACTGCTGTAATAACCCAATAGTCCTTGTAAGGACTGCTTTTATTTTCTTTTTTGTTTTTTTACTTTGCTAGTTGCTACTATAAGCCCAGTGCTATTAGTCTAGCAGTGTTGGGGAGTGGGACTGGTGTGCTACTGTGCTGCTCCTAGTAGTTCAGCAGCACCAACCCGAGAAAAATATTTTTTTTAATATACATATATTTTTTTTTTCTTTTACTTATCTTACTGTTCTTTAACGTGTACAGTGCTGTTGCTGTTCTTCATAGTAGTGCACCAATAGTAGTGCACTTGCAGGCATTATTTGCTCAGTGTGTTCTTCATTTTCAAATAACAACCATCTAGCTGTGTGAGCTTGTTCACATTCTGTCTAAATATCAATAATAATACCGTCTCTAGAAACACCACCCGAGTGACGTTTTTCAGGCAGCAATAATATATTCCGTATCCACTGCTGTAGTAGTGTATACGTTAACCTTGCAGGCATTATTTGCTCAGTGTGTTCTTCATTTTCAAACAACAACCATCTAGCTGTGTGAGCTTGTTCACATTCTGTCTAATTATCAATAATAGTACCGTCTCTAGAAACACCACCCGAGTGACGTTTTTCAGGCAGCAATAATATATTCCGTATCCACTGCTGTAGTAGTGTATACGTTAACCTTGTAGGCATTATTTGCTCAGTGTGTTCTTCATTTTCAAACAACAACCATCTAGCTGTGTGAGCTTGTTCACATTCTGTCTAAATATCAATAATAATACCGTCTCTAGAAACACCACCCGAGTGACGTTTTTCAGGCAGCAATAATATATTCCGTATCCACTGCTGTAGTAGTGTATACGTTAACCTTGTAGGCATTATTTGCTCAGTGTGTTCTTCATTTTCAAACAACAACCATCTAGCTGTGTGAGCTTGTTCACATTCTGTCTAAATATCAATAATAATACCGTCTCTAGAAACACCACCCGAGTGACGTTTTTCAGGCAGCAATAATATATTCCGTATCCACTGCTGTAGTAGTGTATACGTTAACCTTGTAGGCATTATTTGCTCAGTGTGTTCTTCATTTTCAAACAACAACCATCTAGCTGTGTGAGCTTGTTCACATTCTGTCTAAATATCAATAATAATACCGTCTCTAGAAACACCACCCGAGTGACGTTTTTCAGGCAGCAATAATATATTCCGTATCCACTGCTGTAGTAGTGTATACGTTGACCTTGTAGGCCTTGTTTGCCCAGTGTGTTCTTCTTCTTCATTTTCAAACAACTCCCATCTAGCTGTGTGAGCTTGTTCACATTCTGTCTAAATATCAATAATAGTACCGTCTCTAGAAACACCACCCGAGTGACGTTTTTCAGGCAGCAATAATATATTCCGTATCCACTGCTGTAGTAGTGTATACGTTGACCTTGTAGGCCTTGTTTGCCCAGTGTGTTCTTCTTCTTCATTTTCAAACAACTTCCATCTAGCTGTGTGAGCTTGTTCACATTCTGTCTAAATATCAATAATAATACCGTCTCTAGAAACACCACCCGAGTGACGTTTTTCAGGCAGCAATAATATATTCCGTATCCACTGCTGTAGTAGTGTATACGTTAACCTTGTAGGCATTATTTGCTCAGTGTGTTCTTCATTTTCAAACAACAACCATCTAGCTGTGTGAGCTTGTTCACATTCTGTCTAAATATCAATAATAATACCGTCTCTAGAAACACCACCCGAGTGACGTTTTTCAGGCAGCAATAATATATTCCGTATCCACTGCTGTAGTAGTGTATACGTTAACCTTGTAGGCATTATTTGCTCAGTGTGTTCTTCATTTTCAAACAACAACCATCTAGCTGTGTGAGCTTGTTCACATTCTGTCTAAATATCAATAATAGTACCGTCTCTAGAAACACCACCCGAGTGACGTTTTTCAGGCAGCAATAATATATTCCGTATCCACTGCTGTAGTAGTGTATACGTTGACCTTGTAGGCCTTGTTTGCCCAGTGTGTTCTTCTTCTTCATTTTCAAACAACTTCCATCTAGCTGTGTGAGCTTGTTCACATTCAGTCTAAATATCAATAATAATACCGTCTCTAGAAACACCACCCGAGTGACGTTTTTCAGGCAGCAATAATATATTCCGTATCCACTGCTGTAGTAGTGTATACGTTAACCTTGTAGGCATTATTTGCTCAGTGTGTTCTTCATTTTCAAACAACAACCATCTAGCTGTGTGAGCTTGTTCACATTCTGTCTAAATATCAATAATAGTACCGTCTCTAGAAACACCACCCGAGTGACGTTTTTCAGGCAGCAATAATATATTCCGTATCCACTGCTGTAGTAGTGTATACGTTGACCTTGTAGGCCTTGTTTGCCCAGTGTGTTCTTCTTCTTCATTTTCAAACAACTTCCATCTAGCTGTGTGAGCTTGTTCACATTCAGTCTAAATATCAATAATAATACCGTCTCTAGAAACACCACCCGAGTGACGTTTTTCAGGCAGCAATAATATATTCTGTGTCCACTGCTGTAGTAGTGTATACGTTAACCTAGTAGGCATTATTTGCTCAGTGTGTTCTTCATTTTCAAACAACAACCATCTAGCTGTGTGAGCTTGTTCACATTCTGTCTAAATATCAATAATAGTACTGTCTCTAGAAACACCACCCGAGTGATGTTTTTCAGGCAGCAATAATATATTCCGTATCCACTGCTGTAGTAGTGTATACGTTGACCTTGTAGGCCTTGTTTGCCTAGTGTGTTCTTCTTCTTCATTTTCAAACCACTGCCACTTAGCTGTGTGAGCTTGTTCACATTCTGTCTAAATATCAATAATAATACCGTCTCTAGAAACACCACCTGAGTTGTTGTTTTAAAAATAATGCCAGGCAAAGGCAGGCCGCCACGCAGAGGCACTAGGGGCCGTGCTGCTATGCTATCCTGTGGCCCTAGGAAATTGCCCAGTTTTAAAAAGGCAATGACCCTGAACTCCCAAAATGCTGAAGAGGTAGTTGACTGGCTTACACAGCACACCCCATCCTCTACCGTTTCTAACTTTACCACAACATCCTCATCCTCCACTGCTATGGGCACCCCACGTAACACTTCCTCCACCACCGGCGCCCCTTCTTCACTGGAGTCAGAGGAGTTATTTTCACATGAGTTTCTTGAACTGAGTGATGCGCAACCATTATTGGCAGAAGAAGATGAAGGAGATGAGGATGTTACACCAGATTTAATTCTGGCAGAGAACACAACAGAGATGGACATAATGAGTGATGACGAGGAGGTCCCCGCTGCTGCTTCCTTCTGTGAGCTGGTAGAAGAAATTGATGCATCTGAGGAGAATGAGGATGAGGAGATTGATGTTTTATGGGTGCCCAGTAGAAGAGAGCAAGAGGAGGATAGTTCAGATGGAGAGACGGAGAGTCAGAGAGGCAGGAGGAGAATAAGACTTAGAAGAAGCAGGGAGGACAGCTCGCAGGGAACAGTAGGGCAACAACATGTATCGGCACCTGTGGTCAGCCGGCCAACGCACCCGCCATTGCCGCCAACGCCGCCGACTTCTACTGTTACCGCCAGATTGCCAGCCTCAAAAAGGTCAGCAGTGTGGGATTTTTTTAATGTGTGGGCCTCTGACAAAAGCGTTGTCATTTGCAATGAGTGCAGTCAGAAACTGAGTCTTGGGAAGCCCAACAGCCACATAGGTACAACTTCTATGCGAAGGCACATGAACGGCAAGCACAAAGCACTTTGGGAGCAACACCTCAAAGGCAACAGGCAAACTAAAAGCCACCCTCCTTCTGGTCCAGCATCTTACTGCTCTACCTCTGCTGTCCTTGACCCGTCTGAACCACCCTCCACTCCGCCTTCCACCTTGACCACCAGTTCCCATTCCCAGTCATCTGCCCCCAGCCAAGTTTCTGTGAGGGCCATGTTTGAGCGTAAGAAGCCAATGTCTGCGAGGCACCCCCTTGCCCGGCGTCTGACAGCTGGCTTGTCCGCACTCTTAGCCCGCCAGCTTTTACCATACCAGCTGGTGGACTCTGAGGCCTTCCGCAAATTTGTAGCAATTGGGACACCGCAGTGGAAGGTACCCAGCCGCAATTTTTTTTCAAAAAAGGGAATACCACACCTGTACCACCATGTGCAGAGCCAAGTCACCGCATCTCTGTCACTTAGTGTTGGGCCAAAGGTCCATATGACTACTGACGCATGGTCCTCCAAGCATGGTCAGGGCAGGTATGTCACTACACTGCCCACTGGGTGAACTTGGTAATGGCTGGGAAGCAGGGAATGTGTAGCTCAACAACGACAGTGGAGTTGGTGTCACCGCCACGGATTGCACGCGGTTCTGCCACCACCTCTACTCCTCCTTCGCTCTCTACCTCGTCTTCTTCCTCTTCTTCGTCCTCTGCTGCTGGGTCCTCCTCCTCCACACCTGTGCACCCCCAGCTCCCCCTAGGCTATTCGACGTGCCAGGTACGCCGTTGTCATGCTGTCTTGGGGATGACGTGCCTGGAAAGCAAAAACCATACCGGATCTGTACTCCTGTCATCTCTGCAGTCACAGGCCGATCGGTGGCTGACCCCACACCAACTGAAGATCGGAAAAGTGGTGTGTGACAATGGAAGCAATCTGTTGGCAGCACTGAGACTGGGCAATTTAACACATGTGCCCTGCATGGCACATGTTCTGAATTTAATAGTACAACGTTTTGTCTCAAAGTACCCAGGATTCCAGGACGTTCTCAGGCAGTCCAGGAAGGTGTCGGCCCATTTCAGACGGTCCTACACAGCCATGGCACGCCTTGCTGACATTCAGCAGCGGTACAACATGCCAGTCAGGCGTTTGATTTGCGACAGCCAGACTCGCTGGAATTCAACGCTCCTCATGTTGGAACGTCTGCTGCAACAACAAAGAGCCGTCAACGAATACCTGTTTGAACTGGGTGGTAGGACTGGATCTGCAGAGCTGGGGATTTTTTTACCCCGTTACTGGGTGCTTATGCGCGATGCCTGCAGGCTCATGCGGCCTTTTGAAGAGGTTACAAATATGGTCAGTCGCACCGAAGGCACCATCAGCGACCTAATACCCTTTGCTTTCTTCCTGGAGCGTGCCGTGCGACGAGTGACAGATGAGGCTGTAGACCAGCGTGACGAGGAGCAGGAAGCGCACGATTTCTGGTCGGAATCACCAGAACGAACCCAGGCACCTGCTGCAACGCAGGGAGAGGTGTCAGAAGTGGAGTCAGAGGAGGAAGGTGGCTTTGTGGAGGAGGAGGACCAACAGGAGCAGGCTTCCCAGGGGGCTAGTGGTGACCTTTTGGGGACCCCTGGTCTTGTACGTGGCTGGGGGGAGGAGACCGTGGATGATGCAGTCCTTGATAACGAGGAAGCGGAGATGGATACCTCTGCATCCAACCTTGTGAGAATGGGGTCTTTCATGCTGTCATGCCTGTTGAAGGACCCCCGTATCAAGAGGCTTAAGGAGAAGGACCTGTACTGGATCGCAACGCTACTAGACCCTCGGTACAAGCATAAAGTGGCAGAAATGTTACCAACGTACCACAAGTCCGAAAGGATGCTGCATTTACAAACCAGCCTGCAAAACATGTTGTACAATGCTTTTAAGGGTGATGTCACTTCAGGAACTCATCAACATTCCAGGGGCAGAGGTGCCAGTAATCCTGCCACGAGCGCACCTGCAAGGACAAAGCACTTTGGCCACTCTGTAACGTCAGACATGCAAATGTTTTTCAGTCAATGGCAGCGCCAGAACCCTTCTGGATCCACCCTCAAAGAACGCCTCGACCGGCAGGTAGCGGACTACCTGGCATTAACTGCAGATATCGACACTCTGAGGAGCGATGAACCCCTGGACTACTGGGTGCGCAGGCTTGATCTGTGGCCAGAGCTGTCACAATTTGCCATGAACCTCTTGTCTTGCCCCGCCTCAAGTGTCCTCTCAGAAAGGACCTTCAGTGCAGCAGGAGGGATTGTAACTGAGAAGTAGGGATGTAGCGAACGTCGGGAAAAAAGTTTGCGAACATATTCGCGAACTTGCGTCAAAAATGCGAACGGTTCGCGAACGTCGCGAACCCCATAGACTTCAATGGGAAGGCGAATTTTAAAAGCTAGAAAAGACATTTCTGGCCAGAAAAATGATTTTAAAGTTGTTTAAAGGGTACAACGACCTGGACAGTGCCATGCCAGAGGGGGATCAAGGGCAAAAATGTTTCTAAAAAATCCATTGTTGACACAGCGCTGCGTTTTGTGCTGTAAAGGGCAGAAATCACACTACATTTCTAAACCTGTGTAATAAAATGCTTTAAAACGTCCGGCGTCTACATGCCAATCAAGTCGTGTAAAGGTTACAGCCTGTTCACACGCAAAGACGAAACGCGGTGCTTACTGCAACGCAAAAAGACGCAAAGAGCTTTAATGAATGATACCGTCAAGTGAGCAAATAATAGTTTTTAATTACTAGTTGAGCTTGTCACCTCCAGGATGTTCGTCCTGTTGGTGGCAATATTTCTGTAGTGGTGTGTTTAGCAGTCACCGTGCTTGTGCGCACGTGCACGGTCAGGCAGAGGTAATTCAATGTACAGTGAAGTGAACCAAAAAACACTGATTCTGCAGTGTGGGCCCAGTTTTGGTGTACTTTATTGATCACCTGCGGTGACCATAAAAGATGCGATTTTGCCACTGTTGCAGAACCCTGAAAAATTAGGCATGTGTACTTTCCTGAAAAATTATCTTTTTTTTGTCGCAGCCACTGAAGCACAGAGGCCAGAAAAAATATGCCATATAAATGCTGAAAATATTAAATTTTTTTTGTCGCAGCCACTGCAGCACAGAGGCCAGAAAAAATATGCCATATAAATGCTGAAAATATTCATTTTTTTTTGGTCGCAGCCACTGAAGCACAGAGGCCAGAAAAAATATGCCATATAAATGCTGAAAATATTAATTTTTTTGTCACAGCCACTGAAGCACAGAGGCCAGAAAAAATATGCCATATAAATGCTGAAAATATTCATGTTTTTTTGTCACAGCCACTGAAGCACAGAGGCCAGAAAAAATATGCCATATAAATGCTGAAAATATTCTGTTTTTTTTGGTCGCAGCTACTGAAGCACAGAGGCCAGAAAAAATATGCCATATAAATGCTGAAAATATTCTGTTTTTTTTGGTTGCAGCCACTGAAGCACAGAGGCCAGAAAAAATATGCCATATAAATGCTGAAAATATTCATTTTTTTGTCACAGCCACTGAAGCACAGAGGCCAGAAAAACTCAGGATTTACCTGGATTCAAATTAAACCAGTAGGGTTTGCACCCTAGTTTGTAACGGTGGTGGAGGGAGGAGGACGCTAAAGGACAGCTGTATGTGGAGTCATGAGGCGTGCAGAGAAGGACAGCTGCATGGGGAGTCAGAATCAGAAACTCAGAACAAGTCTTCCGGCGTGCAGTAACCCTCCGAGATCCACCCCTCATTCATTTTAATAAAGGTCAGGTAATCCACACTTTTGTGACCTAGGCGAGTTCTCTTCTCAGTTACAATCCCTCCTGCTGCACTGAAGGTCCTTTCTGAGAGGACACTTGAGGCGGGGCAAGACAAGAGGTTCATGGCAAATTGTGACAGCTCTGGCCACAGATCAAGCCTGCGCACCCAGTAGTCCAGGGGTTCATCGCTCCTCAGAGTGTCGATATCTGCAGTTAATGCCAGGTAGTCCGCTACCTGCCGGTCGAGGCGTTCTTTGAGGGTGGATCCCGAACGGTTCTGCCGCTGCCTTGGACTGAAAAACATTTGCATGTCTGACGTTACAGAGTGGCCAAAGTGCTTTGTCCTTGCAGGTGCGCTCGTGGCAGGATTACTGGCACCTCTGCCCCTGGAATATTGATGAGTTCCTGAAGTGACATCACCCTTAAAAGCATTGTACAACATGTTTTGCAGGCTGGTTTCTAAATGCAGCATCCTTTCAGACTTGTGGTATGTTGGTAACATTTCTGCCACTTTATGCTTGTACCGAGGGTCTAGTAGAGTCGCGACCCAGTACAGGTCCTTCTCCTTAAGCCTCTTGATACGGGGGTCCTTCAACAGGCATGACAGCATGAAAGACCCCATTCTCACAAGGTTGGATGCAGAGGTATCCATCTCCGCTTCCTCGTTATCAAGGACTGCATCATCCACGGTCTCCTCCCCCCAGCCACGTACAAGACCAGGGGTCCCCAAAAGGTCACCACTAGCCCCCTGGGAAGCCTGCTCCTGTTGGTCCTCCTCCTCCACAAAGCCACCTTCCTCCTCTGACTCCACTTCTGACACCTCTCCCTGCGTTGCAGCAGGTGCCTGGGTTCGTTCTGGTGATTCCGACCAGAAATCGTGCGCTTCCTGCTCCTCGTCACGCTGGTCTACAGCCTCATCTGTCACTCGTCGCACGGCACGCTCCAGGAAGAAAGCAAAGGGTATTAGGTCGCTGATGGTGCCTTCGGTGCGACTGACCATATTTGTAACCTCTTCAAAAGGCCGCATGAGCCTGCAGGCATCGCGCATAAGCACCCAGTAACGGGGTAAAAAAATCCCCAGCTCTGCAGATCCAGTCCTACCACCCAGTTCAAACAGGTATTCGTTGACGGCTCTTTGTTGTTGCAGCAGACGTTCCAACATGAGGAGCGTTGAATTCCAGCGAGTCTGGCTGTCGCAAATCAAACGCCTGACTGGCATGTTGTACCGCTGCTGAATGTCAGCAAGGCGTGCCATGGCTGTGTAGGACCGTCTGAAATGGGCCGACACCTTCCTGGACTGCCTGAGAACGTCCTGGAATCCTGGGTACTTTGAGACAAAACGTTGTACTATTAAATTCAGAACATGTGCCATGCAGGGCACATGTGTTAAATTGCCCAGTCTCAGTGCTGCCAACAGATTGCTTCCATTGTCACACACCACTTTTCCGATCTTCAGTTGGTGTGGGGTCAGCCACCGATCGGCCTGTGACTGCAGAGATGACAGGAGTACAGATCCGGTATGGTTTTTGCTTTCCAGGCACGTCATCCCCAAGACAGCATGACAACGGCGTACCTGGCACGTCGAATAGCCTAGGGGGAGCTGGGGGTGCACAGGTGTGGAGGAGGAGGACCCAGCAGCAGAGGACGAAGAAGAGGAAGAAGACGAGGTAGAGAGCGAAGGAGGAGTAGAGGTGGTGGCAGAACCGCGTGCAATCCGTGGCGGTGACACCAACTCCACTGTCGTTGTTGAGCTACACATTCCCTGCTTCCCAGCCATTACCAAGTTCACCCAGTGGGCAGTGTAGGTGACATACCTGCCCTGACCATGCTTGGAGGACCATGTGTCAGTAGTCATATGGACCTTTGGCCCAACACTAAGTGACAGAGATGCGGTGACTTGGCTCTGCACATGGTGGTACAGGTGTGGTATTCCCTTTTTTGAAAAAAAATTGCGGCTGGGTACCTTCCACTGCGGTGTCCCAATTGCTACAAATTTGCGGAAGGCCTCAGAGTCCACCAGCTGGTATGGTAAAAGCTGGCGGGCTAAGAGTGCGGACAAGCCAGCTGTCAGACGCCGGGCAAGGGGGTGCCTCGCAGACATTGGCTTCTTACGCTCAAACATGGCCCTCACAGAAACTTGGCTGGGGGCAGATGACTGGGAATGGGAACTGGTGGTCAAGGTGGAAGGCGGAGTGGAGGGTGGTTCAGACGGGTCAAGGACAGCAGAGGTAGAGCAGTAAGATGCTGGACCAGAAGGAGGGTGGCTTTTAGTTTGCCTGTTGCCTTTGAGGTGTTGCTCCCAAAGTGCTTTGTGCTTGCCATTCATGTGCCTTCGCATAGAAGTTGTACCTATGTGGCTGTTGGGCTTCCCAAGACTCAGTTTCTGACTGCACTCATTGCAAATTACAACGCTTTTGTCAGAGGCACACACATTAAAAAAATCCCACACTGCTGACCTTTTTGAAGCTGGCAATCTGGCGGTAACAGTAGAAGTTGGCGGCGTTGGCGGCAATGGCGGGTGCGTTGGCCGGCTGACCACAGGTGCCGATACATGTTGTTGCCCTACTGTTCCCTGCGAGCTGTCCTCCCTTCTTCTTCTAAGTCTTATTCTCCTCCTGCCTCTCTGACTCTCCGTCTCTCCATCTGAACTATCCTCCTCTTGCTCTCTTCTACTGGGCACCCACAAAACATCAATCTCCTCATCATCATTCTCCTCAGATGCATCAATTTCTTCTGACAGCTCACAGAAGGAAGCAGCAGCGGGGACCTCCTCATCACTCATTATGTCCATCTCTGTTGTGTTCTCTGCCAGAATTAAATCTGGTGTAACGTCCTCATCTCCTTCATCTTCTTCTGCCAATAATGGTTGCGCATCACTCAGTTCAAGAAACTCATGTGAAAATAACTCCTCTGGCTCCAGTGAAGAAGGGGCGCCGGTGGTGGAGGAAGTGTTACGTGGGGTGGCCATAGCAGTGGAGGATGAGGATGTTGTGGTAAAGTTAGAAACGGTAGAGGATGGGGTGAGCTGTGTAAGCCAGTCAACTACCTCTTCAGCATTTTGGGAGTTCAGGGTCATTGCCTTTTTAAAACTGGGCAATTTCCTAGGGCCACAGGATAGCATAGCAGCACGGCCCCTAGTGCCTCTGCGTGGCGGCCTGCCTTTGCCTGGCATTATTTTTAAAACAACAACAACAACTCAGGTGGTGTTTCTGGAGACGGTATTATTATTGATATTTAGACAGAATGTGAACAAGCTCACACAGCTAGATGGCAGTTGTTTGAAAATGAAGAACACACTGGGCAAACAATGCCTACAAGGTCAACGTATACACTACTACAGCAGTGGATACGGAATATATTATTGCTGCTTGAAAAACGTCACTCAGGTGGTGGTTCTGGAGACGGTATTATTATTGATATTTAGACAGAATGTGAACAAGCTCACACAGCTAGATGGCAGTTGTTTGAAGAACACACTGGGCAAATAATGCCTGCAAGTGCACTACTATTGGTGCACTACTATGAAGAACAGCAACAGCACTGTACACGTTAAAGAACAGTAAGATAAGTAAAATAAAAAAAAAAATATATGTATATTAAAAAAAAAAAAAAATTCTCGGGTTGCTGCTGCTGAACTACTAGGAGCAGCACAGTAGCACACCAGTCCCACTCCCCAACACTGCTAGACTAATAGCACTGGGCTGTTATAGTAGCAAAGTAAAACAACAAAAAAGAAAATAAAAGCAGTCCTTACAAGGACTATTGGGTTATTACAGCAGTCAGCAGATGAGATCAGAAGAGATCAGTGCCCACAGCAGGCAGCTACATACAGAGCACTGCAGTAGAAGGTAGATTACTAGCCAGCAAAGCTACCTAACCTAAAATGTCCCTCAAATCCCTGCAGACTTCTGTCCCTCCAATACAGAGCAGTATCAAGTAGATTACTAGCCAGCAAACTTACTATCAACTGTCCCTCAAATCAGTGAAATCAGTAACAGCTCTCTCCCTACACTAGCTCTTCCAAGCACACACAGGCAGAATGAAAAAACGCTGCAGGGCTTCAGTTTATATATGGAAGGGGAGTGGTCCAGGGGGTGTGGGGGTGGTCCAGGAGGGAGAGCTTCCTGATTGGCTGCCATGTATCTGCTGGTCTGGGGTGAGAGGTAAAAAAAAAGCGACAGGTAAGGCGAACCCAAAACCAGTTCGCCGGCGAACAGTCCGCGACATCCCTATTCCAGACGTACCTCTGGGTTCATTTAATTTAGTATGTTGGGAGACAAGAACTTCTTTAGTGACATATGGAGTATATGCTTTCAGATGGGAAGGATGGTCTCTGTTTTGAGCAGAGCTAGAAGAAGAAAGCAAATATTGTTGTTCTCAATTTACTAAAAACTTAATTCAATCCAGTCTCTGGACTTTTTAACCTGGGCTGCCAGATGACAGTCTACTTTGCAACCACCAAGCTCCGACCCCACCACTGCCATTTTTTCACATCTGTTGTGAAACTTGAAAATTACCTTAAAATAATGGGGGTTTAGGCTTCTTGGCTATATCAATTGCCAACATTTGTCACTCTTTGTTATAGTTTAGATCATCCAATTTAAAGCTTTCCTAATAGTTGTTCAATAGGCTTGCGAAAATTATGTGCAGGTTGCTTGCTATGATTTTACTAACAATTTCCTGAAACCCCGGGCCAGTGCTCCTTTTAGCAGAAAACTGCACCTGCCCGGGCAGGGCCCGATTTAGGGAGAGGCCCCTAGGCCTGGGCCTAGGGCGGCAAGATGTTTAGGGGCGGCAACCAGGAGCCCCTAACATCTATATAACTGTGTATCTGTGCCCCAAAAGGAAAAGGAGCGCAAACAACTTATTCCTTTAGCACGCGTTATGACATCATCGCGCAACTGCGGCGCGCATGCGCACACACCGGCGCAACGTCACTCTGCATGCCGGCCGCGGTCGTGCAGTTCTCATTTGTAAGAGTGGAGTGAGCAAGCCATGGATCTGGGGGGGGCGCCACAGCAGCTGTGCCTAGGGGAGCACAAAAGGTAAATCCGGCCCTGTGCCCGGGGTTATACCAATGAGCACCACAGAGCAATCTTGTTTCTTCAAATTTCCAAGGGCAAATGCATGCGCAGTTGAACGAAACTTCTACTGCCAACTTTTTAGTTAAAGTTCGGCTTTTCTTTCTACTGCGTATACGCAGCCGTGTGAAGGAAAGAGGAAAATGGAAGAGGATGGCTCCGAGGTGCTCACTGGTATAACCCTGGGCCGCTGCATTTTTCTGCTAAAAGGAGCACCGGCCCGGGGTTTCAGGTAAGTCAATACAATCACTTGGGATGCCTAAAATTTGGCACCCCCAAGTGCACAAAGCCTTTCCTTCTCCTTTAAGGGGACCATCATATTATATAGTATGTAAATGTCAACATTTAGGGTGTGGACCTTCTAGGCACATATTTAACAACAGTAAAATCCTTCACTCAGTAAACTTGTCTATTTGGATCCTGCACAGTAAACTGCCTTCCATTTGATAAATACACTCCAGAAATCCCATGGAATATAAAGTGGGTGAGTTTCTCTGTGGTGATCTCTAATCTCATATTTTGATAAACCTGCCCCATAAAAGTTAATGTCAAGGTGGACTGCCCCTTGTTGGCAAAGCTTTTCATATTGTAACACAGAGGAAACTGCCAAGCACCAAGGTACTATGTGCTGGCAGGAAAATGCTCTGACTGCCAAGCAAAGGGCTTCCTCGGTACACTAGCGGCATTTGCCACCGTGCAGCAAGTTGGATGGGCCCCCAACCCAGTAGGCAACAAGCCAAAGTGGCTGTCACCTAAGTCCTGCGATTGTTGCAGGACCCAACTTTCACCTGAATCGTAGCAGGACCAGGAAGCTCATCGCAAGACCCAACTTCCAGTGCTCCCAGAGCCACCCACTACCTTCCTGCTTTGCGATCCTGGGACTCTCAGCATTGCCAATGAATTTTCATTACCGCTGACTTTAGTGTAGCATTGCAGTATGGTAGTTTGGAGTATGAAGACATAATCACCCATTTCAGATTTGTCAGAATGTCTACAAAACTATATGGTTTTCAGGGGCTGTCATACTTTTTTGTAGCTTTTACCACACATAAAAACTGCCAGTGTGTTTATAAATTAGTGTAAATGTAAGCTATCAAATAAGTATACACAAAGTACATTTTTGTATTTTTACATGCCATGTACTTCGATAAACCTATGTACAGTGAACATCAAACTGTTCATCCTGGCATTCATATTTGGGGTGTTTTATCTTGATACCTAATGCTACGTAGGAGATAAGATCCTCCAAAGTGGAAATGTCACCAATGTTACTTTGGTACCTATTGATATGGGGGAAATAGGATGCTGCAAAGTTGAAGTAGTGATTTTCGGAAATGTCAAGGTCTGATTTTCGGAAATGTCAAAAAACGTCACATTTAGGAAAGTTTTGTGACATGGTACTTTGGAGTAGAAAGATAGGGTTACCCAATTTGGATTCAGTAGAATGTGTACTTTACAAAAATATATGGTTTTCTGGGGTGTACGTACTTTTTAATACCTTTGCCGCACATAAAATGCGGTGAATGTGTTGATTCTGCGGTATTTGGAATTACACAATTGATAGCTTGTATGGTGTGTTTTCATTTTGGGGCACCTACAGTATATGCCACATATTTAGGTAAACCGGTACACAATGGGTATCAAACTGTTAAGTGGACCCATGACAGTCATATTTACGGTGTTTTACCCTAAAAATATGATGGACGTTTTGGCTTATGCTGGTACAGGTACAGATTGGGGCCTGGGGGCAATCTGAGGGATTGACTGCCATTGGCATAGATATAAATGGAGGCAATGTGATAGGTGCTGGCACAGGTACAGGGGGCTATATGACTGGTAAGGTGGGAAATGGTAATGCAGGACTGGGTGGGGGGCACTGATTGAAGCCCTTGCCTAGGGTGCAAAAATACCTTGGCCCGGCCCTGCCTCCATGTGTGTGCCATTCTCTGCTTGCCCAGTGCTGCTTGTGTGTGCAATTCTCTGCTTGCCCAGTGCTGCTTGTGTGTGCCATTCTCTGCTTGCCCAGTGCTGCTTGGGTGTTCCATTCTCTGCTTGCCCAGTGCTGCTTGTGTGTGCCATTCTCTGCTTGCCCAGTGCTGCTTGTGTGTGCCATTCTCTGCTTGCCCAGTGCTGCTTGGGTGTTCCATTCTCTGCTTGCCCAGTGCTGCTTGCGTGTGCCATTCTCTGCTTGCCCAGTGCTGCTTGTGTGTGCCATTCTCTGCTTGCCCAGTGCTGCTTGTGTGTGCCATTCTCTACTTGCCCAGTGCTGCTTATGTGTGCCATTCTATGCTTGCCCAGTGCTGCTTGTGTGTGCCATTCTCTGCTTGCCCAGTGCTGCTTGGGTGTGCCATTCTCTGCTTGCCCAGTGCTGCCTGTGTGTGCCATTCTCTGCTTGCCCAGTGCTGCTTGTGTGTGCCATTCTCTGCTTGCCCAGTGCTGCTTGGGTGTTCCATTCTCTGCTTGCCCAGTGCTGCTTGTGTGTGCCATTCTCTGCTTGCCCACTGCTGCTTGTGTGTGCCATTCTCTGCTTGCCCAGTGCTGCTTGGGTGTTCCATTCTCTGCTTGCCCAGTGCTGCTTGCGTGTGCCATTCTCTGCTTGCCCAGTGCTGTTTGTATGTGCCATTCTCTGCTTGCCCAGTGCTGCTTGGGTGTTCCATTCTCTGCTTGCCCAGTGCTGCTTGCGTGTGCCATTCTCTGCTTTCCCAGTGCTGCTTGTGTGTGCCATTCTCTGCTTTCCCAGTGCTGCTTGGGTGTTCCATTCTCTGCTTGATTGTATCAAAGAAGAAATTTGCCAAACACAAAAGGCTAGTGTAGCGGGGAAATCCCCTGCACGTTTATTTAGTCATATTATGTGCAGGGGATTTCCCCGCTACACTAGACTTTTGTGTTTGGCAAATTTCTTCTTTGATACAATTGGGAGAGGTGCCGACCCCTCCAGCCAACACTAGGCAATTATCGACAGGAGAGAATCTAGGGGAAATAGGAAGTGTTTCGCGGCCATTCTCTGCTTGCCTTATGCTACCTGTGGGATGTAAGCCTGTTAGGGGTTTGTTCTTGGGGTTTGTTAGCATTTGGAAATTGTTGTTAAGGGCCCCTAAGGTGTTTAATCATGTGTTGGGGGGTTGTTGTATTAACCACAGGGGAGGATGAGGCATATGGATTTAAGGGTATGTTTTTAACATGACTTTTTTCACATATGAGTGATGAGGGATTTCCCTGCAGTGAGCACCAACCATTTGGTTTTTTGGTGTGCTACCACCGTTAATGTGGATATGATCTTAAAAGTTCTTGTGATAATATGGGTGTGTTTTACAGTGGGTGTGGTTTAAAAGGGGGAGTGACCAACACTGACTTCCATTATCGGGGGTCATTCTTCCACTGAATAGAGCACTTGTAAGGCTCCATCTAGAATATGCCGTACAGTTTTGGTCTCCATCACTCAAACAGGACATTATTGTATTAGAGAGGGTACAGAGAAGGGCAACTAAGCTGGTAAAAGGTATTGAAAATCTTAGCTATGAGGAAAGACTGGCCAAAATGGGGATGTTCATGCTGGAGAAGAGGCGCTTAAGGGGTGATATGATGACTATGTATAAATATATAAGGGGATCATATAATAATCTCTCTAATGCTTTATTTACCAGTAGGTCCTTCCAGCTGAAGCAAGGTCATCCATTCCTGATTAGAAGAAAAGTTCCGGCTAAATATTCAGAAGGGGTTTTTTACAGTGAGAGCTGTGAATATGTGGAATTCTCTCCGTGAATCAGTCATACAGGCTGATACATTACATTCATCAGAATCCATTCTTTTCAGTATTGTGTAGTGTTCTAGGGTAAACCTACTGTTAGTGGAATGTTTGGCCTTGAAATCAGAAGTATGCAGTTTTGTGGAGTGGTGCTTTGGAAAATTGTACTGCTTGGAGATTTTTACCTATACAAGTGAGAAATAAAATTGCATATATTGAAACTCTATATATATATTTGGTATTGGCATGTCCAGGAGACATAGAAATTTCCAAATCTGCTTTGTTCTCATGCATAAAATAAATTATGTTACTGATATATGTGTTTATATAAATTATGTTACTGATATATGTGTTTATAATCTTTTTATAGAAGCGAACTTACACCAAAATTCTAGCATATTTTGAAAGCTTAGGTTGTCCTGAAAAAAACAATATATTGTTTTCCCGGATAAACTAAAAGTCTCCCCAAGGAATGGTCCCTAAAATGAAAGAGCGCAGTGAAAGGGTTAAAATATTGTATGTCTGTCTCTCTCTTGATCTCTCTAAAGTTGTACATGAATTATCATTTATATAGAACAATTTCCCTCTGCAGTTATCAACATTTAGTTTATACTGTGGCTTGTTTGTATACCTACAAATGGTAGAGAGATTTAGACTGTTATTTAATTGATATTTTTATTAATAATTATTAGTACATTAAAAGTAGTACACATCAATTACTACTTTTATTCAGTACATTTACACAACTTGTGCCTTGTGAAATTATATAAAAAGTGTAGCAGAGGGCAATTGAATTCCAAAGCAAGAGGGCAGTGTGTATGAGCAAAACAGGATGACTCGGACCACAGATCAGTTCATATTTGTGATATTAATGTCCTTCATTTCAATGCTACTGCTATGTCCAAAAATACTATTTTTCTTCATCAGCTTATGTCTGATACAGTCTATTGCCAAGAGAAATATTTAGTAATCAATACTCTCTGCCAGCCATGCAAGCTTTGCACTTTGTCCTTGTTATAGTTGCATTTGTTTATCCACTACTGGAACCAGAACACTCAGTGTTTGACCATTTGTCAATAAATAGGATGTTTTTTTCCCCCAGCAATGTCAATTATATCAGGATGTGAATGTTAACCTATTTTAATCACATTTTAATCATTTGGGCATTTGTGACACTGAAGAGTTTAATGGCATCTCCTGAGCTTAGAAAAAATGAGGTTTCATATTAAGTTGAGAAAAGTATCTAGGACAGCCTTTAAATTGTAGAATTCTTTCTCTGAGGAGGTTGTGCAATTGAGAATATACAAATCAACAGATACTATACTTAGCATAATGTCCATTCAGTCTATCTGCCCTGTTGGAGTCAGGAACCCCTTCATCACCTGGGAATCAGTTAGGTAGGATTTACTTATGTATAAGGTTAAATTTGATGGAGATATGCTCTTTCCAGCCTGTATGAGCAGGCCATTATACAGACATTTTGGGTCTCGGTGAATCAAAGGCTTTAAATTCAGTAGGCCAATTGAATTATAGTATTACAGAACACTGAAGGTTGTCTTGAAAGATTTTTCCTTTTCCTTTAAACAACAGTTTATGAGATGGTTGGATTCCTACATTAAAGCCTTGTTATAATTATATTTTATTATACAGGGCGTCTTTTACTTATCCTCCCATTCAAACCACTGCCTATTTGCTAGCGTTAACAGGACCCTAGATAGCTGCTGAAATTCCAAACCTTAATTGAAGATCATTTGCAAATTGTCTACTAAAAGTTAAGTTAAAAAAAAAAATACCCATTTAATGATAATCATGACAAATGGCCATTCTATTTCTTATACCTTATGGGGCATATTTATCAAGGGTCAAATTTCAAATTTGAAAAACTTCGAAATTCGAATTCAAAAAGACCAACCAAAGTTTTTTTGGCCGAATAGGTCTGTTTTTGATCAAATAGGTCCCTATTCGGCCGAATTAGAATCATAAGAATCGAAGTAATAGCGCATTCGATCGAAATTCAAATCAAATTTTTTCCTAAAAAAAACTTTTTCAAAGTCCACCAATTGACTCCAAATAGGTTCTAGGAGGTTGAAGAAATTCAAATTTTTTTAATTCAAAAATTCATCTCGACCTTTGATAAATCTGCCCCTATTTGTCAGGCACTGTACAAATTACTAAAAAGGGTACAAGTCATTCATTTGGTGTACACGTTAGTAGTAAAATGATAACTAAGCAATTAACCAAAGGATAGTTGTCTGCCCTGCTAATGAAAAAGACTGGTGATTTCAGTGACCCTTTCTCTGGGAACACAGCCAGTGTCATATATTCCTTTCTTCCAATTTTGATATGTTTTTCTCCTTTCCTTTTCCTTTTTTTAAAAATGACTCTAAAACGCTTGGTGAATCAGACTGCCAGAGTTCTTCAATGTGCCTTCTCACATGAGTAGAAAACAGATCACTTTAAATGCACTTACTCCATAATAGGAACCAAGGAAGCTGATTGACAATTTACCTGTCAAAAGGCAACCATTATGTTATGAACTAAAATGCACATGCACCATTTCAGTTTGACTTTTTAAAACCTTTTTTTAGTCTAATTGTATTTTTTTCAATATAGATATCTGTATTTACAGCACCTGGTTATTTCAGAATCAAACATTCGTACCCAGCGGTTATCCAGCTGTTTCTGAAGCTAAAAGTGAACAGTGTTGCCTCCAAATGAAATGATGGAATTTCCTTGTACCAGCAGGCTCATTTATGAACAGTAAGTCCAAGTCTGCAGCAGTTATACAGAGCAACCAATCAAAAGCTAACTTTAATCATACAGGTGTAGTTAGATAGCATTGGGGATTGATCAATGCACATTCTCTGGTCCCCTGGTTTTCTGATATCTCTGCAAATGCACATACAGGGGGTTTTAGTTACACGTTTATGATCTTGAATTACTAAAGCATATTGTAGTCTTAAATATTTACCTCTGGTCATATAGTATTTTTTATAGGCTGGCAGCCTGGTACCTCCCAGCTTTTCTGTATTTCATCTGGTCTTCTGACCAAATGGTCTCAGTCACAGACTTGATTCATCCCACTGTGAGCTTTAAAAGGATCCATAACTAATATTTTGGTCTTTTTGGCTTTTATAAGAGAGAGAGATCGCCCAGACCTACCCACAACGTAAGAACAGGCATGGGTGTGGGTGCTGCAACCACATGGAAGTTTGCCCATTCTTCCTGCAGAATAACACCAAATTCCAAAAAACAGTTCTGTATTTCGTAAAATATATAGTTTTTGATTGTTGTCATTGTCTGCTCTAGTTTGTTACCCATAGGCAGAGTGGAATATTTACAGAAGTGTGTGTGTGGCATAAATGCAAAAAACAAAAGAGCTATGTACTCACTGCTTGGAGATCAAAGTAAAAAAAGCAGGATTGCACACTTAGGGGGTTATTTAATAAACTCCGAATCCAAAAATCACGAAAAATGTGTGATTTTTTAAAATAAAATCGGACTTTTTAAAAATCACGAATTTTTTTCGGAATTTATTAAACCGCCGAGGATGGAAAAGTCAGAATCTGAAAATACGGCATCTCAGACCTGTTGAGGTTACTTATAAATCAATGGGAGAATTCCCAATGATTTTTTGATGTGCGCTGGGTTTCGGGCAATATCCTGCAGTTTTCGGGTGAAAATTACGAAAAAATCATGAAAATCGGATGAAAAACTGATTTTTTTTCCCGCTAAGCGAATTTTGGGGAAAATGTTATAATAAATAAAATGTATTAATAGGTGACGCTTGATAGGTGGTTGTAATGCAAAGGTGATATCCCTGAAATGGACCCAATAAGAAAGCTAAATGGGAAAGAAATAATAATCAGCACTTTAATGCGTTTCGTGGATTTTTTTTTTTTGCTTATCTATTGTGACTAAATCAAGTTTAGGGTTCCTGTATGCTGAAGCTACTGAAAAGTTCACGAAAATTGAATAAGATTACTGCAGAATGGAATTAGATTTATTTTCTTGGGATTAAAGATAAATGTGTGAAAATAGTCTTGTTTATATCAGATGGGTAATGTACTGTATATCATCTGACTTCCCATGGGCCCATTGTTTTACATTACTTTAAACCACACAAATAACAATGCACTTTGGGATCGGGTAGAAAGACAATCTGATCTTTAATTAGTCTGCAACCAATTTTCACTATTGTTGCAGACATCACTAGGGAAATGGAAGTAATTTATTAACTAGAGCCATGATCCCTTCTCATCCATATTTACTGTGTAGAAATTGTAATTATGGAATATGATTTAAGTTTGTTTAGCTGGAAAAGCTTACATTTAATTTTTCATTTATTTTGGATTTATTCAATAAAGTATTGTTAAAGTATCATTAAAATATTGTCTATTGTTCATTCTTTTATATTCTATTTCCTTTTTGAGATAAAAGTTCCCTTTAAAGCAAACCACTTGCATTGATATCATGTGATAGGGAGGAATGTATAGCATGCATGTATAGCTTGTCGAGTTGGCATTCTTTTAAATACAGCAGAACCAATAAGCATTCCTTGCTTCTAAATAAGACATCTAATACAGGTATGGGGCCTGTTATCCAGAATGTTCGGGACCTGGCTTTTCCAGATAAGGGATCTCTCCATAATTGAGAACTCCATACCTTAAGCCTGCTAAAAATCATTTAAACTTTAAATAAACCCAATAGGATTGTTTTGCATCAAATGAGGATTTGTTATTTCTTAGTTGGGATCAAGTATAAGGTACTATTTCATTACTACAGAGAAAAAGGAAATCATTTTAAAAACGTTTAATTATCTGATTATAATGGAGTCCATGGGAGACATCCTTTTCGTAATGTGCGCTTTCTGAATAACAGATTTTTGGATAACGGATCCTATACCTGTACAACTAAATATCATGCTGCCTATCATGCCATTAACAAGACACTTAGGTGCACATGCTAAAAAGATAATTATTTACAAAATTCTTTAAAAAACTCTCCCAACGCCTATATAAGTGACTGTGTAGGAGACATAGTCATTTCACTCTTTTGTTTACTTTTCATAAGTATGCCCATAAGCTGGAATTCTTGAAACAGGAGTCATCTATAAGTCACAATATCACAGTAGCCTCAGGCCTTGTGGGATATAATGATGTTGAGTGGAAGACAAAACTGACCAGTGACTTGCACAGAAACAATTCAGTGACAAAATTTTGCTGGAGAACAGGACTACTGGATTTGGTCAATTAAGTGCTATATGGAGAGAGCAGTAGAAGTATCTGGTGTGTTTTTAGGCACTGTTAACACCCTAAAGATATTCAGCTGGTGATGGAGATTTTGCCCCATTTTAAACCATAATGTAAAGCCTCATGGTTGTGCTAATGCTAAGATTGATACGCAACGAGGTTACAGCTCAATGAAAACAAACAGCTATTTAGCCATAGTTCTAAGAATGTCTAGAAGAGCAAATCTCACCCAAACCAAACTTCTATTGGAATAAATAAAAACAAATCTGTTAACATTACTGTCCCTTAAAGGATACGTAAACCTTAAAAATAAGTGAATGTAAAATGAACGAGGGTGATATTCTGAGCACTTTTGCCATTTACATTTATCGTTTATTTTGCTTTTATTACAAGATATTAAGGGATACACGTACTGTTATTATGAATTCATTCTCTTACAACAGCGCCAGTTTATGACCAGTCTGACCACCAAGTAGTCAAAGACGTTGGCAGGAGAAAGAAAGAGGCTGCTCTGATGTTCTTCTGCTTAGGAAAATTGTTATAAAGGTTTCTATTTTTTTTTACTAAGCAGAAGAACATCAGAGCAGCCTCTTTCTTTCTCCTGACAACGTCCTTGACTACTTGGTGGTCAGAATCAGTGTCGGACTGGCCCACCGGGATACCAGGAAAACTCCCGGTGGGCCCAGATGTCAGTGGGCTCCCCTGTTTCTAAACATTTGGCTTTTTTTCCTGGCCTTTCCCTATTTCTAGGCTAAATTAAAAAGAGAGGCCAAATAGATGGAATAATAGATTATAGTAAGTAAAGAAAAGAGACAAGGAGAATAGAGGTTGAGTGAAGAGATGAAGAAAAATAGTACTGTGGGCCCCTGATCTAAGGTTTTTTGGTGGGCCCCTGATGTCCCAGTCTGACACTGGTCAGAATGATCAGAAACTGACCAGCATGTGGCGCTGTGGTAAGAAAATGAATTCATATTAACAGTACATGCATCCCTTAAAATCTTGGAATAAAAACAAAATAAATAATAAATGTAAATGGCAAAAATGCTCAGAATATCACCCTCATTCATTTTACATTCACTTATTTTTAAGGTTTACTTATCCTTTAAAGGTGTCTCTGGAGTTTGAGTCTGGCAGCTCAGTAATTCCGGTGCACATTCAGAACTGTTACAATTTTGCAGCATTTACTTGATACATTTTTCAGCAGCATCTCTGTAGTGTTAGCAACTATTGTATCAATTCTAACAGCTGCCTGTAATGAAACTCAGGGATTCTGCTTAGCAGGGACACAGATAAGAAATGTTTCAACTAAGGGGCATATTTATCAAGGGTCGAATTTCGAATTCAAAAAGACTAACCGAAATTAAGTTAAAGTACATGATAAATTTCGATAGTACATGATAAACAGTACATGATAAATTTCGATATTCGAATTTTTGATTTTTTTTCGGAAAAAGTACACAAAGAAAAGCTTGCAATTAAAAAAATTTTAATTCGAAAATTCACCTCGACCTTTGATAACTCTGCCCCTAAATGTATCCATTTAGAACAGTTTACAGGGTCGGCGACCCCCCCTCCCAGAGCTGCTTCAGGAAGTGGAAAAAGACACTTGGCACTTCAATATTAGAAAAACTGTCACACATACAAAATAGAAAGTCATTGCAAAAAGTCATTATTTCTGGTGATCTGTCTGAAAACAACTAGTTGTTTGAAGGTGAACCACCGCTTTAAGGTGTTTTTTGCTCTGACAAGGTTTATCTAATACAGTATGCATGTTAACTCAATGGGCTGTATCAAGAACATGTAGTATTATCCAATTCAAACATGTGATAGGGTTTAGGAAATCTACAATGATCTAGGTTGTGTACCAAGCAGTAAGATAGGATATAGGCTAAACTATATATTAAAAAATGCTGTAAACCTTACAAAGCTGGTCCAGAGATGTGCAGTCATTTCAAAATCTCGGCCAAGGACCTGACTTTGAAAATGTCTTTCTGGGATTCAATTGCACTCCTAGAAGCGCATTAATTCACCCCACGTCATACTTACCACCACTTCTAAGTAGCCCAGAACTTATTCAAATACATTGCCTGGACTAGTGCTAAACAGACTAGTCACCTAGGTGAGATATCCAGGGTAGAAACAAAGACGTTTCCCAATAAGAGCATTCTACATATACAGTAAGGTATCTCCACACTACTTTCTCTTGACTGCAACTGACAGAGAGGCACGTAGGCAATGTTAAAGAGGTGGAGAAGAACATATACTTCATATACTCCACCAGAAAACTGATTACATATAGTGTAACTCTCAGTTGGTGGCACCTGGCACACAACCATTGAAAGGATTAATAAAATCCAGTATCCTAATTTATTTTCATAAACATTATATTAGTTTGTATAAAACCTTTTCACGTCTTGCATGTGAAGGCCAAAATGTTCCAAGAAACCTGGCAGTTGGTGAAGTTCTTGTACAGCCCATATACATTTTCTACTATTCATTTTACATATCCTTACCAGCGATCTTCCACTTAGATTGATGGATGGGTGGCTATAAAACAATTAGAGCTGCCTCTTGAGAGATTTACATTCCCAAGACCTATTTATATAGATATATTTTCACAGTAATTAAATTGTGAAACCTGGACAAGCTTATGATGATCAGGGCTTGGTTAAGTGCTATGTGCCTGAGGTACAACACAATAAAACTTTTTTATTGTGCAATTCTAGATTTTCTCTGTGCCACACACACAGTCAGATACATCTTGTTAAGATTTAACACAGCTCAGAGTCCTAATAAAATTCTCACCCACTTCATTTCAATCAATTATAAATGTCCCAAGTCTGTTAACCAGTAATAAAATAGCAATACAGTCCACTAATTCCTGTCCTTTAACAACCTGCAATTGGTGCTCTGAACTCTCCTGTACATTTTCTCTGTTGTTGTTTGTGGGATTTGAGGTAGTTTGTGCTATCTATACTTTGCTTAATAAGGACACAACTTCTGTGAAACACAAGATTGTACAGTTTTTATTTTCACTTTGTACTTGTCTAATAGAAATATTAAAGCGTTATGTATAAGAATGTCCATCTTGCTATGTTTACCTGAATTCTAGTAGGGTATACTGTAAGTGCCTTGCAGAAAGGGCTCATGGTTTAGACCCCTGCTAACTTGGCAAGATGGAAGTTGTCAATGATGGAATGCTTAGCCTGTACAGAGATACAATATTGTGCAACATTTTCACTCCAGTGTATTATGTTTATAAATGGTGCACTATTAATGAAAATATAAATTAAATCTGACCTCATACTGAAAGCAATCTTCTGCATAGTGAGTAAAGAATATTATTAGGTCAGACTAGTGATCTTGATGAAGCACAACATAAAGTCATGTATGTCAACTTATTGGGTAAATGATAGAATATAGACTGCATATCTTTCTGGGTAAATGGATAGACCTTAAAGGAGAACTAAAGCATAGCTAAAGAAGTAGGGCAGACATTTTGAACATCATGGTTTGGGCTTCTGTACCAGCCCAAGGCAACCACAGGCCTTTAGCAGTAAAGATCAGTGTCTCCAAAGATGCCCCAGTAGCTCCGCATCTTCTTTTCTGCTGATTCACTGCACATGCTCTGTGCTGCTGTCGCTGACTGGGCTTAGGGACCAATACACAAGATACTGAACATATCCTATATAATAAAGTTCAAGTGTCTCTGCGTCCAGTCCCTGTGTCCGTGGGATTGCGCTACTGCGCATGTGCCCCACGGACCGTCTCTGGCGAATTTTCTACATATGTTCTAGCGCCCTTTAATTTAACGGCCTTAATGTCTAGTATAATATAAATGTCACAATATAAGGCTGAGGCTGATCAGTAAATAACTATTTGAACATGGCAGCTTATAAAACAGCACATTTAGGGGCCCATTTATTAAACCTCAAATTTGTCTGGTCATGGTTTTTAAGGGGAAAACTCAATTTTTGTGCAGAAAAACTCGTTTTTTTGGAGATTTATTATACCCCAAAGCTGCTAAAAATCTGAAACTGGAAATCCTCCATCTCAAACCTGTCGAGGTCATGTAAAACAATGGCAGATGTCCCTGAAGTTGTTTCTTTACATCGTGATCCGATCAGGCTTTTTGCCTGATAATCTGAAAAAGTATCTTTTTTTTCAGGCGAAAATTGGATAAAGTCGATTATTCAGAGCTTTAATCTCTTGGTTCGAGTTTACGATCGATTTTGATGCAACGTTTTCTTGCTTTAATTTCTTTAAATATATTCAGAATTCAGTTCAATTCATGGAAGGGAGTTTGGTCGACTTTGTTTTCATAAAAAAATGGAGATTATATTAAGTTTTAGTAAATAACCCCCTTAGCATCAGAATTTAATAATCAGAGCATCAGCTGCCCAGAGCACACTGAGCATGTGCAGTGTCACTGACACTCCTAACCAAAGCCAAGATGGAAAACTCCTGTGACAACTTTGAAGGCCTGGATCATTACTGCTATAGAGATGCTGAACCTTTTGGCTGGTTCAGTAAGTTCAGTATATAAATTGTGGCATTTCTCATCATATTCCCTTTTAATAATGGCACATAAATAACTTTAGTTAACTTGAAAAGGGCTACAAACTCTTCAAAACATTTAGAATGATGTATTATTACACTTAAAAATGTACAGAATAAGTTGTAACAAGTTAGGGATGCACATAAGCCTCAATTTTCACATTTGGCTGCCAAGTCCTAAAAAAGAAGTCATCATCACTGGAGTGTTTTTTTAAGATAAAAATAGTTTTATGCTTTTGACCAAAGCAATAAATCCAGTTCAGACTGCTCCCTTTGACACATAGCAATCAATCTTGTGTAAACCACTAAAAGTTAACTGCTGACTGGTTGCCATGGGTTACACAGCTAGGGCAAAGTTTTACCCTCATATAAGGGATACCACGGACAGGCACGCAGTGAGAGAAGGGATCATACTTTAGAACAGGGGAAGCAGAAGAATATAGGAGGGATACTAGACTTTTTGATTGTAAGCTCTACAGGGCAGGGACCTCCATCTCTTTGACACAAGTTTTTAATCTTTATTGTAACTGTACTTTGTATTTATTTGTTTTAGCTATGGTAATGAAATAGTGTTATATAAATAAAAATATGCACACAAAACTGTAGAAAACATTTATATGATAAATAAAAAACTACTAAACTCTGAATTTACCTAATTTTTTCCTGAAAACAAATCTGACCTAACCCCCTTCCACGAATTTAACTCATTTATCGATAATTTTTCTCAAAAGAATTGTCATGAAAAATAGAGCTGTAATTTGTAATCTCTGCGGAAACTTGACTTTTTCTAATTATCGGATGAAAACCCTGACTTTTTTGGACTTGATTTTGAATTCCAAGACTAAAAGAAACAAGATTTAAATCATTCTTAAAGTGTAAGTGAATATTATTTTGCTTGACTAACATCATAAAATAGGATTTGGAATTATTTCTTAAAGTGACAGGTCCCCTTTAATAAATTGGCCCCCGACATGTATGTAATTCCAGGGTATATATTGCTTATTTTGTTATTGAGTATTTTTATAATATGATTTAAGGTAAATACAATTTATGTATTAACTGGACTGTTTCCAAGGAAACCAAATAAAATAATGCTCTTACAATTATGCAGCTATGAAAACAAAATAACAATTAAATATGAAAAAATAAAAAATAAAATCAGCAACCAAAGTGATGCAAACTATTTCTACTATTTCTAAGTATTTATTGATATTACAGTAATTACAAAAGTCAGAAAACAGGATTTTCTGTCTAGAATAATTTTTGTCACATCATTTCTGCCAATGCTACTGATGTCAGGATAGTAAGGCCAAAGAGATACACTTCTAGAGAGTTAAAGACGTAGTTCATCTTTATGTTGGCTTTTCGTATGTTTTAGAATGGCCTATTCTTGCTCTTCATTTCTTATAGTTTGTAATTGCATTTTATTTCTCTTCTGCCTCTTTCAAGCTTGCAGTTTGATATGTCCTCTTGTTGTTGGGAGGTCAATGACCCTGAAAGCAAAATAACTATTGCTCTGAGAGGTTATGTTACTGTTACTGTTTATTACTTATCTTCCAATTCAGGTCCTCTTCTATTCCTGTCTGTCATTCAAACCACAGCCTGTTTCAAGTTAGGCATGGCATGCAGTTAAAAATCTGTGTAATGCATAATGGCCAGTGTGTCGCTGCATATAAATTTCTGTTAGCTTGAAAAATTGTATTAAAAAAACTACTGTTAAGTTGCATTGCTCTTTATGTCACTTTTTATTCAAGAATTCTTTCTCTGACTGAACTTGCCCCATAGACGTAATGGGTTACATAGGACTGTAGGGATGTAAATTAATGGTTTAAGCATAGGTTTTAAAGGACAACTACCCCCCCAATAAGAAAAGCCCCTACCTACTACCCCAGATAGTCCCTCCTTCCTGCTTCGCCCCGCATAGTTGATTACCCCTGAAAGTGCCCCTAACACAGTACTCACATATCGGTACAGAATAAGCACATTGGAACTCACGGACGCCATCTTCCGGCTCTTCGGTATTCCTCAGGTCCTTTTCCTTTCATCCAGCAACTTCCTGCACTTTTGACGCATGCACAGTTGCTATGAACTGGAAGACTGCTCCAACTGCGCATGCATCAATATGGAGTTCACTGAAGGAAGAATACTGAAGAGCCAGAAGATTGCGCCCATGAACTCTGCTGCACTTACTCTGCACTGATATGTGAGTACTGTGTATGGGGCACATTCAGGGGTATTCAACTATGCGGGGGGAAGCAGGAAGGGGGACTGTCTAGGGTAGTAGGTAGGGGCTTTTCTTATTGGGGGGGTTGGTTATCCTTTAAGTCTGCCATAACTCAAAATACATACCTTGATAATTATACAACTTTTACCTATATAATGTTTTCTACCAGCTGATTTTGTCAATGGCAATTGACGGTGTTAAATCTGAAGCAAAGGTAATAAACTTCTTTATAAATAATAATGATAGTGTTTGCAAAGGTGAAGTAGTTTTGCACAGTGTTAATATTGCTGATATGTGTGCACAACTTGCGTTCTAAAGACAAAGAACTTGAAACAGTACACGATCCTTTAAGCTTGGGTCATGGTTCAAGATTCCACTGGCAGCCTGAATACTTCAGAGGCCCGTTTGACTATTGTAAAGGAAAAGTAATCAAGAAACATTACAAATCATTTACTTTATATTACTTTCTCTACAAAAATGAACAGGTTCATCCCCTTATTTCTGGTTCTTACCTTTAGGACAGAGCACTTACACACTGTCATCTCACCTGTACTTGCTTTTTCAGCCTCAGTTAACATAGCCTCTGCTATCTTTCACATATGCTTTGTCTCATAGAGAATTCAGGGGCAGATGTACTGTTCCCAGCTACTGTACCACATAATACATATATGTATAGTTATAGAAGTAATACTCAGGGATCATATAAAGAAAAATAGATTATAAATATAATAATAGACAAGCAATATTTTCATCACAAGGCCTTTTTACGTGAACTTATGTTGATCACAGGTTTACCAGTACAAAAGTACCTGCTGTTCATTTTAAAAAGCTATCTTCCATTTAGAGGACAAGTCCAACTCTTTTTCCTGGATACACTCTGCTAAATATCAGTTACAAGCAAACATTTACTCTGTTACTCAGTGGTAGAAAAACATATTTTTATGGAATACATTTTTACCACCAAAACACCTAGCAACACTAATTAAATACAAATAAAAAGCATATTTATCTTAAAGATCGGATCTTCAGATTCCCCTTTCAATGCCTCTGGATAATGAAGCCAAAATCTGACAAATTATCTTCCAGCTCTAAGCAGCCCTGTAGCCATGACAGGTTAAATGATCTGGAAATTACGTCTACCAGTGCTAACTCTAAGGTTGAGCCAGAAAATCTTTTAAATGGCATCACTTTCACATACAATTTCATGCACCGTTCACATGGCTTCTTATCTAGTACTGCTGGTTGGCTACATGCTGAGCACTCTTAAATAAAAGGAGAACTCCTCATATTCTGCTTCCAAGAAGTTACACATTGACCTTTGGAAAATATCCATGGATAGCGGCAAGGGTGACATAATAGAATCCCATTTAAGTATGGGGTCCGTTATCTGGAAACCCGTTATCCAGAAAGCCCCGAATTACGGGATGGCCTACTCCCATAGTCTCCATTTTATCCAATTTTTTATTTCCCTTTTCTCTGTAATAATAAAAAAGTTCCTAATAATTCTACTGAGTTTTTTTTTTAATGTATAAATTATTTTTTGTATATTTAAGGTATGAAGATCCAAATTACAGTAAGATCCATTATCTCTTAAGCCCCAGGTCCTGAGCATTCTGTGTAAAGGTACCATGCCTGCATCACTCCTTTGATTTTTTTTTAACTCATCTCCATAGCTTAAAGACGCTAGTAAAAAAGTGTTTTCTCTTACAAACTAGCTATTGTTTTATTTGGTGTTCAGTAGAATTGTCAGAACAAAGCTATAGGAGGGGTTATAGCTTCCAATGTTGCCAACACTCTGCAGTTCCCTTTATGCAGTTTAAACAGTATCATAACAATTAGGGATGCATCTAAAAAAATTATTTTTCCTTTCTTGCCCCTAATTTGCATATGGAAATTAGGATTAAGGGGCATGTTTACTAACATTGGAGATAAATATCTGGAGAGATTTCTGGAGATGTTGCCCATAGCAACCAATCAGATCTTTGCTTTTCTTTTCTAACATGGCTGTGGCTGTTTAAATCTAATTGCTGATTGGTTGCCATGGGCAATATCTCCAGAAATCTCTCCAGATATTTATCTCCAATGTTAGTAAACATGCCCCTTAGATTCAGTTCGGTATTCGGCTGACTCTTTCACGACGGATTCAGGGATTCAGCCTAATCCAAAATAGTTGATTCATCCCTAATAGAAATATGCAGAATTTAAAGGGATACTGTCCTGGAAAAACATGTTTTTTCCAAAACACACCAGTTAATAGTGCTGCTCCAGCAGAATTCTGCACTGAAATCTTTCCAAAAGAACAAACAGATTTTTTTTATATTTAATTTTGAAATCTGACATGGGGCTAGACATTTTGTCAGTTTCCCAGCTGCCCCAGTCATGTGACTTGTGCCTGCACTTTAGGATGGAATTACTTTTGGGCAGGCGGTTATTTTTCCTACTTAATGTAACTGAATGTGTCTCAGTGGGACTTGGCTTTTACTATTAAGTGCTGTTCTTAGATCTTCCAGAGAGCTGTTATCTTGTGTTAGGGAGCTGCTACCTCGTTAACTTCCCATTGTTCTTTTGTTAGGCTGCTGGGGGGCAAGGGGGTGATATCACTCCAACTTGCAGTACAGCAGTAAAGAGTGATTGAAGTTTATCAGAGCACAAGTCACATGACTAGGGGCAGCTGGGAAGCATGTCTAGCCCCATGACAGATTTCAAAATTGAATATAACAAAACCTGTTTGCTCTTTTAAAAAATGGATTTCAGTGCAGAAATCTGCTGGAGCTACACTATTAACTGATGAGTTTTGAAAAAAAACATGTTTTCCCATGACAGTATCCCTATAACTTACACAGTTTATTTTTCTAGGACACTATAATATTAGCTTGTGGTGTAAGAACTAAGAGTCTTCTGATGTTATCCACATGCACTTGGTAATAAAGCTTAAGGGAGTTCCTTTAAGATTTGAAAAGGGAACACTTTAAGCACTGAATTTATCTCTTAATGCATGTACAATATCTATAAAAGGTATGCCTAAAATTTCTTAATCGTATGATAACCTGAAGCCGCAATGCTTAATCTTCAAAAAAGGCAAAAGACAAGCCTCTTGAGATTCCGGTAAGTCTGCATTGCATATATATACAGTGTAATGTCAGATCAATAGTATCCTTTGAGCAATAACAGTTTAACTGCTAAAATAAGGGGTCTCCACTGTATACTCCTTGTCAGCACTGCTGTTTGTCTTGACAGTGTCTTTTTTAAAACAGATGTTCACAAAACCAGGTTACAGGGGAAAAAGATTATAAGATCCAATTATGTAATTAGATTAGGCATATTCCAAGATCTGCAACCTAGTTTAAATCTAGTATCCATATAGCATTTAAAGATACTTACCTCTAATTGTGCATAAAAAAAGCAGAATCCATTTCTTTTACGTATACCACTTGACTTTTCAGTATTGTGTTTTTGTGCCTGAGAACTGACCAGAGACCGACAAACATTCCATACAGTTTTAGCAGTATTACTCCTATGAGCCATTCCTCATAGTAGTGTTTATGTACCCTCTTGTCCAGAACCTGGACTCTCATATTACTTGGATGATGAGTTTTGCCTCAAATAACAATTCATTATATCTTAGTTTGGATCAAGCACAAGGTACTGTTTTATTATTACAGAGACAAACTAAATAATTTTTTAAAATTAGGATTATTTGGATAAAATGGAGTCCATGTTTTTGTTGTTGTTGTTTGTCTGTTGTTTCTATTTACAAATGCCCAATGTATAATGGTATTACCTGTATGGGATATTACATATGCTTTCAAAATAAGTTGAACATTTTAAATAAACATTTAAAAAAAAAATGAGTCTATGGGAGATGGAATTTACATAACTCTAAGCTTTCTGAATTACGGATACCATATCAGCACCCTAAACCAGAACTAGTGCCAAGCTCCCTGGTCTTGGCTCGGCTTCACCAGTAGTGTGACCGCCTTTGGCTTCGGGAGGAGCCCTTAGCATACTCAGATGCCACCTGGATTTATTGAGAGGAGCAAGGCGAGGAGTTCTGGCAAGCAAAGGGGCACGACAGTTGTTAAAATCAGTTAGGCCGAAGGTCGTGGTACAACAACGTAAAACAGATTCGTGGTCAGACTGGCCGGGTCGAGGCAGGCAGATAGCTAGAATCGTCGGCAGGCAAGGGTCAAAACCGGGTAATCAATCAGATGGGATGAGGCAGAATCGGAGTCAAATAACAGGCAGAGGTCAAACCAGAACGTCGAACAGAAGGGTTAAGCAGAATCAAGGTCGGTTTTAGGCAAGAGTCAGGTTCCAGAGATCAGAGTAGTCAAACAGCCAGGCAGGGGTCAAAACAGATAATCAGAATCAGATTCAAACAGAATAGCAACAGCTAACAGCACCAGGAATAAATCCTATCATGGGCAATGACATGAAGAAAATGTCCCTTTAAATCCTATTTGAATTTCGTGCCGTATGCGCCTAATAAAACCGGAAGTGCATGCGTGGCGCGCATTAGGAATCCGGCAGTGAAGGAGCAGGACGGTGTGGCGGGCGTCCCGGCCGCACCACCACTAGACCACCAGGGCAAGAATTCGACACACCATACCTGTACAGCAGTGCCATTGTGTAGTGTTGACATGTGAGTTAGTAATGAAATGAAGGATATACATACAGATTTCAAGAGTTGATCACTACATCATCGTATGACTTATTGTTGTCTTGTACTCACCGGTGGACTAATGTACGATTATTTTGGGTTAATTTAATATGGGGCTGCATAGCTGCAAATATGACCCCAATAGTTTTTGAAAGATAAGTTTTCTAAGACTACACATGATGGGGCAGTTTAGTAACATGTACAAGAGGATGGTTGTGGGTGCACTCCTAAGGCCATATAAAAACATATTTAAATGCAATAATCCCCTGTCTAAAAAAGAAAAACAGGGTTTTTTGTTACAAAGTTATGATCATAAAGTTGGTAAGCCGCCATACCACGTCAAGGTAAACCCCATACGGCGGTCACTAGCCTGTTTAACTGTGATCAAAATATAAAACCTTGGTTTCAATCTGTGGACTAGATCCTCCCCCGCCACCTGCATATGCGGCTTTTAAAGGGGAGACTGCCCAACAGTTGGTGAGGTGATGGGTTCTTGGTTGGTTATTACTGATGTTAATCGGTTTGTTCAGAAATTTTAGTGTAGATAACCTGGCAGTTAATCAAGCTGAATTGATATCACTAGATCAAAGTAAGAAAAGTGGGATAGATACTACAAAGTTCAAGAATAAGAGTAATTATGACTCTTATAAGAGGTCTCCTCATTTCCAGCAGAGAGTGGAAGAAGCCCTCTGGGAGTTGCATGGTGAAATTTAGGGACAAAAAAGAACAGGTAGTTTGACCCGAGAAGAAAGAAAGCACTGCTTGATCTAGAACAGGATGAGAAAAAGGAGGTCTAGTAGTGGTGTTGGATTCTTAGATTTATAGAGTGGAGGTGCTCAGGCAACAAGGCGATAGACATTTGTCTAGGTTAGGCGAGGCAGCAAACTTATCCCATCCTATGGGGTATATTTATCAAAGAGTGAAGTTTTAGATCACTAGAGTTTTAGATCACTAGAGTGAAATTCCGCCACTCTCCATTCACTTCTATGGGATTTTCAAAAGAGTATTTATCAATGGGTGAAAGTTCATCCTTTGATAAATATGCCTTTAAAAATACCATAGAAATGAATGGAGTGGCAGAATTTCACTCTAGTGGATTGTGGGGATCTCTAACTTCACTCTTTGATAAATATACCCCTTAGCCTTTTCCCCAGTGGTCTGTATTAGAAAATGGGCCTTGCTAAAGACCAAGGTGGACATATTCTCTAGAAAAGACCAGTATAACATTGTTACTCAAGCTTATTTTCCATCAGCTTCTGTTTTTGAAGAATGCATAGGTGATACTCTGAGTGATTTAAAAGTTTAGGGAACTGTTAAGCTTTTGAAAAAGTAGCCGGAGGGCTACGAAACGCGTCAAGCCTGATGGTTCTATATACATATGGCGTTCATTTGTATTGAATTTTAAGTGGATTAAATAAATACTGGATTTTACATAAAATACTCTTCGTGGTACTCCATGCTTTACAGATTAACTTTGACTGATGTTATCCGGAGCAGCTTTCATGTGCAGCACACTGTGAGTAGTTTTACCGGGGTGCTCCCTATAAACTCTTTTGCTTTGCATAGGTGATACAAAAGAAAGATTTCTGCGCCTGTTAAAAAGCAATGCTCTGCCAGCCAAGTTCATTGATACACAGTGGCTATCATTCCACGGCAAGATGAAAATAAGGGCAAACTTTCTAGGGAGGATAGAGTATGTCCCTGGGAATGCGCAGTCATTGAAGTGCAGCAACATTTCTTGATTCACTGCCTAGTGTCAAAAGAGTTTAGGTGCCCCATTTGCAACCACTTAAACTAGTGGGATACTCGCAGTTAGTCTATGAACTCATGGACAACACCATCTATACATATAAACAGACCTACCTGCTCAATGTTCGTGTTTGCACATGGGTCATTCACCTGCTTAGAAGCCTTTACTTTTCAAATAACAAATCTCCCAGAAATCATTTGCTTTATGACTGAGAAAGACAGTTGATATCTTTGAAACACTTTCATTTGCTGGCTTAGAAAGATTAGACAAAATATTTTAATTGCTTTAAAAGGGGTAAAATCTTCCTGGTATATAATGTCTCCTGAAAGGAAATAAAATGTATTATTCGGTTATTATGAGGACAATTACAATTTTCATATTTGTGTTAGGCTGCACGTATTGACACAGTCAGCAGTGGGAACCCTGAAATTACGCCCAAGTGCCCTGTTAGCCCCAGGATTGCTTTTGTTAACAGGTACACCTGCTCACAACTCAGGGGATGGACACAAGGGGGCAGATGTACTAAAGGGCAAACTGGCCATCGCTAGCGAAAATTCGCCATAAATATCATCCACAGGGACATTGCCAATTTACTAACAGGCGTAGAGGACAATTTGCTAGAGAGTCAATGCTAACGAAGTTCCGCCCCCTATCGCCAGGCGAATTTTTGCTCAGACGAACGATTGTTACTCCCAAAGTCACTAAAATGTGAATTGTACAGAATGTTGCCTCTTTCGCCAGCGTTTCCTTCGCCAGCTTAGACCTGCCGAACTGATAAGATGAAACTATATCCTTCTCAATCTTATGTCAGTGACATTGTATCCTGTATACCGAAAAGTCATAAGAATTATAAAAAAAAATTGGCGTTTTTTTCATATTTTAAAGCGGGATTGTCCTTAATAGTTGTAACTATTAAAAATGTTTGTTCTAAAATTTAAAACAAACATTTTTTTTACCATTTGAGGGGTATGCCACATTTGTTTTAGGGTGGGCTCATGTCTAGGGCATTAGAGGATCTCTTTTGTCTTTATTTTGCTTCATTGGTCATTTTTAATATAAAGACATATATACGACCTATATGTATCCACACTATTCAAATTTACTTAAGTGCAAGTGTACTAACGAAGTTTCGATAGGCAGAAACGAACATGAGCGGAAGTTCGCTGTGAAATGCTTGCGCTCACGAATTTACGTTAGAGAAACTTTGCCAGTATTTGGCTCCAGAGAGGCAGCACATTTTAGTGAATTAGCTCAGTGGTAGCGAATTTGCACCTAACGAAGTGGTGCTAAGTGTGGCGAGGCAAAAATTCACCCATTAGTGAATTTGCCCTCAAGGAGTGCAACTATATAAAAAAACTGCAAGGAGCATGTTTGTCCATTTTAAAGGAGAACGAAACATACTGTACAAGATCCCCCCCCCTGAAATGATCACTAGAAGCCCCTCCTGAAATGCTGGATCATGACATTAGAAATCTAAGTAGTTTACCAGCTCTAAGCACTTTATCTTCCACATACAGCCAGAGCTTGTGCCGCCATCTTACCTACATGCATGCCATTTTCCCTCAACGGCCTTAACAAATTATTCATGCATTAATGTCATCACTCAACACAGAAGAACAGTTAGTGCAGGGCTTTGGGGACGAAAATGCACACATGCACAAACCCTAACATAAAGGATTTTTGCAGAGGAGAAGAAAGATTTCAAACAGCCCCCTACCAGCCCACTATATGGTAACTTTCTATTGAACCATACAGCAGCCCCTCTGGCATTTGCCAGAACCCACAGATTGCCAGTCCGGGCCTGGCAGTAATGTTAGATCCTTTAAAGGACTAAATGCTAGATACACAGCAAGAATCTAGCTCAAATTTTTGTAAGTTTATCTTATGATTCCAATCATCCAGAGACTGATCTTGTACTTCCCATGCCTAACAACTACTGTAGGTTGGGGAGGTTGAGTATTAGTGTAGACCCATCCAAAGTTTTCAAGGGCCTACACCCGTGTCTTAGGTATTTAGAGGGACTAGATAGTAACAAACAGTACATTACGTAGCAGTGCAAATCTTGCAGCCTTTGTACTGTTTATTCAATCTAAATCCAACTAACATAGGGCAAAATATCTCCCCCCAAAAAAAACCCAAAGTAAACTGGTGTAATATGAGTTTCTATATCCCATACCCAAACATAACTAAAATCCTGTCAACCACAACAATTAAAGGTTAACCTCCATTGTGATCTCCCAACAGCTAGTTGGAGCCAAGGTCTATATCCACTTGCATTGCCAACTGCCTTATAAACAGTGTTGTTCTTTTCAATCACACAGGACAATGTAAAGTCGTATTTAAACAAAGCAATAATAATAATCACACACACTGCCTATTAATACTTGATACCATGCTGTGGTGAACAATCTTAAACACTGGTCATTTGTACTAAAAAATATGTTTTATTGTTTGACTTGCAAATAAATGTAGGACACCCTTGCCTAATATCCAGATTGTAAATTTCTGTAACATGACCAGTTGAGAGTAACTGGAATGTGATAATTTACCCTTGACAAGAATTACAGGTATGTCCTACAACTGAGACTATTTTTGTTTAGTGCATGACCCTTTGGCCTTTATATGTGCAGATCCCAGCATTCTCAATTAACAGGTGCAGCTTACAATTGGTTATTCTTTCACTAAAATATTTGTAAAACTGCTGCTTTTTAATACTGCCATTGAATCTTCAACCATGTTAAAAAGTTTTATTACAGCTCAGCATTTGGCACAGTAACATATGGTCCACACCAAATTATGGATGGAAAGAAAACACAAGTTTTACAATGGGGGTAAATCTTTCATTATAATACACGAGTTTCAGTGAGTCATATATCCATTTATATAATGAATAAAGTAGCCCCATTGTAAAATATAAGTGTAAGTCACTGAGGAGTTCCAAGACTACTTTTATGCAGGTTTAAAGCCTTTTGATTAAAGCCTTATATACCTTTCTTGTTCTTTGTTTATTTTTAAGTTTCTGTTAAAGTGATACTAACCCATCTTGCAGTTTTAGTCTTATTCTCTGACCCAATCTGATCACTGACTTCCTTATCTACTTCTACAGGCCTTTTGCAGTTAAATACATTTCCTAATTAGATGAAGCAACAGGTCACAGCTTAACTTTTAAGGTGATCTTTTTTGTGCAGAATATGCAAAATGTTTCCATCAAATTAAATACATTTTGATACACATATGCATTCTTATTTTTAGCATCTGTGTTTGTCTAAAAATGGCCACAGACGTTAAGATTTTTAAAAGATCTTTTTGTTATTGTAGGACCAAGCTTATCCTGAAACGATTGTTTAAATGTACGAGTTGTCCATCAACTAAAATGACCGTTTCAAGCAATTTTGTATCGTTGAAGCTAGGAAAACTGTGGGTAGCTGCCTGCTTGGCCTTGGATAAATTTCCCTGTGAACAATACTAGTTTTGTAGTCTGATCGATAGATATCAGACGAAAAATTGTTCGAGGCCCACTAACCTGACGATAATTTGATGGAGTAATCAGATCGCACTAAAATTGGTCATTGATAGCCACCTTAATAGTCATTATTTAAGTCAGAATGTTAAATAAAAATAAGTAAAATATCCTGCTTCCCAGAAATGATGAAGGATTTTAGAACTCAAACCAGACATCACATATACTTGAACACTTAGGGGGTTATTTATCAAGGTCCGAATATCTGAAACTCGAATAATTTGTGGTATTCGGAGGAAAATAAACCTAAGAATTTTTGAGATTTATTAAAGTCCGATGGTCTAAAAACTACGAATCCGAAACCCCTGCATCTAAAAGCTCTCTCTGTATAAGTCAGTGGGGAAGGTCCCAGTGTCTGCGCCGATGCCTGTACCGATATCCGATGAATTTGTGGTTTCTGCACAAAAAACTCAGAAAACAAAGTTTTTTCCGTAGATTTCGGGTTTTTTTTTGCGCCGAAACCACAAACAATTCAGGGTTTTCAGGGAAAGCTCCAAAGTTTGCCCGACCATATTTTTTGTGGCTTTTTTCTTCATAAATAAGGTCCATTCGGGCAATCAGAGTTGGTCGGATTCCTAACTTAGAAATACTCAAAAGAATTCCGACCTTGATAAATAAGCCCCATAGCATTTCCACTTTCTGGCCAGGTTAATGGCTTGTTGTTTTCACTGTTTCAAAGGGAATGTTGGTTCTCCAGCTTTGATAATAATGCACCCCTCAGCCGCCTAGAAATGAAATGTGGAAGGTCCCTAATGGCCTGCTGAAGTGACCAAGGTTTATACGTGGAGGCAAACAAAACATCCAAAATCTCACCGGTGTGGATGGTAATATTACACTGCATTCCATGAAATGTATTGATTCTGTTCATTCTTGTGATATTTTTTTCATCAAAGTGATATCAGCCATTTTCCCTTTGTCTTAATTCCTGATACATGGTAACTTACACTTATTTAGTACACATCAAGATGGGTAACAAGTTTGCTTCAATTCTAGTAACCCATGGAAACATACCAGTAAATGCTACCTGATGATTTGCACCTGTTATTCCAATATTAGATCAATCGTAATGAAGACCACATGTTGCTTCCGTTTCCTATTCACAAGATCTGGATTTCGGTGAATGAGTTCAGAAGCGACAGAAGTGCATTGTGTTTGAATTTTGCGGCATTTCATTACTTTAGTGTAATACCAAGTTTTGAGATTGACATAAATCTGGAATAGGGGGTACACATTGCAACGTAATCACTAAATTCCTATAAGAAGTCTTTTCTAAGGAAACTGTAGACAATTTGTGTCAATTGTTCCTGGCCTTTGGCAAAATGTAGAAATTTCTGCAGTTGTGTATATATTAAGGACATCAATAGAACACACAGTCTTATGTACAGTATCTAGAAGTATAAGCTGTGCGGCAAAAGAAAAATATATTCTTCTCTAATCTCTTTTAACACCCTTATGCTGAACCATCTGCAAAGAATTCTAAGGGAATAAACAATTCTGTTACACATGGGCAGTGATTATATTTCTGTCAGGGTATAAAAAAAAAAGGAAAAAAAAAAACCTGCAAGGCTTACTCATGCATGTGGTGCTCATGAGTTAGGAATCATTTCCACCCATGTACGAAACATAATACCCCTCTAGGGAGACGCAGCTTCTCTGTAATCCATATCTACAGGGGTCCATAGAGGGAGGTATGCTCATGTCTTCCTCCCCCAGAAATTACCATTCAGCTGTCATGACCACATGCATTGCTTGCTGTCACCAGACTTGTATTTTGACAAGAAGGCTTGTCCTCAACTTTTTCCTCTGCACGTTTTAGAAGCGAACGCTTTCAACAAAGGAATCCCTGACACATTTTCACGAAACTTGCCGAACCAAAAAATGTTGTGATTTTGTTGTTTATCCATAAAATGCTTTTAGGCAACGACAGCTCTATTTTATTCATGCCTTCCAAATAAATACACTGAGTTTTTATTTCCCATTATCAGGGTACAAAGAAACTTCAGTCTTTTCTCTGCTCAGAGGCTGTTTCTTTTAAGCCATATTTATTTTTATTATCCATTTTCACTATTTATATTTATTTTGGGCAGCTAAATATATATTTCTATGTATACAGAAATTCTGAAAATACTTAAGAAGTTCGTTTTTTTTTAACATGGATTTACGGGCTACTACCGAGAATCATCAGGTGTAAAATTAGGGATGCCCATACTATTGGATCTGGCCAAATACCTGAATCTGAATACCAAACCAAAATTCATAATCTGCATATTCAAATCTAAGAAAGATAAAAGTGATTCCATCAATTTTGAACAAAAAAATGGTTGAGTTCAGTTGTATGAAGCTTTATTGGCTTGGATTCCAAAAATGAATCTAGGATTTAGTGCAGTCCTATGCAAAACCTTTAGTAAGCGACAGGCAAATCTCTCATTGCCAAAGTTTTTCTTTTTTTCCACAAGCTTTAATTTTTCCAGAATTTCATCTGTTTGCTGTTGCTGTGAAGCCCTTGCAGGTGCAGTAATGTAGATTGGGTTCATTGGGACAATATATTGGCAGATATGGGCTTATCTGTGATTTTTTAATATCACTTTGCACTTTTGCAGTGCTGTCATTACAAAATGTGTATGTGCCTCCTCCTATCTCGATAATGGACAGCACCTTTTTATGTAAATAAAAAGCCTTAATCGTTACATGGCTACGACCGACGATACAGTAACGTTTCGAGCCACATCCTGGCTCTTTGTCAAACCTCCTCCTATTGAATGGAGTGCTCTTGAATTTGTGCTCCCTGAGGTCAAGAATTACATTTGTACACTTGTGCATGTGTAGTATATTACATTTTTCACATTTTAGTCTACTGTACATGTTTCAAAGTCCAAAGTCTTTGCCACCAAACACCTGGGAGGTACAAATAAAATGCCGGTTTGGTGGCAAAGAATGGGCTGGTCTGGGAATAAATTAAGAGATATAATTCTTTGGAGAAATTCAGATTACCTTCTCCTTTAAAGAAAAATAGTTCACCAGTGAAAACTGCAGCATGATCTACAATCATCCACAGGCTTAATTTGAATTACATGTAAATTCCAAATAAATAAACAGCTAATTAAATTTGGATTTATCATCAGTGACTTTACAAATCAAGAACAAATATATGGCCCAACAGAAACTCCCACAGCAATTATTACCCAAATTCCACACAAGCTAAAGTAGCCTAGAAATGTTAGACATTATGGGGGTTATTTATCAAAGTCCGAATTTATCTCAATATTTTCTGCTACAAACTCTGATCAAATCCGCTTGGGTTTTTTACGCTTATTTATTATTCAATTTTCCTGAAAATTTGCTTTGCGGGAAAAAGGTCAGATTTTCACGTCTTTTTTTTTCGGATTTTTTAATCTGATTTTCACGTTTTTTTCTGAATTTTCACCTGAAAAATCTGAAAACTTCGGGGTATTGCACAAAACCCAGCGCACATCAAAAAATTATTGGAACGTCTCCCATTGACTTATATGCAACCTCGACAGGTCTGAGATGCTGGATTTTCAAATTCAGACTTTTCCATCCTCGGGGTTTAATAAATTCCAAAAAATTTGTGATGTTTTAAAAGACCGATTTTACAAACAAAAAATCCCAGACAGCCGATGCACCACAAAGAGGTACATCAAGCAGCGAGAAGCCTTAGACATATTTATATAGACTGGTAGTAATTGCAATACCTCCCCAATATATAGCTATTTTTTTTTTAAAAAAAAATAGTTTTAATGCATTTTGAATATGTTAAAAGGTTTTAACTATATGGGAACACAATTAGGAAACACATTTATAGCAAAATGATTTTATTATAAATGCATTTCTTAATATTCCTGTTAGACAAATGGATTTTTTAATGACATATATGGCTTTACAATGGAACAAACCTCCTTGCATACTTTGCAGTGGGAAGCTGATAAGCAACATTAGATAACATTAAAAAGTACATTCAAAAGCAAATTAAAACTGTCGAGGTCATGCAGGAATCAACGGCAGAATTCCCTTGAACCATTTGAAGATGTTAATAGCCTTCATTATGTTCAAGTATTTTTTTCCAGTTTTTTTACTGCCGGAAACTCGATTTTTCGAGTTTTTAATATCGAGATCGCTGATTTGAGTTGAGTACAATCGAGGTATAAAAAACCTCTAAAATTCGACCTTTGATAAATAACAAGGAAAGCTAAAGAAGCAGTTTATTGCCAAAAGATTAGCCACAATAGTGCAAGCTATAAGACTATATTTATTCTGCAGAATGCTTTACTATACCTGAGTAAAAAGCTCTAGAAACTCTCTCTGTTTGTTTAGGATAGCAGCTGCCATATTAGCTTGACGTGAAATCACTTCCTGCCTGAGTCTCTCCCTGCACACTCATAGCTCTGATTACAGCAGGGAGGGGAGGAGGGAGGGGAGCAAACTGAGCATGCTCAAGTACTTCAGCCAACGAAGTGCAGATGCACACCTGGTCCCTCTTTTAACGTTCACGGTGCATGAGACATAGGAGGACGGCACCTCCAACAAGTAATACGAAATAGAGTTAATCCAGCACACGTAATCTGCTCAAGGGTTATTACCCGTGTTTAATGTCAAGCCAAACAGGTTACAACGTTTCGGGGGCGTACCCCTTCTCACCTGACGAAGGGGTACGCCCCCAAAAAGTTGTAACCTGTTTGGCTTGACATTAAACATGGGTAATAACCCTTGAGCAGATTACATGTGCTGGATTAACTCTATTGAGCATGTATCTAGTATAGGTCAATCTAAAAAAAAAAAAAAAAAAAAAAATACTATGACCTGGATGAATGAAAATCTTCATAGTCTATTGAGCATGCTCAAGCCCTGCCCTGGAGGTTTAAAACAGGAAGTCTGATACAGAAGCCCAAGTGTACACAATAAAAGGAAAGAAATGCAGTGTTTCTTTTGACAGAGGACTCAGAGCAGCATTACTTTGAGGGTTTACTGGTATATTTATATAGACCTTTCTGATAAAGCTTACTTAATTTTAGCCTTTCCTTCTCCTTTAATCTGAAAGTGTCAGTGCCACTGAAACCTGTTCTAAGAGACTGGGTGAGCTTCAGATTGACTTTAATAACCGTTTCTTCCAGATGTATACTCTGCATTTTCTCCTCAAAACAGTTTCTGGCTTCCATATGAACAATGAAGTTGATATGAATAATCTTCTTTATTTGCTTGTCTTGATAATGTAAGAACTTTCAAACCCCCGAATTTAAACCTATTAGAAGCTGTGCAGGCATTTTTTCTCGTTGATGGTTTGCTGGCTTCCAAAATTAGGATATTCCAAACTAATGCATAATCTGCCCAGTGTCAAGCCAAAGCGTGTGCAGCCACACAGTAGGTCTCACGCAGCTTAATACTGCATAACTGAATCCGTTTTTCTAACTAGTTCTGTCATATTCAGAAAATAAAGATTCTTTCTGCTGTTTCCAAAACTTACACAAGCATTTTGGTGTTTTTACTTTTTCCATCCTTTTGTCTAGAAAAAAAAGTTGTTTTTTTTTATAATGGAGTGTTTGACCAGGAAAGGAAAATTGTTATAACATGTTTCTTACAAATCTATTTTTTGGCTCTCACATCACTGTAAAATATTCCTATATTGCTACTCTACTTGGACCCGTTAAGATGACAGAGTACTTTGGCGCTGCTGTACAGGCATCAAGATAATACTCAGGTGACCAGTTTCTTTATAACCCCACATGGATTACATTTTCTGTTATATAGGATAGCGCCTTGTATTGTGTTGGTGTATAGATGGAATTATTATAATTATTAACATGTTTTTAATAGAGCGCCAAGATATTGCGCAGCGCTGTAATGTGCCTCCTTTCGTAAAATAAGTCTCCAAGAATGTCCGTATCCAGAAAAAAAAGCCATGCCGCAGGCAGAATACTTTTTACAGGTAATACACGTCATGGTGACTTCTAATATATAGTAAACAAAAATGTTACATGAGAGACATCGTAAATCAAATAAAGCAGCAGCACTCTGGTATTGTTGAAAAAGTGGAAAACTTTACTCAAATGCCATAGGCAAAGTTTCGGGCTACGCAGGCCCTTTGTCAAGCCATTTGCACCTGGGGCTGCAAGGAGCCTTATCCACTTTTGAAGCACACTTCAATTACATTTAATAAGAGACATCATAAAGTACCATTTCTAAAAACGATTACTGCTTCATTATGAGATCCTCTAACCTGCAGTGGGTGTATGATCGGTATAAGAAATAGACTGTAATATTCTTGCTTTACAGTTTCACTATAGTTAATATTTTTTAGTAAAAAATTCAACCAAATGCAAGTGGAGCTGCAGCTCATCACTTTTTCCTATCTGGGCTGTACCCAATCAGAAAATAAAAAGGTATTGACGCAGAGTACTGCCCCATGTGCATTATCTGTTAGAGTGATGGCAGACTGGAAGATAACCAGCTGCCATTGCCCTTAAGACGGATAACTTCTGAGGATCAGCCCATGTATTACAGGTAATAGTTATAAATATTCCCTTTTAAACAGTTTGCAAGGTATATATTCCATTGCAGTGCACACAATCCAAGAATATCCTGTAAATTATATCCATATAAATGGTGCTTAGTGATGTCATCAGTGCACTGTGATGCAATTTCTGTGATATTCAGCAGGCTGAGGCAGGATTACTGTTCTTTTCTCATAAGCAGGGATGAGCAAAATATTTTGGCATGCTTTGCAGAGGAAAAAAACACCCATATACTAATGCATAGTAAAAAATGTTGCATGGTTTGAAAAATTTCATGGGCAAAAAAACACCCATTGTCTTCAATGCATTCGGCGAAATTTTGCCGTTATGCGAATTTTTGACGTAGCAAAACGGGTCAGATATACCCATCACTACCCAGGAGTCTATCAAGTTTCCTACAGGCGACTTAGTGCAAATGACACACTAAGGGGCAGATTTATTAACGTTCGAATTGTAAGTTCAAATTCTCAAGTTGAATTTTTGTCAAAACTCACAAATTCGAGTTGGGAAAAAAAACAAACTTGAATTTGAGATTCATCATACCTTGACCCTGGGAACAAGTTAGACTGACAGCTTAAAGGAGAATTCAACCCTAAAGTTAAAAAAAACCCTACCCCCCTACCCTACATAGACTCCCCCTCCCTCCAGTCCAAGTGTTACCCTGGGCAAATGCCCCTAACTTTTAACCAGTGATTTTTCCAAAGAGGAAGTGAAAGAGACACAGACACTTAAATCTTAAATCAATAGTTAGACGTTATTCTCTTCTCTAAATACCAATATAATTCATTCAAGTTGGGGATAAGTGATATATATTGCGGCCTCAACTGTGGTAATTACTTTTATATATAATTAACTTGGGATTATTAATTTTCCTTTGTACTATAGTGTCACTTGTATGATTTCCTTAAGAGAAACCAACAAGGATTCTCTAATATTAAAGTACAGTGCTAATAAGTGAAAAACCCAAATTAATTATAACTTTAAAAAATATTTAATTAATATACGAATTTGATCAAAGTTCATCTATATAAAGTGCAGTGCAATAAATACCCCTATAATAAATATACCTGATTAAAATTACAAACGGTAGTAGGAGAATGCTTGGATGAGAGGCTATCTACAGCTAAAAAAACACAAATCAAGGCCCCTTGTAAATACAGTGCAGTAAGGAGAAAGATTAGAGCTGAGCAATGGATAATAAAAAGCCCCCCCCAAACAAGGTTTCAAAGCTCGGTCTTGTAATGTAAATAAAATTTTTTTCCCTTAGTTAAAATTAGACCGGGCACCAAGAAAAACGCAGACGAGTGTTTCACAATTGTGCTTTGTCAAGGCAAACTTTTACTTAACCCTTGGTGCAGATTCAGGCATTAGAGTTCACGGGTGCCATCTTATTCTCTTCGGTAATCTTCTGAATGAGACCGGTGTGGTGGCGCATGCGCAGTTGGAGCAATTTTCTGTTTTGCGACAACTGCGCATGCTCCAAAACTGATGAAAATTGCAGAAGCGCCGGTCTCATTCCGAAGATTACCGAAGTGGCTGAAGATGGCGCCTGGGAACTACGATGCGTGAATCTGCACCGAGGGGTAATAAAACGTTAGGGGCATTTGTCCACAGGCCTGGATTTGTGGAAAGGCCACCAAGGCCCGGGCCGGTAGGATTTTAGGGGGCGGCATGCTCCCAACCACACCCACATTGGTTCAGAAACACTGGAGATCTGCAAGAGATACAATCGTTTTTTAAATTTCCTGTGTGCCAATCCCCATTGCTCTAGTCCCAATGATGAATATTTGCATGAATAAAAGGGAGGAACAGGGGCGACAAATGGCTGTGGGACTAGGGGCGCCTGCAGGCCCGGACTGGCAATCTGTGGGTTCTGGCAAATGCCAGAGGGGCTGCTATAAGGTGCCATTGAACGTCACTATTTATTGGGCTGTTGGGGCTGTTTGGGTCTCTGTGTGGGCTGATTGGGCCTCTGTGTGGGCTGATTGGGCCTCTGTGTACCTGAAATGCAAGGGACTATTTTGATTCTCAGTCGGGACCTGGGCACCTGCTATGTAAATCCCACCCTCCAGGGTAGCAGCTAGGCTGGGGGGGAGGGGGTCTATGCAGAGTAGGGTTTTTTTTAACTTTTGGGTTTAGTTCTCCTTTAAAGGGCAATTCACCTCCATTGGCAAAACTGTAATTGAACAAAAACACAGAAATATGTTCAAACTTTTCATAACCTGCCAAACTCATTTACAGTACAGTGAGAAGGGGGTCATAGGTTTGAAGACTTGTTAACTATTAATAGAACTGATAGGTATTCCTTGTTGCAGCTGACATATGCTGCCTCTCATTGATTTAGTGCAATACACACTGACGGCTAGCACTGAGGTCACAGAGCCCTTAGGCAATGAAACTCCCATCTCCCTTCTGCCAGCTCGGATTCCCAAGCCCATTCCCGCCGTGGAGTTTTGCATCTCATCCCAAGCCAGCTGGGAGCGACAACACGATTACAAAAGCAAAGAGGACAGAACGTTCCTGACAGGGCCCTCACGCAGCTTCCGCACGCCCTGTAACTACACAACCCAAGGACGCTACGATCACGTGAACAGCATTGGGGCGGGACCAGGTGTAGCCAATGAACGACAGGCGTGCGCCTGATCTGAGTGTACGGCGCAGGCACGTCGTGGGGTAACGCTTTGATGGGAAGTGTTTGATTTCTGCCCAGCATGGCTGCCAAGGTATGTGTGTAAGTGACTAGGAGCCTGAATTCAGATACCGCCCGCCTGCAGGCTATAATCATGGGGTTCCGCCGCACGCTGCCCTGGCTGACTTTATAGTGACACTATCCAGTGGGCACGTCCCTTCAGTGTATAATGATACAGAGCCTGTGACCTACAGACTGTCCTTGTAAAACTGGATCAGCTGGTTTATCGGGGTTCTAGTATGAAGCCGAATAAGATTGTGCCCTCTAACGCGGGGATGTCCAATGTGCAGCTCTGGGGTGTTGGGCCTGGAACTGCTGTCACTTCAGCTGAGTGTTGGGGCTGCAGGTGCAACTTTGCTTCATTTACTCAGCCAGGCATCAGGGTTCTTTCTAATTGTGGGTGTTTAGATGTTATGGAAGATTAGGCAGCCCTGCCTTTAGTTTGCTGAACTGCAATTAACTGTATCCGCTGACAGATAAACGAGGGGTGCAGTGTAACAAGGCCTGAGACACTTCAAACCTCTTTAATCTGCAGGCTGCCATTATTACAGTCATCCTATGGCCTTCTGCCTGTTGTTGATCTATAACAGTGATCCCAGTGGCCTCAAAGCAGCTGCTAATGTTTGAATTCCAGGCTTAGAAGCAAGTTTTGGCTGCATAAAAACCAAGTATAGTGCCAAGTAGAGCCTCCTGGACTGCCAGTTCACATAGGGGCTACCAAATAACCAATTACAGCCCAAGGGATATTTTTATATGCTTCTGTTGCTCCCCAACTCCTTTTACATTTTAATGTGGCTCACGGGTAAAAAAGGTTGGGGATCCCTGATCTATAAGCTCTAGCTGCTCATGTTCTAGTTGTAGGCTAGTTTGGCTACTTCTGTCTGCTATACACAGGTTAGGCATCCTAGCTTTACATCTCTCAATATACAATAGGGGCAAATTTACTAAAGGGCGAGGTGCCTAACGCTGGCGAAAATTCACTAGCAAAGGAGATAGACTTTAGTGGTACTTAGATCCCTAACACCAGGCGAAGGTGTAGGTGACGTAACTACGCAAATCACCAAGATGCGGATTTTACTGAACGTTACCTCTTGCGCCAGACTTGCCTTTGCCACCTCAGACCAAGGCGAGGTGCAATAGAGTAGATAGGACTTCCTCAAAAAACAGTTGAAAATTCCCCCAAAAAAAACGCTAGAGTCTTTTCCTTTTTTCAGGGTGATAGGCTGCAAAAGAGCATAAATTTTTTTTGGGGTAACCTGCTTCCCACCTACGTTTCTTAACATGTGGCACATAAACTATACACTGGGCTCATGTGTAGGGAAATATAACACCTCTATTTTATTATATTAAGGTTTCCCAGGCTTGTGTAGTGTAATGTATTTGCTGCAACATAAAGGTCCATTCAACGTTAATTTCCCGCCGTATGCAAATTAGCCAACGCTAGCGCAACTTCGCTTTGCTTGGCGCATTAATGCTAGCGCAACTTCGCCATTGTTCGGCGCAACTTCGGATTTTACTGAATTAGCGTTGTCCTGGTGAATCTACACCTGACCAAGTGTTGCGCTGGCGAATTTTCAGAGGTTAGTAAATTTGCCCCTGTAATCACCCACCCAGTGGCCTCCCTCACTGGATAATGATAATGGGAGTTGAGGTTCAGCACCTGCTCTAATGGAAGCAGTGGAGTGTGCTGTAACATTTGCAGGATACCATCCAACCTCTGTATATTTGAGCATTTACAAAGGGCAGTTTCATATCTTTGGTTGATATTGTTCTCCAGAGGCAGAGCGGTGTTTATTCAATGCCACTAATTACAACCCAAGCACGCTTCTCCCCCCCATCTTCTGCTTCATTTATACTAGTTTTATAGCTTCTGACTTTGACAGTAAGCAGATAAGCTGCTAAGTGGCCCCGTTTCCCCTCTGTCTGTAAAGGGCGACTAATTTGCATCAGACTCATCAGTTGTCTGAATGTCAACTTCTTTGTGATCATTATTATGTTATATCAGGATAATAAGGAATAGGCTGAAATGATTAGAAGGGAACCTAGATCTGCTCAGTGTTCTGTGGCTAATTACACTGGAGGTTAACATTATCTAATTGCATTTGTTTGTCTGACTTTTACTTGCTACTGTTATTTAAGGCACTGACCAGTCATTTTGAATCCTTTTCTTTCTTTTTTTCTTCTTCATACTTTACCTTGATCAGACTTGTTACTATATTATCTGTAGGCTTTTAATGATATCCACTTGTAATTTAATGATGCGATCATGACCAATGACCAAAGAGATTTATTGGTGGAAATGTAAGGTATAATTAAAAGGGACACTTTACTTACTTTATCACCGACACGTACACATTTAGGAACTATAATACATTTATACATTTTAAGGAGAATAGTGTAAAAGCTTAGGGGTTGTGCACCTTTAAAATAACTTTTAGTATGATGTAGAGAGTGATGGTCTAAGACAATTTGTTATTGGGTTTCACTTTTTATTGCTTGTGGTTTGAGTTATTTAGATTTTTTTTTTTTTAAGTTTTTTTATTGAATCGTTTTAACAAAACACACAATAAAGGCAAGAAAGAAAGATAATTATTTCGATTTTTACTCAACAGCACTCTAGTTTGCATTTTCAGCAATCTAGTTGCTAGGGACCAAATTACCCTAGCAGCCATATATAGATTTGAATAAGTTACTGGAATATTAATAGGAGAGGGCCTGAATAGAAAGAACAGTAATAAAAAGTAGCAATAACAATTTCATTAGCAATACATTTTGTAGTTTTACAGAGCATTTGTTTTTTTTTTTTCTAGATGGGGTCAGTGATCTTTATTTGAAAGCTGGAAAGAGTCATAAGAAAATGGAAAATAACTAAAAAACTATAAAAGAAAAAAGATAATGAAGACCAACTGAAAAAAATTGCTTAGAATTGATCATTCTATAACATACTAAAAGTTAACTTGAAGGTGAACCACCTCTTTAAGCAACAATGTTGATGTTTCGGAAACAGCTGTGTAATGATTACATTTTCTAGGAGTGATTCACCCTTAAGTTAACTTTTAGTATGTTATAGAATGGCCAATTCTAAACAACTTTTCAATTAGTCTTCATTATTTGTATTCTATACAGTAGTTTTTTTTTTTTACTTGCCTCCTTCTGACTTTTTCCAGCTTTTTTTTTAAAAAAAACAAATGATCTGTTAATGCTACTTTTTATTACTCCTCTTTCTATTCAAGTCTCTTATTCAAATCAATGCATGGTTACTAGGGTAATTTAAACCCTAGCAACAAGACTGCTGAAACCGGAGAGTTGATTAATTAAAAGCTAAGAAAACTGAAAAACCACAAATTATAATAAACAATTACAAATTGGCTCAGAATATCACTCTTTACGTCATACTAAAAATTGACTCAAAGGTAAATAACTCCTTTAAGCAAAAAATCTTATGTTTTAAATGATTCATTTTTTCCTCTGTATAAATAAAACAGCACTAATATATACATATAAATTCAAGTTGGTGACAAAAACAATTCCACCGTTTTTCGAGGCTGTTTAGAAGCCTTCAGGTTTATTGATCCCAGTTACAGAATGATCGCTTGTCCAAAAAAACACCAGGTCCCAAGCGTTTCAGATAATAGACTCCATACCAGTATTGATTTATGCAGGACATTGGTCATGCAAAAAAAAAAAAAATTACAATGGTAAATTTCAGATTAAGGCTTGAATGCTCAGCCAGCACTGGAATTTTCCAGCCTGTCTATTGAGTTGAATGAATGGCTTTTGCAGTTACTCTTTTACAATTTTCCAGGTACAATACTTAAAGCAATGGCTGAGTTTGCAGGCTTCTACTGAATGGTGCTTAGAGACGGTCAGCCAGCAGTACACACAGCCACAGAAGACCTAAAACAATGTTTAGGAGCTGCAGTTTTTTAAATGAGTACAAAAATACACAGTATAAATACATGCTGGGACTTAGCTTCTTCAAATACCAAGCAGCCCACCTACAGATCCTATATAAAGCATGAGTCTGTAGCTTGTTCCAACATACTCCATGCCATTTGCAAGTGTATCCAGATCAGCCAGTCTGGGCCTTCTTGTGATTTTAGATCTTTCTATCATAAGCATGAGAATTAGGGGATTAGGGATGCACCGAATCCAGGATTCGGCTCGGGATTTTGCCTTTTTCAGTAGGATTCGGCCAAATCCTCGTGTCTGGCCGAACCAAATCCTAATTTGCATATTCAAATTAGGGGCGGGAAGGGAAATCACAGAACTTTTTTCACTTTTTCTTGTCCCATCCCTAATTTGCATGTTCAAATTAGGATTTGGTTTGGTATTCGCTGAATCTTTCAAGAAGGATTTGGGGATTCAGTCGAATCCCAAATAGTGGGTTCGGTGTATCCCTAATTCGGATACTCTCACCTCTTGAATATCCATTGCTGGGCTTCTTCCTTTAAACCAGACTTATTGATTTGCATTACACATTATTGGGGGAATGTAATAAAAATCGCTAACGGAAAAACTATTCGCAATGCGAAAAGTTATGCCTTTGCGCAAACAGATTTTGCTTTGTGCGAATTTAATATAACTTTTGCGAGCCCGGAAACTGTTTAGAGACCACTTCCGACAGTGAAAGACCGTTTGCAAATTTTATAGTTTGCACCAATGCGCAGTCAATGTAATGAAACTTCTTACTGAAAAAGTCATTATGTTTGCTCCAAAAGATTACGACACCTTCAAGCACTTCTTATGAGTGCGCAATTAAAATTCGCAATGCGCAATTAAAATTCGCAATGCAATTACATTGCGAGATGTGGATTTTTAGTCTTATTGGTGCGAATTGTTTTGCTCTTTGCGACTTTTATTACATTCCCCTGTATGTGCCTTAGGGTGTTCTCAATAACATTGCCATTGGAAGTCAGGAAGGCTCGCTTGCTGTCTTTATCTTGCCATAGGCGATGTGGCTTTTTGTCTCTGGTACTTTTCTTTTAGTCATATCATGAAGAAGGAGTCTGCATTTTTACTGCAATTTTTACAGCACCATCTTACTTTGCTTTGCCAGTTACCAAATTAAAATTCTCGCATGTTGGTAGTAGTGTAACATATTAGGACTTTGTGCTACTGTGCATGCGCCAATCAAAATCTTAGTCGAAGTCTGGAACCGAGTAAGCAAGGTACGATGGTGCTGCAATTTAGACTTTTAACATTTTGGCACCCCTCAATGAATGTGGATTTCTTGTCCATTAACGACAGTGACATTTCTTTTGTGCACTAGATAATACTAGTACAAAGACAAAGTAATTTATTATATGCCAAATCTTGGGTACTGAGATGGAATCTCAGACTTAAAGGGGTTGTTCACCTTTTGAGTTAGCTCTTAGTACATAGCTCATGTATTTATTTAGCTTTTTATTCAGCAGCTCTCCAGTTTGCAATTTCACTAATATGGTTGCTAGGCACCAAATTACCTTAGCAACCATGCATTGATTTGAATCACAGACTGGAATGGGGCTTGAAGAGGACCTGAATAGAAAGATTTGTAATAAAAAGAAGCAATAACTACATGTGTAGCTTTACAGAGCTTTTTGTTTTTTTAGATGGGGTCAGAGACCCCCATATGAAAGCTGGGAAGAATCAGGAGAAAAAAAAAGCAAATTATTTAAAAACTATGAAAAATATATAATGAAGACCAATTGAAGAGTTGCTTAGAATTTGCCATTTTATAACATACTTAAAGTAAACTTACATCGGAAAACATGTTTGTTTCAAAAGGCATCAGTTAATAGTGCTATCAGTGCCAAAAGAATTTACGGCACTCCATTCGAGGAGGAAACAAGTTTTATTGCAGGCTCATGCATGGATCAAAAGGCCCTACGCGTTTCGGGATACAATCCCTTAATCATAGGCATCGATTTTGAAATCTGACATGGGGCTAGACATTTTGTCAATTTCCCAGCTGCCCCTGGTCATATGACGTGTGCCTGCACTTTAGGAGAGAAATGCTTTCTGGCAGGCTGCTGTGTTTCCTTCTCAATGTAACTGAAGGAGTCTCAGTGGGACATGGGTTTTTACTATTGAGTGTTGTTCTTAGATCTACCAGCAGCTGTTATCTTGTGTTAGGGAGCTGTTATCTGGTTACCTTCCCATTGTTCTGTTCTTTTGTATGGTTGCTGGGGGGGTGATATCACTCCAACTTGCAGTACAGCAGTAAAGAGTGATTGAAGTTTATCAGAGCACAAGTCAGATGACTTGGGGCAGCTCGGAAATTGAACCCTGTTATGAAATCCTGTTATAAATATCGGTTGGCTGGGGCCCTGACTAAATCTGGAGCATCAAAATGTGACTTCAAAATATAGAAGTTCCAAAATCAACAACTGGCACATTTCACTGTGAAAAATTAATATGTGGGACATGTTGTTTACGTCTAATGTTTAGACACAATATTCCCAATAGACAACAGAAGTGAGGTTCCTAGAATTGTGCAATCCTGTCATATTCCGTGTTATCTACAGAATAATGTAAGCTGTGTCTTATCGGTGGGTTCTATAGGAGAGGGTGGACAGGCTAAACCAAAATCTACTTATCATGGTAGTTAAAGGAGAAGGAAAGGCTACAACTAAGTAAGCTTTATCAGAAAGCTCTATATAAATACACCAGTAAAGTGTAAACCCTCAAAGTAATGCTGCTCAGATAAGGGCTCTTTACGCTATTTGGATCTCCATAACTTTAGTCTACCAAAGAATCATTTCAATATTCAACCTACTAGGCTGGTTTTGCTTCCAATAAGGATTAATTATTTCTTAGTTTGGATCAAGTACAAGGTACTGTTTTTATTATTACAGTGAAAAAGGAAATCATTTTTAAAAACCTGAATTATTTGATTAAAATGGAGTTTGTGGGAGACAACCTTCCCATAATTCGATGTTTTCTGGATAATGTACATATGTAAAAAAAATAAATAAATAAAAAAAACCCCATAGCTACATTTAGAATTATGTGAAATGTTTGACTAATCAGACATTCATAACAAACTTGTTTTTAGTTTCCTAAAAAATCATGTAAACATTAAATGGAGGTTTACTAGTAGTTTTATTACTACAGAGAAAAAGAAATCTTGTAAAAAACGTTGTATTATTTAATTATAATGGAGTCTATGGGCTTTTCCATAATTCTGAGCTTTCTGGATAATGGATCTCCTACCTGTACCGAGTAGAGTACCTTTAGCCTTTTAACTGTCCTACACCATTCCACAGAAACACATGACACTATTATTTGTTTAATTGTGCAAGAATCCAATTGTTGGATAGAAGTCATTCAAGTCTTTTGAACTAGTTGTCTCATGTCCAATTCACTACAATTATACATGTGGATATGACCATATTAGTAGTCCCAAAGAGTCGCATGACCGTATACAGGTTATGGAACTCAGAGGTGACTTCTCATATACTTTTATTACTTATACAGCTGCTGACATTTTCAACACCTTCTCATGGTTGATGGTGACCTTAAAAATCATGTCGGGTATGTTCTTTCCCACTGTAAAATGAGACATTAGGATTTAGCCCTGTGGATGCCATTCCTCTCTTTTCTTTCTTGTGTGCAGACAACTCAATGCCATGGAGACTTTGGTGGACAAGACATGCTAATCTCTAGAGCAGGGTTTCTAAACCTTTTTCACGGTGGACCCATAATTGAGTCTTGGAGTGAGCTTCATGACCCTAGACTTGTTTTAGAATTAATTATGAGCCATCAACATTTAAAATGTTATTTATATATTGTTACTTGTGTAAGCAGGGCTGTAAATTCAGTCAATAGTACAGACACGGAATGACACAAAGGATCATAACTAACCGTACAAGGTATACAATTACATTCAAGCTTAAAGGAGAAGGAAAGGCTTTGTGCACCTGGGGTTGCCAGATGTTAGGCACCCCAAGTGATTGTATTGACTTACCTGAAACCCGGGCCGGTGCACCTATCAGCAGAAAATTGCACTGGCCAGTGTTATACCAGTGAGCACCACGGAGCGATCCTCTTCCGTCTTCTTGTTTCTTCACATTTCCCAGGGCAGAAGCATGCGCAGTTGAACGAAATAGCCAACCTTTTAGTTAAAGTTCAGCTTTTCGATCTACTGCACATGCACAGCCACGCGAAGAAAGAAGAAGCAGGAAGAGGATCGCTCCGTGGTGCTCACTGAAATAACCCCAGGCCGGTGCAGTTTTCTGCTGATGGGAGCACTGGCCTGGGGTTTCCTGTAAGTCAATACAATCACTTGGGGGTGCCTAACATTTGGCACCCCCACTGCACAAAGCCTTTCCTTCTCCTTTAAATGCTAATCCTTAAAGGATGCAAGAGGAATAAGGTTTTCCGAAGTTGCCTGATGTTTCCCTGTGAGGTAACTTCAGGCGACTTCGGAAGACAAAGCGATCCAAATGCTATCCTGCCGCCGATTTACGTTCTTGCCTGCGGGAAGGCATTTTGGGGAGATTAGTCGCCCTAAGAAGAGGAGATGTGTCGGTGGGTGACTAATCTCCCCGAATCTGCACCTGTGCCACCACCCTAAAGTTGAAGGAAAGCTACAAAAGCAATTTATTGCCAATAAATTAGCCACAATAGTGCAAGCTATAACACTATATTTATATTGCAGAATGCTTTACCATACCTGAGTAAACTGCTCTAGAAGCCCTCTCTGTTTGTTTAGAATAGCAGCTGCCATATTAGCTTTTTGTGACATCACTTCCTGCCTGAGTCTCTCACTGCTCACTCATAGCTCTGGGCTCAGATTACAGTTGGCAGGGGAGGGAGAGAGGAGGAAACTGAGCATGCTCAAGCCCTAGTCCTGGAGGTTTATGTTAAAAACAGGAAGTCTGATACAGAAGTCCATGTGTACACAATAAAAGGAAAGAAATGCTGTGTTTCTTTTGACAGAGCAACATTACTTTGAGGGATTACTGGCATATTTATATAGACCTTTCTGACAAACCTTATTTAATTTTAGCCGTTCCTTCTCCTTCAATGGGAAGCCATCATAAGGATTCCAACAACAATGGAGCATTTTCTCTGTTAGGCTAATGACACCAAGGGCTGTGCCTTGGCTGATATGCTCCCATCCATAGATTAATTCTCTACCCCACTTGGTTAAAACAAATGCTTCTAGAGAATGCACAGGTTATACAGGGTGACTTGCCATTATGGAAATCCAATGAAACCTCAATTTTACATTCCCTGATTGTGCACTACTTTTTTTGAGGTCCTATCAGTGTGTAGAGACCTGCACGGGTCTGTAAATCCCGCACCCAACTCGTACTCGCTTTTCCCAAGCCTGACCCTAATTTGCTTACCCGACCTTTTCAACCCCATGGATTTTCACCCGGCCCACTCCCCACTATGTTCGAAAAATGTAGTAAAAATGTAATATGGGTGTTCTACTTAATTGGATTTGTGGTGCACAAGTTACCTCTTGAGTGTGTTCTACAGGAAAACATATGTTTTAGTCCTTAAATTACTGAAATGTGATGATAGGATCACACCAGAATCAGATTTGCATCATTTAGAATATGCATTATGTTTGTTTATATACAGCAGTTGTTCTGGGAATACATATTAGGAACAATACACTCCTTTTTTGACATCCTATATCATGGATTGTGTAATTTAGCAATGACATTTAACATTCACGTTTGTCCTAGGGCTCGTATCATTTTTTTGCTCCCAGTTTGATTTCATATTTTGGAAACCTAATCAGATTTCTCTTTCCATTCGAATAACCTGCTTACCCCCCGTGCTGGCTTAGATGAAAGTAACTCTGTATATTAAATTGATCCAGGACTAAAGCCTCTTTGAACTGTCCAATTCCCTTGGATTTCAAGTGGTCCACGTTGATTTTCTTTTTAATTCCCTCTTTCCCCAAGGAGCAGGGTAATTGACACTCTTTACAGATGGGGTAAGTGGTTTTCAGAACTGGATTAAAGTGACAACTTTAGTTTAAATTTCTTGACCTGTTTCCTGTTTTAGCAGATTAATATATAAAGCCCCGGGAGTTCCATTGATTTCATGTTTTTTTGTTCAGCATGGGAGTGGGTGAGAGGCTTTTGTCATTCTATAAACAAGTTTTATTCTCTTTAGAGATCAACAGGTGTCCACTGAGCTGTCCTAAGTGACATTGGTTCTCTATAAGATCTATTAAGGGGGGGATATACTTATCAAAATATCCACTGAAACATGTGATAAAAGGTGCACATTTTGCTTTATCCATAGTAACCAATGATATGTTTGCTTTCTGATGGATATCCAAACAAGAATACTAATAGGTTACTAGCTGATTGGTTGATGTGAGTTAATGGTTGTGCAAACCATGTAAGTACATATAAATACAATACCCCTTATGGTGGCCATAATGAGGCAGATTTAAGCTGCCATTTTAACCCCTTTGGACAGATTCACCAGTGTATCTTCCTGTATATGGGTGCCCTCCCATATACAGGCTGATGAAATCTGCCAATGGGTCGGTCAGCAGCTTATTGGCACTTGTATGCTGTGCTCAGATGGGCGTAACCAACCAATATCTGGCCAAAAATTGGGCAGATATTGATCAGACCGTTTTGAAAACACAGACGGGTCAAGAATCACATCAGCTCATTGATGTGGCCCTCACCCAAACAGCCTGTATCCCTGTCATTGTGATCTGGTTGTTTGGCCCTTGGACCAAATGACTGGATCAACCCAATATGACCCAAGTCAATGTATGGTGGCCTCAAGGCAGCAAACTAGTCATATATTGGTCAGGAAATGTGTATTTAAGATGTAATTCAGCAACAGCTGGAGAGCCAGCGCTATTTGTACAATACTATATTTACATTATCCAAATACTGAGGTAGCCAGTTGACTGTATTTTAACCAGAATCCTTTGCCAGAATGTCAGCAGAGATTTAGCTGTTTAACTTTTTGCCCTTTACAATGTAGACTTTTTGCCCTTCTGATACTTCTTTTATTTTAACACTAACAATAAAAGACTTTCAAACTTTTCAAATTAAACATGAATCCCAGATTCTTTTTTTTTTTTAATTAAAACATCCATACCTGTTATAAACTTGTTTAAAAATCTCAGCTGCCAGTCACATATTGCCTGCCCCTACTCTATGCCTTGGGCATAGAGGTAGGGCAGGCAAGTACTTTGACTTCTGCACTTCCTAGCTGTCACCAGGCCTGGATTTGTGCAAAGGCCACCAAGGCCCGGGTTTGGGTGGCAGGATTTTAGGGGGCGGCATGCTGCCCAACCATACCCACATTGTTTCAGAAACACTGGAGATGCACAGGAGATACAATAGTTTTTTTAAATTTCCCATGTGCCAATCCCCATTGTTCTGGTCCAGATGATGAACATTTGAGTGAATGAAAGAGAAGGAACAGGGTGATGAACAGCAGTGGGTCTAGGGGTGCCTGCTCTGTAAATCCTGCCGTGGATGTCACTGCGCACCCCACATTCCCCCTCCCTCCTCACCATCTAATTGTGAAGCCAGTGCATGGGCTTTGGCATCAGATGCCCTATTTTGGCAAATAAAGATTTTGGCATGATGCCAAACTTTCCTCCATTACAGTGTCCGCAAAATGGCTGCTGCCTGTTTCAGGAGATTGTGAATTCCAAGACTAAAAGAAACAAGATTTATATAATTTATATAGTGTGAGTGAAGTTTTATTTTGCTTGACTAACATCACGAAATAGGATTTGGAATTATTTCTTAGGGTGACAGGTCCCCTTTAAGGGGTTACATTGTTGATGAGAACCTCAATTGAAAACCCTTTCTTAATTATTTTCATTCTTCCTTGTTATATGAAGTGCCACTGTAAAACATGGAAATGTTTACTGTCAACACAAATGGCTTGTTTATCACTACTAACACATTCATGAAGTGCCAACATATGCTGCAGCTCTCACCATCTTGAGACACAAACTGTACTGGAATTCACCTTTAGTCACTTTTCCCTTACTCAGAGCCCCCGTCCTGCTGCATTTATTCATGTGGTCTGTTTAGGTTTTGGTGAGCTTTTACTGGTCTGATGCAGTTAGAGTAATGAGAGTGCATATCTAATTTTTTGCTGTGTTTTACAGGACCTGGAAAAACTTTGGCCGTGTTGTGACTGTATTTTTTCTTTTCCGTCCTGTGATTATTTGAAATTGGATGAATATAGACTTAGGGAAGTCTTAAAAACAAAGTTTTTAAAATTTTGGGCCTGCGGGTATTACCAAAAGGGAAGGCTTTAATTGTGTGTTCTTGTGAGATTGATAGGTTTTTGTTATTTTATTTATTTTAAGGGAAAGCTTAAGACCTCTGATGCCCTAATGAAAATATTGTGCATTTTTACTTTGGCAGGAACACTTTAACATGTATAATAGCTGCTCCATAGATTTATTCTGTGCATACAAAATAAAGGGTCACCATAATCACAATGCATTCTCCTTGTAGCAGGTACCAAATGGTGCAAGATCTTGGTTTATTTGGAATGTATATTTCTCTTGTTGTATGGCTAATGTATTGCACACTTTCACACAGCAGAACCCATCAGCTAATTTTGTGTGCGATAGAATGGTTTTGCATCTGTATCTGTCACATGGAAATCCCATTGACATTGAACCTGATGTCCCTGTTAAGTGACTTCTGCTAATTTGTCTTTGTTTTCAGGTAGCATTGACCAAGAGAGCTGATCCAGCTGATCTGAAATCTGTATTTTACAAGGTAAGTTTTTTTTTTTTTATTGTTGGACTCTAATGGCTTTCCCATCCATATTAGTCAGCATTACCTATAAAATTATTAAATCAAGCAGTCCAATGTACTGTCTGTATTTTCTATCCTATAACTGCTGGTTGGCCCTACTACCTATAGTATGTTAGAATAGCACACCTAAAGGCCCTTTAGAATGTACTAAAATTAAATATACAGTATCATATATTTTTACCATAAAACTGATTTGCTGCAGAGCTTTTATTAAAACAAAACTTTCACTATTCTTTGGAGATGGTTTGGTACTTTATATATAAACAACTACAAGAGGTCCTCTGCACTCAACCCATTATCAATATATTTAAGACAGCGACATTTTGTGCATACTGCTACTAAAAAATGCCTTACCCTTTAAACAAAACAGGGATTGTTTGTCCATATATTGCAATATATTCAAGCTGGCCAACTACGTCAAAGTCATCCCATATCTGGCCAGTCCTATGCTTAATTTTCATCTGATTCATTAAGAATTCAATTGCTTAATTATACATTTTACAAAGGGACTAAGTTTTACCTGCAACTTACTAGCTGCTTTCAAAGTAAACCTCCATACTTGGCTGCCCTTTTATTAGACATGAGTGGGATCACCTGACTATCACCCTTCCCAGCTATAGTCAGGTGATCCCACTCGTGTCTAATAAAAGGGCAGCCAAGTATGGAGGTTTACTTTGAAAGCAGCTAGTAAGTTGCAGGTAAAACTTAGTCCCTTTGTAAAATGTATAATTAAGCAATTGAATTCTTAATGAATCAGATGAAAATTAAGCGTAGGACTGGCCAGATATGGGATGACTTTGACGTAGTTGGCCAGCTTGAATATATTGCAATATATGGACAAACAATCCCTGTTTTGTTTAAAGGGTAAGGCATTTTTTAGTAGCAGTATGCACAAAATGTCGCTGTCTTAAATATATTGATAATGGGTTGAGTGCAGAGGACCTCTTGTAGTTGACTATATGTATTTTGTGGTCACACCCTCATTGCACCCCCGCCTAATGGTTTTAAAAAAATAGTGGTGAGCACAACTTTCCCTTGTTTACTTTATATATAAAATAAGCTTTGTGTATACTCTGTAATCTTTGAGTTTTTTAAAGTGGAAGCCCCAATTATTTTTGCTCACCTATATTGGAGCTGCTGTCCACTTTCCAAGGGTGGCCCTAACAATCCGATTAAAGCCCAATTATCGTATGCCTTAGGCGGACATATCAGGCAAAGATCCGCTTGTTTGACCTCACCAAACAAGTGGATCTTCTAGGGGCCGATTCACTAAGGGTCAAATATCGAGGGTTAATTAACCCTCGATATTCGACTAGGAATTGAAATACTTCGAATATCGAAGGATTTAGCGCAGATAGTTCGATCGAAGGATAATTCCTTCAATCAAACAATTAAATCCTTTGAATCGAACGAATCGAAGGATTTTAATCCAACGATCGAAGGAATATCCTTCGATCAAAAAAAGTTAGCCAAGCCTATGGGGACCTTCCCCATAGGCTAACATTGACTTCGGTAGCTTTTAGATGGCGAACTATGGGGTCAAAGTATTTTTTAAAGAGACAGTACTTCGACTATCGAATGGTCGAATAGTCGAATGATTTTTACTTCGAATCCTTCGATTCAAAGTCGATGGTCGAAGTAGCCCAAAAAAAACTTCGAAATTCTTCACTCGAAGTTAGTGAATCGGCCCCCTAGTGTTACCAAACTCCTTTCTTCACAAACGGTAGGCTAGAGCAAAACTGAAGTATCACGACAAAAATTATTTAATTAAAAAATTTATTTTTAGGGCATTTCACAAAAGAGTAAGTAGCCTTTGATTAATTGCCCTCGAAGGCACAAAATTCACAAGGCTTGTTTTTTATATGATTACTCTTTAAAAAACAACTTTATTTTTGTTGTGATGGTCTAGTTTTGTGTCGTCCTGCTGTTTTTGAAGAAGAGTGTATGGTTGTGAAATACCTCAGTGACTTCTAATATGTTTGTTTTACTAAAGGGGGCATTATACCTTATTGACATTAGCGAAAAAAGGTGCTCAATTCCAAAACATTTTCTTTGGCATGATATAGGTATACGATCCATAATCCAGAGACCCGTTATCCAGAAAGCTTTGAATTACAGAAAGCCATCTGCTATAGCACCCATCTTAAGCAAATAATTCTAATTTTTAAAAGCAGTTTCCTTTTTCTCTGTCAAAATAGAGCAGTACCTTGTACTTAATCCTAGCTAAGCTGCATAAATCCGTATTAGTGACAAAACTATCCTATTGATTTTATTGCATGTTAAATGATCTTTAGTAGACTCAAGGTCTGCTGCATCAAATTGGTGAAAGAACCCTTGTCTATTCTGTATGATCGTTCTACCTGTATAGTGATTTTTGGAAGAGAAAGAATATAGTCTGAAAATCATCACATAGGGCACTGACTTGCAGCAATGAAGTTGTGATGCCATGATAAAATTGCATTTTTCTCTTTTGCCTACAGTATGCAAGCGTGGAAAAAAATGGGGATTATTTCATGTCTCCACTTGACTTTGTCCGACGTTACCTGAACCTCACTGGAGAGGGTGAAACTAATCCAAAAACTCTGCAGCTTCTGGCTGGGGTGGTGGACCAAACCAAAGATGGGTGAGACCATGTTGCTTTGTTGCACCTTAATGCAAGTCTTTTTCTTGTTATCCTGGTATGGGATCCAGTATCTGGAAAACCATTATCCAGAAAGCTCTGAAATTTTGGTAAGGGTGCCTCCCATAGACTCCATTTTATCCAAATAATCGAAATTCTTAACAATGATTTCTTTTTTCTCTGTAATAATAAAACAGTACCTTGTACTTGATCCAAACTAAAATATAATTAATCCTTATTGGAGGCATAGCAATCCTATTGGGTTTATTTAATCATTATAAATGATTTTCTAGTAGACTTTGGGTATGAAGTTCCAAGCTACAGAAAACCTTAGGTCCCAAACATTCTGGATAATAGGTCCCATATTTTGTACATTTTTTCAACCCCCCAAGGTGACAAGATGGAACATGTACTATTTTGTTGCAGACATTTTTATATCTGTCACTGTTGTAGATATGGTTTAAGAAAAAAAAACAAAAGTAATACTACAATCCCACTTTGCATTTAAAAAGTTGCAGCTACAGATCAAACTGTTATTTTTTTTTTTTTGCTAATTAAATTATATTTTAAGACAGGTTATTCGTGCACCCAGAACAAGCCAACATTCCCTTCTGAATCTGCTTGCAACCAAACTGATTCCATTTTAACACATGCATTATTTCCCCTAGTCCTCTATTCAGCTGCCACGGGGTGGATCATTACTGGATAACTGGGCATACCTCTTGGCAAAACATCTGCTTCTTTGGCCATTACATCAAAGAAACCTTGATTCTTGATTCACTGGGGTTGCCAGTAGGTTATACCCCCCCCCCTCTGAGACTAGAATATGTTTTTTTTTCCCTGGGCATGAGCTAAAAACTAGCACAGTGCCACCATCTTATCATTCCCAGGTGCCCTTCCAGATCTGCTTCGCTAGGGACTAACCAAAAAGATTTATTTCAGTTGGGCTTGACTGCCAGATAGGATTTTTATTTTATTTACTAGTTATATCAAACGACATCCCTGTATTTATTTATTATAGGCCAATATCCTGCTCTTTTGTGCAAGGCTATTGATTCTTGTAAAGCATCATGAGCTTTACTAGTATTCTCCATTTTGTAAATAATACAATCCAGAGAAAATAGGGGAAAAATATATTATTTATAGCACATTTCTCTAAACATTTATATGCACTCATACCTAATCTTTACAGAGTGGGGGGAAAAAGATTTATTCTTACTCTGTCTTGCATACTCTGTATATGGGAACACCTGTTTACACACATGAAAAGGCTTCATTTTAAGTAGTATGTTCGAGTTCATATTTAAATTTTATTTAATGACACCTAATGATGTGCAATCAAGGGTTACACTAATCCAGAGAGAAGAAGCGTTGCCACGGAAACTGCCCTTATGCGGCCCTGGGTTTAGGAGATGGGGGCTGTACCGCAGACATTATTTCAGCTCCTTTAAACACAAAGAACCACACATGTAATTGACTGTGTAAAATTGCTGCTCAGTTACTTTATTGTGTGGGTCATAATTTAAGTAAATGAATACGTCACTGTTATTAGAGAGTAAATCTGTTATGATTTACTGGCAGGCAGACCTATGTAGAGAGCAGAATACAATAAGAAGAAAATAGCTGGTTTAATTAACTTGTAAAAATTGGGTTAATTTAAATGCAGCTGCTGTAGCAGATCCTCCAGTTGTCCCTTTAGTGATCTGATTAAAACTACATATTAATACACAGGATTTCATTTAATAAAGCTCTCCAGGCCTCAGATTTTATTATTATCACTGTTTGTTGATCAGTCTTCAAATCCTCATGTTAACAATGCTATTTATTCTGAAAATTACAGTATTTGTATCCATGTGCTTTATAACATCAATAAGCCCACATTCATAGTCCGTATTATTGTAGAGTAAAATATCAATTGCAAATATTTAGCACTGATATTTGGGATAAGAATGCCATACACAGACCTAGAGAAAAACATTGCCATTCTGCATGTTATGGGTAATTATATGAACTAAACATTAATGTAAAAACAGTAATTATTAGCATAGCAACTGGCCTATAGCATAATGTCTTTGCAGATATAATATTGAGTGTTGTGCTATGCTGATTTTAACAGATATTTATGTGCTTGTAATTTGAATTACAGTAGAACCCCCATTTTACGTTTTTCAGGGGACCAGGAAAAAAAGGATGTAAAATCTGGGAAAATGTAAAATCAGGGAAATGTGTTAAAGTAACTTTTTCTTCAAGTACTGAAAGTATATAAACTCAGGAGACCATTTTACTTTGAGATAAAAAAAACAGTTTTTAGTTACATCAGGACAAAATGTTGATGTAAAATTCAGGAAAACGTTACTTTAAATCAGGGAAATGCACACATTGAAATGCATTCTAAATTGGTGGCACCACAAATAAAAAATGCAAAATGCGGGAAAATTAAAATCAGGGGACTTACATTTGAGATTTCATTGTTTATTGTGCTACATTTTACAAGCTCTATCTAGTAATTTACATGTTTTGCTGTATTTACTGAAATCCATAAATAACCCCCTTCCTAATCATGTTTTTTGAAATGTAGGGGATGTTCCCTATTTAATGATTTAGGGAGTCATTCATGTTCTTGGTGTTGTGGCAAGAGCAAGAAAACGTATGGGCTCAAAAGCTTGCCCCTTAGTCCTCATTCCCTAAGCACTTGTGCCCTCCTGTGTGCTACGCTCTGAGCACCGGATGAAAAATCCACCTCTCATGATGCACAGTTTAGCCCTGTCCGTAAAGCCTTCTTTAGGGCTGACCATAAGGACATAAGGCCAATGCGTCTCTGAATGAGACACTTTGTGCCTATCTCTGACCTCTATAGTTTGGAGTGCTGCTTAACCAAAACAGAGCACAGCTTCTATTTACACAATGCCCCACACAGACTCCTATTTTACCATAAATAATGAATATGAATGCATATAGCGCTGTATATAGACCACATTGCTTCCCTGCTGCATATTTGCCTTTATATGTATAAGCCGGAACTCCTCAAATCTTCATTGACCCCAATGGAGAAGGGGAGAAATATGGCACCTCTTATACATGTATAGATACAAAAACATAGAAGCAATGATGCACACTAAATTTATGTCCTCGCGCTTCCGTGAGAAAATGCATAGAAAATGTTGTGTTTTAGGGACATTATGCAAAGTTAGTAAAAAAAAAAAAAATGGCACTTGTCACACTGGGACCAGGTTCTTCACATAATATACAGAAACCTTGTTTTCTTCGTAATAATAAAACAGTACCTTGTGCTTGATTCTAAGTAGCCATGAATCCATATTGATGGCAAAACTATTCTACTGGGTTTAACATTTAAATTATTTTAAGTAGACTTAGGGGGTTATTTACTGAATTTATCTGGTCCGGCTTTTTAGGGTTTTTTTTGGCAATCAGAGCGCTTCGTATTTAGAAGTCGCCTAAAGTTGCCTTGCGAAGAAACTTGGGAAACTTCGGAAAGCGAAGCGCTTAGAATGCCATCCAGCCGGCAATTTAGATTCTAGCCGACGGGAAGGCTGTTCGGGGACATTACTCGCCCCGAAAAGAGCCGATTAGTCACCGGGCGACTAAATCTCCCCGAATCTCCACGTGTGTCTCTGCCCTAAAGGTCTCTTATATATTACCTGACCTTCTGCTCTGTCTTAGGCATAGGTTCAGGGCAAGCAATTAATTTTACTTTTCATTCTGCACTTCCTAGATTTTACTGCACTCCCCAAATTCCCCTGCTTTCCTTACCATCTAATTGTGAATCCAGTAGGGATGCACTGAATCCAGGATGCAGTTCGGTATTCGGCCAGGATTCGGCCTTTTTTAGTAGGATTCCGATTTGGCCGAATCCATGTGCCTGGCTGAACCGAAAGCTGAATCCTTAAAATCATGTGACTTTTCGTCACAAAACAAGGAAGTAAATACATTTTTAGCCACTCACTTCTCGTGCGGCTCTCTTTTTCCCTCACTGATTTGTATATGCAAATTAGGGTTCTGGATTTGGTTTGGTATTGGGCCGAATCTTTCACAAAGGATTCGGGGGTTCAGCATCCAGTGCATAGACATGGGTATTAGGTGCCCCATTCTGGATGATGCAGAGCTTGACTTAAGTGTCACCAAAATGGCACCTGCCTGTCTTCTGTGATTGTGAATTTCAAGACCAATAAACACAAGATTTCAATCATTTTTATAGTGTAAGTGAAATTTATTTTGCTTAACTAATCTTATAAAATAGGATTTGGAAATTTCTTAAAGTGACAGGTCCCCTTTCAGCAGTGTATATAGTATGACAATTCCCACATTACCAGGCATATTTTATATAGTGAATAAAGAACCCCTTAAAACCCTTAAAATACATTTATCTCAATCTTACAAAGTGGCTGATTTATTTATGTTCCGAATTACTCAAAATCAGCATAAAGCAGTAAATATTGTTCAGGGAAAAAATATTCAGTGTATTATGTTTAAGTATTTGTTGTATACACTGAAATGGTTTTTCATTTCTACTTGCAATTTACATTGAGAATTACATTTTTGGAAAGGTTTTAGAACTCTGAGGCAGCAGGGAGCTTTAACACTTGAACACCCCACACTGCAAAATGGTGTTCGACTGCTCAAAGCATTTAAATGCATTCTGCCGAATCAGCTCTTTTTTGTTCACTTTGATGAATTGGTCAGTTCATCAACAATTTCATCAGGAAAGTGGTTTATAAATGGAATAAAATTTGAACTGATTACTGAGTGTTAAATTTTAGTAAATTGACCCCACAGGGTCGATGAAAAAGCAGCAGTTTTTTTATACCTGTTATCCAGAATGCTAGGGACCTGGGGTTTTCCTGATCTTTCGGGAATTTGAATGTTGATACCTTCAGTCTTCTAGAAAATCATGTAAACGTTAAAGGAGAAGGAAAGCTAGCAAAGCAATCGATTAACCACAATAGTGCAAACTATAACACTATTTATTCTGTAGAATACTTTACCATACCTGAGTAAACAGCTCTAGAAGCTCTCTGTTTGTTTAGGGTAGCCGCTGCCATATTAGCTTGGTGTGACATCACATCTGGCCAGAGTTTCCCTGCTCACTCATAGCTTTGGGCTCAGATTACAGCAGGGAGGGGAGGAGGGAGGGGGAGAGGAGCAAACTGAGCATGCTGAAGCCCTGCCCTGGAGGTTTAAGCTGAAAACAGGAAGTCTGATACAGAAGCCCATATATACACAATAGAAGGAAATAAATGCTGTGTTTCTTTTGACAGGACTCAGAGCAGCATTACTTTGAGGGATTACTGGTGTATTTATATAGACCTTTCTGATAAAGCTTACTTAAGTTTTAGCTTTTCCTTCTCCTTTAAATAAAGCCAATTGGCCATTTACTGTTTTATTATTACAGAGAAAAAAAAATTAAAATTTGGATTATTTGGGTAAAATGGATTCTATGGGAAACACGTTCCATAATTTGGAGTTTTCTGGCTAACAGGTTTCCGGATAACGTATACCATACCTGTATTAACAACTACAATTTTTTTTCTCACAATCTTTCCTCCACCTGAGGTGCATCTAGGTTCAAGACAAACTACGGGGCATCTAGGTTTCGAGACAAAGTAACTTTTTCAAAATTCTATTTCTAAATCCTCCCACCCAATGACCAGAATCTCAGGAAACCATAACAATATTGCAGAAGAACTTAGAGTGCAACATATAGGCTTCATATTGTGCAAAATATTATATTTTAGACTAAATTTAAATATTACATCAGGCACCACAATGGCACAACTTATTTGTGTTTAACTTCATGAGTAAAGTGCATTGTCGCTAGCAGTGACAGGGTCTTCATATTCTACCTCATACCTGTGTCCGCCTGAGTTCATTACCTCCTGTTCTGCTTGACCTCCTCAATTCAATTGCTTTGGGCTGCGGTACCTTCTCTTGAGGTTATAACAACCCCTTGTCTTTGAACATAATGGCCGTGCATTTTAATATAATAAACATGGCTCATTTGATTTTCTGTGTGGTGCATTTTAATTTCCTCAAGATGAAAAATGACAAAGTTCACTTCTTTTATTAAAGCTATAATGTAAAACTGGATTCATGATCACAAATGGGCGTGCCTACACAATGTAAAGCAACAGTAACATTTGGAGAATGACATTTTATGTTTGTATATATATACATGAACATATTTGCAGCTTAATTACTCCTTTTCCTGTTTTATTGGTATGAGATCTGATATCCAGAAACCACCATTCCAGAAAGCTTCAAACTAATTCCTTTTTAGTTTATCAAACTATTTATAGTCATTCTAGATTAGGGCTGCACCAAATCCAGGATTCGGTTCAGGATTCGGGCTGCCTTTTTGTGCAGAATTCAGCCGAATCCTTCTGCTCGGCGGAACCGAATCCAAATCCTAATTTGCATATGCAAATTAGGGATGTGGAGGGAAATCCCGTGACTTTTTGTCACAAAACAAGTAAGTAAAAAATGGTTTCCCTTTCTCACCCGTAATTTACAGATGCAAATTAGGATTCGGATTCAGTTCGGTATTTGGCCGAATCTTTCGTGAAGGATTCGGGGGTTCTGCCGAATCCAAAATAGTGGATTCGGTGCATCCCTATTCTAGATAAAGGATTGCAAACCTCAGGTAACTGTATTCAAGGGGATGGCCTTCAAGGGACCTGTGTCAATTCATGTAGAATAAAAGGCAACATGGAGGATTGTGTTAGTTTTTTGCAGTTTGCACCCTGCCTTCCATGTCTTAAACAACCCCTTATATCTCATGGGTGTTAGTAAAAATAAACACTGAGCAAGTGTATTTCACCCTGAAGTGGTAAGTGAAATTCCATAAGCCTCCTAGAATGCTTCAAGTTGGCATATGTCCTGCTGTGGGTCCCCAGACATGGATGACATGCACAATGTAAACACAAGACTCCTGTCTTCCCATGGGATTTGTAGCTATGTAAAATAAAGGTAAGCTTAGTTTGAATATAGATGTGCTAGGTTTGTTGGGAAATTGTGAAAATGAAGGGTAATTTCGACCAAGGTCTCAAAAAGATCACTTAAGTCTAAAACCAGAACTTCAGCTTTCTCATATGTTTCAAAGGATGCTCCTTAGCTACCCTTGTTTATGTTTATGGTGGCTGCATGAAGCTCATGTTGGTTTTAGCCTTGAATATTAGTGCAGAAGAGAGAATCCAGAACCCTATCACGTTTCACTCTAATGGCAATTTCCAAGGCTACTCCTCAAAGTCCATTCACCAAGCCATATATGAAGGATGTCCTTGTCCCAGCTAAGTCAACAGCCTGTTCCACTTTTATGTTGGATTACCACAAAGCTACAGTGCATACATTGTTTCGTGCAGATGTTTTTAGAAAAAAGAGGTCAGCCAATGTCCGACGTAGAGATTAATGTTTCTTTTGCCTGTTTCCCTCATCCCAGTTATTGATTAGTGTAAATGTCTAGGTTTTAATGTAAACAATTGTTGTAGTTAATGGTGGTGCCCCGGGGGCTTTGTCTGCGAGTCCTTCCTTTACCTACCTCAAGCTCCATCTCGTACGCTATTCTCAACACAAAGCTCAGTTGTTCTAACTAGCAGGTGCTGTATAGTGCCACATAGGGTAACAGTCCGCCCTCTGTGTGCTGAAAGAGGTGGCCATCTGACTTGCTTATGTTTGTAAAAGGTTATATTTAATGCTGAGCTTTTATAAGCGGGTATAGTCAAATATTCAAGCCCTATTCCCTTGTTTCTAAAAGCAGCAATTTATGATTCTGTATGGCCAAGATTCAAGGTAACATTGTAAGACACCAATCAACCACAGGGGTCCAAGATTTTTTCTGCATCCTCCTGTTTACATGAATCAATTCATTAGCAGAATGATTGAGTAAGCTAAGTAAGACAAACCAAATGACATAGTCATTTTTAATGTGTCATTTAATGAATATTTTTAGTACTAGAAACGTGCTCGGCACTAATTAGACATGTGAGTTATTACAAATGGAATTTTGAAATGCTTATATACCCAGTTGTGTGTGTTGAATGCTAAATGGGGGGGGGGGGGTTGAGTGGACATTATTATACCAGTAACATGGGATAAATATCCAGTCTGGAAATTTGTTTGCCAATAGTTTGAGGTCTAAATGTTTCATATCCCTACTTCCAGCCATATGTTGGCAATTGCAATCACGGGGCAACGAATATGTCCCCAATTAATTGCAACACAGATGCCTGCTTATACTGTCTTCCTAATAGAGGAATATTGACTGGGGACATAAATGTGCAAGACATTAGAAAGTGGGTCCCTATAGCAGCCAGATTTTCCCTCCAAAGAAACAAAAACAAGAATAATTTTAAAAATTGAATTTTTTCTGTGTAGTAATAAAACCGTACCTTGTACTTGCTCCAAACTATGATATAATTAATCCTTATCGGAAGCAAAACCAGACTATTTGGTTTATTTAGGGGGTTATTTAGTAAATCTTGAATTTTTTTTTTATTCTTGTCAACGTTTTTTGAGTAAAACCTCAAATTTTTAAAATAAAAAATATAAAAAAAAAAATAAAACTCAAATTTTTATAGATTTATTATACCCAAAGTCTGAATCGGAGAATCCGCCGTCTCAAACCTGCCGAGGTCATGTAGAAGTCAATGGCAGATGTCCCTTTTACAATTTGAAGCTATCATGATCTGTGCTGGAAAAATTGAGGAATTTCGGGTGATAACCTGAAAAAAATCGAGCGTCAAATCTGAAAAATTTGTATGACGAGTTTTTGCTTGATCCAACTTTTATTTTACTGATAAATAAGATAAAATCGTGGTTGGGAGTTTGGTCTTATAAAAAGATGAGATAAATTTGAGTTTTAGTAAATAACCTCCTTAATGTTTAAATAATTTTCAGTTACATTTAATTCTTTGCTGCTTTTGTGTTTTCTGTTGCTTATAAGTAAAATTCTATTTTTATTTATTTTAGATTAATCTCATTTCAAGAATTTGTCGCCTTTGAATCCGTCCTGTGCGCTCCCGATGCCTTGTTTATGGTCGCTTTTCAGCTCTTTGACAAAACCGGGAAAGGAGAAGTAACTTTTGGTAAGAACCCTACAGATTATTTGAAGAGGAATTCAACTTCTGGTATTCATTTGCTTCTTTTTCTGTACTTAAGTTGCAGAACCCTTCTAAAAAGGGTGTTAACAAAAACTGTGTTAACAAACTGCAGCATTGGATTTTTGTCTTAATACTACTTGTTTTATTACATAACAAACACTAAAGATATTAAGCCATATTAAAGAAATGGATTTCAGTGGTAAATTAACACGTATGTAGTGTGTAAGTATGATAAATGTGTACATTGTAGTGGTAGATTATACGGTACTTCTTTGGTGACATTATTGTATATGGAGGACCATCTATTTTACTGTATGCAAAGCAGAGTCCAATGTAATTTTAGTGGCTGGAATAATGCAGAAACACATTTTTTTTAAGAACAGACAGTTGAAATGACACCCCCCCACACACACACATATACACACACACTGGTTGGGATTGCTTTAGCAGTGCTTATTGCCTTGGCAATTCTATATCGTTGTGCAACATCTACTTGCCAGACTAAAATGTGTGGAGCCCAGACTGCAGGCCAGTTATGAGCAAAATTTAGAGAGAATGCCCAATTGTGCTTTTAGATATTCCTGGAGTTTGAGACTCGTGAAAGCCTATGGCACACATTGCATATTCTCTACTGGCATAAGACCACCTGTGCAAAAAACACAGTTTCAGCCAATCATCCAGATTTGATTTCTGGCCTAAATCTGCTCTGTGTGAAAACTAACAAGAGGATTCCACCTTGCCAATGGGCATATATATATATATATATATATATATATATATATATATATATATATATACATATATATATATATATATATATATATATATATATATTTTGAACCGAAACCTAGATTTGGTGCATCCCTCATCTAGAATGACTATAAATAGTTTGATAAAATAAAAAGGAATAAGTTTGAAGCTTTCTGGAATGGTGGTTTCGGGATATCAGATCCCATACCAATAAAACAGGAAAAGGAGTAATTAAGCTGCAAATATTTTCATGTGTGTGTGTGTATATATATATATATATATATATATATATATATATATATATATATATATATATATATATATATATATATATATATATATATATATATATATATATACAAACATAAAATGTAATTCTCCAAATGTTACTGTTACTTTGCATTGTGTAGGCACGCCCATTTGTGATCATGAATCCAGTTTTACATTATAGCTTTAATAAAAGAAGTGAACTTTTAGTAGTTTTTCATCTTGAGGAAATTAAAATGCACCACACAGAAAATCAAATGACCCATGTTTATTATATTATATATATCATTTTTACCTCTGTGACCTTTGGCTAATACAACTGAATAAGTTCAATGGAAACATTATGATTGAACGTATGTGACTGTACTACTCTTAAGTGTTTAAATGCTAGGGAATTCCCTACCCCTCAAGTTGAACTGAAGAAGTCAGTGATGAAACATTTTTTTTTTTTTTTTTTAAACTTGCAATTTTATTGTGAAACAGCAAGAGTCAAAGTGTACATATTGGGAAAATATACACAAGTCAATAATACTTACGACATAGTCAGCTAGTACCATCTCAAGCAATTTACACAAAGAAACAAAAGAATGAAAGGAAAGAACAGAAAAGAAAAATCATGATAAAACAGGAGAAAGTAAAATAAAATAAAATAAAATGAATCGTACATGGTATACGGATAGTCTCCCAGATCATGAAGTAAACTTGTAAGGAGTAAAAACAGTCAGGATAACAGGCTAACTGCATGAGTCGTAAACACCTTTACAATAGTTGCACAGATTGCCAGTCATCCCAAATTTGCGCACATCAGTTTTGGCTTCCGGTGTCCCCGCTGCCAACCGCTCCATAGACTCCCTATTGTCTAGCTGCTTGAGCAAGTGCTGAATGGTAGGAGTCTCTGACTGCTTCCAGGTTTGTGCTATCAGAGTAGCCGCAGCATTGAATACATGAAATAGAAGCTTACGGTTCAGTCCAGCAAGATGTGGAGGAAAAAGTTGAAGAAGGGCTAACTGGGGCTGAAAAGATAGTGTATAGCCCAATCTCGTCTTCAGGAGGTCAAAAATTGCAGACCAAAATGGTCTAACAGGGCATTGCCACCACATGTGCAAGAACGTTCCGCGTCGCCCACATTGTCGCCAACATTGTGGGGAGTACCGTGGATTCATGGAAGCAATACGCTGTGGGGTGAGGTACCACCTGTGTGTAATTTTGGTGTGCGTTTCTATATGATTAGTGCAGCTGGTGGCACCCTTAGTAGCAGCTAAAACCTTACCCCATTGTTGCGGAGAGATTTGAAGTTGGAGCTCATCCTCCCATTTCAGCATATATGAAAATTTAAATTCTTCAGGCAGCTGGAGTTGTTGCCGATAGCAATCCGAAATAATACCTTTACCGTTCCACGATTTACCACATAAATGTGTCATTCCAGTATTGTAACTTGTGTCCGCAGCTGTTGAGGAATGAGAACGCAACAAATGAGATATTTGCAGGTATGCAGGTATGTGACCATCCAAAACCAGCAACCAAATCTTCAAACCGTTTCATCGTAGAGGCAAGGTACAACTGACCGATATTATAAATCCCACAAAGCTCCCAAGAACGAAGATTTACAGTAGGAATAATATATTTCAATGCTGCAATAGGAGTCAAAGAAGATGGAAACGTCTTAATCCTAAGCTTGTTAGTCATAATGTCCCACAAATGCAGGGAGAGCTGAGTGGTTGGCAGCAGGGTGACGGTTGAAGGCCTATTGTGCTTAGGAAGCCAAAACAGCTGGACCAAATTTTTATCTGCGGCAAAGCCGGTTTCCAAATCCACCCAGTCTCGCAAACCTGGGGGGGAATGTGCACGGACCACAGTTTCCAGTATGGTAGCTAAGTGGTACATTTTGATATTAGGAATTCCCAATCCTCCAACATTTTTAGCGTACTGTGAGCAACGGAAGGCTATACGCGGGGGCTTATTTGCCCATATATATTTATTGATGACACGTTGCATAGCAGGGTTAAAGGACCAGTAACGTCAAAAATTTTTACAAAATAATTCGTTAGAATACAACAAAAAAACACCAACACAAATTAAAATTTAAAATAGCAAAGCCTTTATTAAGAAATAACTTACAGAAACTCCACTTCCTGTCCTCTTCATAAACGGCGAAAAGGCGACCATCCATCTGCAGCGCTCGATTTCTCCTCCTGGCTATACACTGACAGCGTGTCCTCTGCCCGATCGCCTTCTCCAGCTCTTCTTCATCCAGCAGCAGTATGAAGGCGATGTCTCCTGCTCCTCCGCTCCAGGAATGCAGCCCTGACTGCCGACCCTGTGCCCACTCCGTCACTGTCAAGGCAGCTGAAACAAAGCAGCCGCAAAAGAATGCGTCCAACACTGAGCCGGCAACCCCAGCAGGACGAGCTTCTTATGGTGAGCCGTGCTGCTCCCCGCCTGCAGCTGCTGCTGTTCCCTCTGTCAAACTGCTGTTGGGCTGCTGAAGGCTGAATCGTGAAACGGCAGGATTTGGGGGGGACAGCCTTTCGCCCTGGAGCGGTGCAGACGCAGCCTCCTAATACACTCAATGCGGACCTGCCGGGGTTGTATGATTTACTTTTATTTACTCTTCCTGCCGGCTCAGTGTTGGACGCATTCTTTTGCGGCTGCTTTGTTTCAGCTGCCTTGACAGTGATGGAGTGGGCAAGGGGTCGGCAGTCAGGGCTGCATTCCTGGAGCGGAGGAGCGGGAGACATCGCCTTCATACTGCTGTTGGATGAAGAAGAGCTGGAGAAGGCGATCGGGCAGAGGACACGCTGTCAGTGTATAGCCAGGAGGAGAAATCGAGCGCTGCAGATGGATGGTCGCCTTTTCGCCGCTTATGAAGAGGACAGGAAGTGGAGTTTCTGTAAGTTATTTCTTAATAAAGGCTTTGCTATTTTAAATTTTAATTTGTGTTGGTGTTTTTTTTTTGTTGTATTCTAACGAATTATTTTGTAAAAATGACGTTACTGGTCCTTTAAAATGTGAGGGAAGTGTTATATGAAGCGTTCTAAACAGGTAAAGTATTTTAGGGAGGATGGTCATTTTGATTGACACAATTCTACCTAGCCAAGACACAGATTCCCCCTTCCAGCGAAGGCATTCAGCCTCTACCAGTCTAAGAAGTGGCTGACAATTTAATTTGTAGATATTGGCAGGGTCCCTGGGGAGTTTCAAGCCTAGGTAATGCAAGTAAGAATCTCTCCATTCAAACTCATATTCTTGTTTAAGCCTTTGCAAGGAAAGATGTGGGATGTTAAATGGAAGGGCCTGGGATTTAGACTGATTGATTTTAAACCAGGAAACTGATTGGAACTGCAAGATTTCCTTGAATACATTAGGAAGTGAAATCGGGACATTCCTAAGAGTGAGCAATATATCGTCGGCGAATAGCCCTATTTTATGTTGGTCAGCCGGGGTGGATATCCCCATGATATCTGGGTTTTCCCTAATTTTAGAGGCCAAGGGTTCGACCATCAAAGCAAATATAAGGGGGGACAAGGGACACCCCTGCCTTGTACCATTCGATATCTGGAAGGCGTCCGATAGGGCCCCCGCCGTGGATACTCTAGCAGAGGGGTTAGTGTACAAAGGGTGAGTGATGAAACATTTTCAAGGAAATTGCTTTACACTTGTTTATGCTAGATCCTGTTTCCAAACCTCGGACAAGTTCAAGAAACTTGTCCCAGTGCATGTTCTTTATCTTTGGATATTGAGTTTGGAATGTTTCCTTGTCTTGACCACCATATCCCAGTTCATTAAGCATTCTAAATTTCATCTATGTTTAGATAGAGTTCAGAGGTATAACACATGTTTAACTGCTCAATGGTGGTCTGTACAATTTTGGGGGGGAAAATGGGCCGGGTATCCTTTTATATACCACTTTCAGTGTGCCACAACTATGAGATATTGTAACGAGGGAAAGGTAGGTGCTGTATATTTATGCATCTGTATAGGATTACCCTATGTGGCATGTAGAAATCCCAAGATCAGAATTTTCCTGTCTTACATATACATACAAAGTAACTTGGATTGTAAAAAGACAATGTCCATCAAGTTCAACATTTTATGTCTAAAGGAAACCTAAATGCTGGGCCATAAAAATCCTTTGAAGCATAAAATGTAGGTCATAAACCCCAACTAGACAGAGCAAGTAACTGTAATCATCAGCTACCATGAAATGTGCCACATGTCCTCAGCAGTTAATCAACAATGCTCTGCTTTCATTTGGTTTCTGGATCAGGTACTTGCTGCACTAAGTATTGATTTCAAAATGTACCAACAAGATATCACAAACAACAATTTCCAGTAAAATCTGGATCTGTGACTGTAAATCATTTGGAAAGTGTACTATCAACTATGCACTGTAGAGAAAAGGCACAGAAGACTTCCACTTAGTATATTGTACATTATATATATATATATATATATATATATATATATATATATATATATATATATATATATATATATATATATATATATATTATATATTATATATTTAATTAATTATATATCAACTGGGAGCCAACAGTATCCATGTCCTCTGGCTGGCATGGTCATGGCCCCACTACCTGCATACTTTTGTCTCCAAAGAAAAAAAAAAACTATCTTCATCTCTGTGCACAAGCAAGCACACTTCAAAAACTATAGTTTTAATCATGGACGGTACTTCCAGATTCTTCCTTTCCTGCCCACTCTAGCCCTCTAGATTGCTGCTCATAGGACTTGTTGCTATTCCTAGTGCCGTTTAAAAGAAGAAAGATTATTCATAATGTGTAGTCTTGTAAGGGCTTTTACAGTAAACGAAACAAAGGCAGTATATTTGCAGTGGCAGACATGGTGGCCATTAAAATCCATATGCTTTCTAGGTAAATAAGGTAATTGTAGGCATATTTGGTACCACAAAATTTAGAAGCCCAGTTGCATTCCTATTAATATTATATAATTTTGAGTCAATCTTAGAAACCTAGGATCTAGTGATGTGCAGGTTGACCCCGAAACCCACGGGTTGACAACCTGTTGGGCAGGTGTGGGTTGAAATTTGGCCAAGCATTGCTGGTTAGGGATGGGTGCAGGTCAGACTGGGGAAGTACACCTCTTCACTGCTCCCACAGATTCCCTGTTTTGGAACCAGAGGCGCACACAGAAATAATGGACCGAGCGAGAATATGCAGATATGGTGCGGGTCCTACAATGGCAAATTTTCCAATTTAGGATTGGATGAAGGTTAATGATTTGCAAGTAGGGTGTGGGTTAAGTTTTTTTTTTTCCTGAACTGCATGTCACTAGTAGAAACCACTTATTTTAGTTAAGATTTAAAGGAAAACTATACCCCCAAAATGAATATTTAAGCAACAGATAGTTTATATCAAATTGAATGACATATTAAAGAATCTTACCAAACTATATATTTACATAAATATTGCCCTTTTACATCTCTTGTCTTGAACCACCATTTCGTGACTCTATCTGTGCTGCCTCAGAGATCACCTGACCAGAAATACTACAACACTAACTGTAACAGGAAGAAGTGAGGAAGCAAAAGGCAGAACTCTGTCTGTTAATTGGCTCATGTGACCTTACATGTGGTTTGTATGTGTGCACAGTGAATTGTACGATCTCAGGGGGCGGCCCTTATTTTTTAAAATGGCAATTTTCTATTTATGATTACCCAATGGCACATACTACTAAAAAAGTATATTATTATGATAATGGTTCATTTACATGAAGCAGGGTTTTACACATGAGCTGTTTTACTCAGTATCTTTTAATAGAGACCTACATTGTTTGGTGGGTATAGTTTTCCTTTAATTTGTTTGGCATTTTGAAGTAGAAAAGACATTTACCCATTTTACATTCTTCATATTCTTTGCTTTCTAAATATATGGTTTAGGGGCATGAATTGTCTGTCATGAAAATCAGAATGCACTCTTGTGTATTGTGGTTTCTAGAAGCTACACAAAATAGAAGTGTCTTTGTGCTTAAGAGCATGTGTGATATATAGTTCTGTTTATTTGTTTTGATATAAAAAATAATTAACAGATAATTAGCTATGTTTTCAGTGGAATGGCTACTTTTACAGAATATATGCGCAGCTTCCTTCTCCCTTATATAGGAATGACTTCCTTCTCCCTTGCTTTGTACTGCACTACGTCTCTCGTCCACTACTTTTTCAGGTCTACCTGGAACACATTGGAAATACAAAAGTTTTTAAAAAAATATTTCAGTGAAATGCGATTGTTGAAGCCTTCTGTCCAAAGTCAGAGCATAATTCCTACTTTACAAAGCCAGAGGCCTTTGAAATTATGTAGGATGGCGTGCACAAAGATGGCTGACTAATCCCTTACTGTGGGCTATAATATTTAATTTTGTTTATCTTACAAAGCCACGCACAACATTGAGGTATTGATTGTACAAGAACATTACAGACAGCAGTCCCAATATCCTACCAACACACAACAGCTCAAGAGCTAAATTATGGACTATTTAATGTTGAATAGTGAGCACGCTCTATGTCTTGTCCTTGTGAAGCAGTATTACACTATTTTCCTGTGAATAGTGTCTTCCCTCTCCATTGTACAATGGGAGAAGGAGTGAATAATGCACTGAATAATGTATGTGGATTATTACCCATAATTAGGATGAGGGGACGATGAAAAGCAAAAGTAGTCCTTCCTTTGTACACAGGTTAAATGTGTTCAACCCCAGTTGCTTTGTCATCCTGTCTCTTGCTTGATGCCTTTTGCAAGATTTTTTTTGTCAGATTTTGTTATCCTGCATTAGAAAAATTAGTCTCTAATAGCTGTCCTTTATATGTCCTCAAATTGCACTCAGAGCATTTTCCTTCTCTTTTCATTCATGTCTCTATTGTATTCTGTTCCTTTTGCGCTACTTTATTTTTTGATCCTTCATGAGAGAGAAGCCCGGCGTCTGGTTTTCTCATTAAAAGGATTTTTAATACTTCCTTTTTGATCAGCATGTATGGTATTCATTTTACTTTTGTTTGCTACCTCTGGAGAAATGTACTGTCTATGCATTGGAGCTTTAACTGGGCATTAAGTGCATCTTTACATTCACCCTGCCTGCTAATGCTGTTCTATTTTTGGATGCAGCAGTTTACTGCTTAAAGGGGAGGTTTATGTAGAAAAGATGCATAAACACCATCTGAACTTTCAGAAATGTATAAATGTATTTTTTTCTGCGAAGATATACCAGATCCCACCAATTTTAAAGAAAGCCATGGTACCTGAAGTCATTTCCCAAAATCCATAGGGCCACTCGTAATGCAACCCCACCGTTACCTTGTTCCATCACAAAGGAACGAATTCTGCTTTACACAATGTGACACTCGCTATGGAATCAGAGGATCTTCGAGTCCCACAATCCATCATATTCAAAGTGTTTTTGCATGGAAATTCATCTGCCACTGTTCCATGTGCATCAGCTTGAGCACTTGCCATTAAATTAACAGTATAAGCGGTGATGGGCAAACAGAGGTCTCTTGCTGTGTTATTATCTGTCTGGCGATAATCGTTAAAACATGATTGCCTTTGTTACTATGTTAAGGGGGTGGTTCACCTCTAGGGTTAGGGCACACACCAAGATTCGGGGAATTTTAGACGCCCAGCGACAAATCACCTCTTCTTCAGGGCGACTAATCTCACTGAAAAGCCTTCCCGGCGACTAGAATCGAAATCACCGGCGGAATGGCACTCTGATCGATTCGTTTTCCGAAGTTGCCTCACAAGGAAACCATCGCCATCTCAGTGGGAAGGCTTTTCGGGGGGGTTAAGTCGAGAATCTAAATCGCAGACGGGGTGGCACTCGGAGCGCTTAGTTTACCGAAGTTGCCTGACGAGGAAACTTCGGGCGACTTCAGAAAACTAAGTGCTCCGAGTGCCATCCAACCAGTGATTTAGATTCTAGTCGGCAGGAAGGATTTTCAGGGAGATTAGTCGTCCAAAGAAGAGGCGATTAGTCACTGGGTGACTCCTCGAATCTTCCCGTGTGTCTCTGTTATAGAATGGCTAATTCTAAGCAACTTTTCAATTGTCATTCATTTTTTTTTTTTTTTTACCATAGTTTTTTAATTATTTGCTTTCTTCTTCTGACTCTTTCCAGCTTTTAAATGTGGATCACATACCCCCATCTAAAAAACACATGCTTTGTAAGACTGCACATGTATTGTTACTGCTACTTTTTTTTTTATTCCTCTTTCTATTCAGTACTCTCCTATTCTTATTCCAGTCTCTCATTCAAATCAATGTACGGTTGCTTAGGGTAATATAGACCCTTTCAACCAGACTGCTGAAATTGCAAGCTGGAGAGCTGCTGAATAAAAAGCGAAGTAACTAAAAAACCACAAATAATAAACAATGAAAGCCAAATTACATGCTGTCTACATCATACTTAAAGTTAATTTGAAGGGGAACAACCCCTTTAATACTTTTTAAAAATTGTGGTTTATCTGCTGAGCAAATCATGACGTACTGTTCCATTGCATCAGAAAAACAGACAATCAGCAAAGTTCCTATAAGCATGGTATTTATGCATGGTCAGGGCTTCTGTGAAAGTGAGGGCTAAAGTATAAAGAATGTTCTATGCCTCCTCCATATGGTCAGTCTATGGGCCAATTGCTGTGATAGTGTAGATTATTGGCCAATGTATAGCTACCATAAATCATTCATTTTTGTGCGTCATTATATATCCCTTCTACATACACCCACACCTCATTTAATGCATACATCTCAGCAGCAGCCTGGGTTATTTACATGTAAGTACATATTGTGTTACTATGTAGAGGTGTGAGGTCAGAAGATGATTATCAGTCTTGGCGTATGAATCTGAAGCTACAATTCTCTTTTTATTTTTTCTACTTTAATAAACTACTTTGTTAAAAATATTCCATTTCTATTTCTCACTGACACACACTTTTTGCTTAGAACTTTCTGTAGTCAAAACCTTTTCAAAATGGTTTCTTCACGGCGTGTATAATTTATTCCCGTCAAGAGTCAAACCAAGAAGAGATTTGTCACTTTGAATCTAAGAACATTAGGGCAATTTTGTTAACGGTATACACAGATCTTCCCACACACAACTGAAGAAAGCCTTAGCAACTGTTTATAGCTAAAGTAAAGAACCGGGGCTGATAAGACACAGTAATTGTCCTTACTTTTCCAGAACAACTTGTAGCTGTGACTGCATTTTAATAAAACTTGTTTATTATATAGAGCAGTAATCTTAAAACGTGTACACTTATCTATCCATCTGATACTACCAGATACATTTCTACTGGGAATTTTCAGGTTTATGCCTCCTTAAAGTTATATCATCTTTGGAATTCTCCCCTTATCCTCGGCAAGCTGCTGTTGAAAAGTAATTAATGTATTTCTACTTCAACCATCCAATGGGCTAATTCGACCTTTCGATAGTCGAAGTACTGTCTCTTTAAAAAAAACTTCGACCCCCTAGTTCGCCATCTAAAAGCTACCGAAGTCAATGTTAGCCTATGGGGAAGGTCCTCATAGGCTTGCCTTACTTTTTTTTTGATCGAAGGATATTCCTTCAATCGTTGGATTAAAATCCTTTGAATCGTTCGATCGAAGGATTTTGACGTTCGATCGAAGGAATTATCCTTCGATCGAACTATCTGCGCTTAATCCTTCAACTTCGATATTCAAAGTCGAAGGATTTTAATTCCTAGTCGAATATCGAGGGTTAATTAACCCTCGATATTTGACCCTTAGTGAATCGGCCCCTAAGTGTGTAAGATGTTATGCCTTAATGAATGCTTTATATCATAATTTGACCTTAATATAATATATGCGACTGTATCCTTGTATACAGGGTGGATTAATGCACAGGCTACCCTAGGCTATATCCTTGGAGACCATTGTGATCAGGGGCCCGTCTCGTTTGTTTTTTGTTTTTTTTTGTTTTTTTTTTCAATTATTCCTTTTTTTTTTTTTTTTAATTTGCGCTGCTGGGTCTGACGAACCTGCTGGAAGAAGATAGCAGGAAGTAAAATTTGCCTTGCAATCCTAGCACACCTTTATTTTATGCAGCCCTCTAACTTATGTCCTGTTGAATAAACAGGTCAAATAGTTTTGAATTTAACGTTTTGTAAAGCAAGTAGTGGGTAAAATTCATTACCGTTGGTTAAAAAATAGTAAAATTATATTTGTAAGTGTAGGAGGGATTGGTCAAACCAATGATAGCTTAGTTTGGTTTATTTGCCAGCTTAAAGTGGACTAATTAGGTGTAATTTTTGTTTAAAAAAATATCTGATTTAAATGCAGTTTACTAAAAGTAAAATCTTAATCATTTTTAATGATGTTGGCAAAGCAATATTTGGGTAGACTATTAAGCTAATAGTAGCTTAGGGCATATGGATCAAATGTGTTTCAGGTATGGGACCTGTTATCCAGACCTGAGGTTTTCCAGATAAGGGATCCTTGTCTCTTCCAGATAAGTCTGCTAATCTATCGTGTAAACATTAAATACACCCAATGGACTTGTTTTGTCTCCAATAAAGATTAATGATATCTCCGTAAGGAACAAATACAATGTTTTGTTTTATTATTACAGAGAAAAAGGAAATCCTTTTTTTTTTTTTTTTTTAATATTTGGTTAATATTTTGGTTAAAAAAGGGAGATGGCTATCTCGCAATTTGGAACTTGCTGGATGACAGATCCCATACTTGTGCTACTTAAATAATATTTGAGAGTTTATGAGCAGATGTTCAGTTATTTGTAGGCCTTTAAACGGTAATTGTTAATATGGGTTATATGTCTTAGTACATTTTTAGCAAAGTGACCCTTGATAATGGAAGGTAGTTGCACTGGGACCATTCTGTCTCCTGACCATACTTTATAAAATATATTCCTTGAGATGGGCAGTATGGGGCTGTTAAATCTTTTGGCAATTGGGTCAGATATTGAATTATAATACACAAAAGCCATGAATATCCTGTAAATTATATCCTTATAAACGGTGAGTTCTGATGTCATCAGTTATAAACGGTGAGTTCTGATGTCATTTCTGTCACATGACTCACTGAAACTTGTGTATTATAATAAATAAAGTACCCCCAGTTGTAAAATATGAGGATATTAGAAGTTACCTTGGAGTTCCATGACCTGTATAAAAACACTCAGCCTTCAACCGCGTGTTTTTATATGGTCATGAAACTCCTCGGTAACTTATAATATCCTTATATTTTACAAGAGGGGGTACTTTATTCACTATATAATTGGCAATATTCTGACTGTTGGATCGAAGACTTCATCAGCGCGCAGATGCAGTTTTCGACCTGACTGGAAAATCAAACCTGTCTGACCTGGCCAATATTTGGCCATATATTTGTTGCGTAGGCCCATCAGAGGGCCCCATTCATGGAACTATAAGCTCTCTATTAAGTCTGAAGGGCCCAAATCGGCAGCATAAATCTGCCCCGTTTATAACCACTTTAATACCATTTTTCTGTCCAGTGTGTGATATGGGAGACCTCTGTTATTTTGTTTATCCTCAATAATTTTTTCTGCATATTGCAATTTGTAACAACTGTACACTTTCTGTTTCTGATTGGCAGAGGATGTCAAGCAGGTTTTTGGTCAAACCACTATCCACCAGCATATCCCATTTAACTGGAACTGTGAGTTCATACAGCTGCACTTTGGAAAGGATCGAAAAAGGCTGCTGCCGTATGCTGAATTTACTCAGTTTTTACTGGTGAGTGTCTTTCCATGTCATTTTTTTGACTTGCCTGGAAAAGTACTATCCTATGTCCAACCATAAGCTGAAGGGCAAAAGATATGGGAAAGGAGGAGGGAAATATTTTCAACAATCCTGCCAAAATTATACTGTTTCTGTTACAGTCCAACAGGATTAAACCAGCTCCGAAGGTGTGTAAATATTGAAAAGAAAAGTAACCTTTACATAGCTCTGGGATAGCACTAAAGTCACCTCAACCTTATATTACTCTATGGCCAATTTTATGAATGGGAATTTTGTTCATAAAGCTCTTTGGAATACAAAGTGCGGCAGTGAATTGAAAATTAATTGTTTGAATATAATGCTACTAGGATAAGCATTGATGAACAATTTTACAATATAGAATAGTACACGTAAGGAGGACAGATATCATTATTAAGTATAAATACACCATCATTAAGTGCCATGTGGTACTTCTGATTCCTGTGTCGTTTATGCATCATTAAGGGGGTTATTTACTAAAACTCAAATTTTTCTCATAATTTCAATAAAACGAACTCAACCAAACTCTCACCCACGATTTTACCTTATTTATTAATAAAATAACTCGAGAATACTCCCCATAAAATCGTGAAATAACTTGAATCGTATGAATGTTTCAGTTTCATGTGACTACCGAATCGCTCCATTTTTTAGTTCTTGTCCGAAACCCACAAATTTTTGGGATTATAGTACAAAACCCAGAGCAGACCACGATGCCTTCAAATTGGAAAAGGGACATCTACCGTTGACTTCTACAGGACCTCGACAGGTTTGATATGGAGTATTTTGGGATTCAGACTTATTAGGAGCGTCGGGGTATAATTAATCTTTTTAAAAAAAAAAAAAATCCCCCCCAAAAACTTTGGGTTTATGCCCAAAAAAACCACGACAAGTAAAAATCAAGTTTAGTAAATAACCCCCAAGAGTATAGCTCTTCAACCTGACTATCAATCCAGTGCACAAAAATCTCATTGCCACAGGTATAGAAAACTCTCTATACCAATCGTAAGGCTAGTAATGCAAAAAACATGCAATATAAATTATAACAATCGACTGAAAAGTTGCTTGCATCTTTCTGTAACATGC
>CM076682.1:133770109-133807609 GCA_038501925.1 Xenopus petersii
TGTGATGTTGACCTTTAAGACCATTTAATAGTCAAGTTGTATTTTTCTCCGAGTTTAGTCATGATTATTGTTTCATGGGAGCATAAAGGGCAATAAAAAAAAAAAAAAGTACAATTATCTTTACCATTAAATCTTGCCTCTGTGTCTAGCACTTCTACACAGTTTATCATAGATACAGTTATATACTTATTTTCTCCCTGTTGCTGAGCTAGTGCTTTCCCATCTGTCTGGTCAATTACACTCTCTTCCATGGGGGGGGGGGGTTTATAAAGGAGAACTAAAGATTAGCAAAGAAGTTGGCTAGAAATGTTGTACATTATGTTTTGGGCTTCTGTACCAGTCTAAGGCAACCAGAGCAGATCTGTGTCTCCAAAGATGCCCCAGTAGCTTCCCATCTTCTTTTCTGCTGATTCATTGCACATGCTCTGTGCTGCCGTCACTTACTGAGCTTAGGCACCAACTCGAAATATACAGTATATACATAGAATAGAAATGTCACAATATAAGGCTGATTAGTAATTAATACAGATAATTACTATGTGGCAGCACAGAAACCAGTGCAACTAGCATCCGAAATTGTAGCATCTGCTTATATTACAGGCCAACCTCATTTTCTGCTTGATAATTTGCGACAACCCCTAAGCTTAGCTTCTCAACAGCTGCTCAGAGCCCACTGAGCATGTGAGTGTCACAGACACTTTCCAAGATGGTGACCCCCTGTGACAAGTTTGATGTCCTGGATCATTGCTGCTATTGACAAGCTGAAACTTTAGGCTGGTGCAATAAGTTCAGTATATAAAGTTATGGCATGTTTAGCCATATTCATTCTTAGGCTTTAGTTCTCCTTTAAACAAACTTTTTACAGGTGAATTGCAAACCCTATATAGCCATATTGTTTACTAGTGATGCATCGAAAATTCTGTTGCGAATTACTTTACATAACTGCGTATTTTAAAGATTTCACGGTGATGTGTTTCTTGATTTGTAACATGAAACAAGCTCACTTGGTTGTAATGGCATTGATACAGTATGTCAGCCCTGTGAATGACGCTGGCCATGATATTGCAGTCTAACATATGTGTTTGTTTAGGCTCTTGGAGTCCTAGCCTGCACGTGCTGGTCATGGTTAGTCTCGGCTCCTCCTCACAGGAAAAAAGCTTTCATAGACTTTATTAGCAAGAAAAAAAGTATTTTCCTTGACAGTTCACATCAGTGTCTTAATAAATTTCTTTGCATAGTGTTGCGGGAAAAAACAATTCCTTTCCAAGAGTCTCACTAGCTGTTTTTTTTTCCCTCTTCCTTTTTTGCCCTGCAGGCTGCTGGAGGTACCATATCCCATCAAGTCAGCTTTTCATACTTTAATGCCTTTAATTCTCTTCTAAACAACATGGAGCTCATTAGAAAGATCTACAGTACCCTGGCTGGCAGTAGGAAAGACTTGGAAGTCACTAAAGGTTGGCCTCTGTACTTTTTCTCCTGTATTGTATGTGTTCTACATATGGTTCTCGGACTCTCCCCATGAGAGAATTAACACATTGTCCTTCTTCACCCAGTCAAGCTCTGTTCTGTTCCTCTGTCTCCTTGTTTTCTATATGTCTGCAAACCAACCAGCTTGCATCATCTTTTTACACAAGAACATGATTGACTTTATTTGCTCTTGTCTTATCTCACATTGCTGTGATTTTAAATATAGACGCCAACTCGCTTTGTTCATATACCTAAAAATCAACTTGGTTGGCGGGCAAGACGAGGATGCGCTCCATAAACTTGCCTAGGCAGTCCTCGTCTGACGGGATTTTTCAAACCTGCCCTGATATCGGTCTAAAGAGCTCAATACATTGCCTAGTAAATTGCAATCTTGGTCTGAAGGGGTTTGAGTTGGCAGCTTTTATTTGGCCCTTAAAAGCATCCTTACACTGGAGCAGTTTCAGATAGCAGTTAATCAGCAATTCGTTTTGATCAGTCTTCTAAAACTTAGAAAATGAAAACAAGATGTGGTTACTGTATGTAACTGCACCAAGGTAATTCTATCATTATTTTTTTTATAGCAACTGTAATAGTTCTTATGTGCCCAGAGCATTCCTTAATTACTTTATATATTTCTGTTAAAAACAACCATACTGCTTGTCTCAATATAATCAGTTTTAGAAATTTGCTGATACTTCATACATACTTCATACATTTATGACAAGTAGACTTTGGCAAGAAGTAGCACGGCTTCCTTTTATGCATATCAGTGCAGAAAAAAAAGTGCCCTGTGCATGATCATCTATGCCCTCATTCTTTATTCGCTAAGGGAAAATCACTGTAAACCCTAGTTCTAAATAGGATATTATTTTCTCGTTAATTGTCCGGTATTTGCTGTGGTTAGACTGGTTTTGCTCTCCTATACCAGGTGATGGTATGAAGCCGTAACTCTTTGCCAGCTAGTTACTTCAGTACCCAGTGTAGTAGTATTAAAGTTGCCTGAAACTCCTACATAAGGAAAGTTGTAGAGTTTTGGAAGCTCCCTCAGACAGGTCTGGAGATTGTAAAAGAAATGTGAAGCCAGGAGCTGGGTGAAGAACGAGTGCGTGGATTGTTTTTACTGGGCCTGATTCCAAACTGGCAGCCTGTGAGCTTGTCCTTCAGGCCTGGTTGAGGAATTCACTGTACTTTTCTTGGTTAGCCTACAAGCTTGGGACATGATGTTATCGCTCTTTTCTTCACCACATTTCCAGTTTTCTGTTTTGAACTAAAAACACCTTGGGGAGTTTTCATTAAAGAGCCTTTCCCAAAGTGAAGACATCACGCGTAAATCACTACCATTGAAAGACGACTCCAACGGCATCAGCATCAAAATGCATACGTTTCTAATCACTGCTCTTACAGTTCTTCCTGCTAGTGTGTGATACTGGAGCTTGATATGGCCCTAATTTTCAACAGGCATGCGAATGATAGGGTCCCTTTTAGATGTTGCTGAACTACAGATTTCAGCACCCACTTTCAGCCTTCAGATCCCACTAGGATGCTCTCAGGTCCTTATCTTTTAGCTACTGTTTGACCTTGACACTGCACAGCAACCCTACTTTTTGACCTAACTATAAATTAAACCAATTCAGTTTGGAATGATACAGGGCACAGCTTTCTTGGTTGGCACACTGTCCAATACATTGATTTAAAAAAGTCACAGTCTACCCCTACACCAAAGGAAAAAAATACATACTTGTTGCAACTTGCCAGGACATGGGGCCCAAACTTCCCAAGTTACCCTAAATCAGTGGTTCCAAAACTGTTGGGCCTGCCTCACAAAGGAAGGAAGGGGTGTTCAGAACCTTGGTTGGAGTGGCCCAACCTGAAGGGCAGTTAGAGAGGTTTGGGGAATGCCAACTTGCTTTTCTAGATACTCGTTGAAGCCCATTTTGAAGGCCTATTAGAGGAAGATGAGGAATGCACACTTCTTTGATTTCCTGTATAATCATGGAACTGTGACTGAATGGATAATTCGGCAACCGTTTCATGTCCCTTAATGGAGCTTGAACCAAATAAGTTTGATAACCACTACTTTTATTATCACCATTGCTGCCCTTATAATATTATACAAAATGCACCGGGGCCAACCACTGATAAGGAGCCGCGTCATATCTTGTTTCCAGCAGTTACTTCACGCATTTTACCCATCCGTGGTAACAATCTGAGTTATACTGGATCAGTGTGTTGTCCATGGTCATGCAGGCTTTCATAAATACTATGCAACTTTAGGAGGGTTATTTATCAAAGGTGGAATTTTAGATTTTTTTAAATCTCGAATGAACTAATATAAGAAAAAACTTTAATGGTAAAAACTTGAATCAGCAAGTTTGCGGTTGATAACCAGAAAACTCAAATTGGTTGAGTTTTCGTCAAAAAAAAAAACAAAAAAACTTGAATCGCTTGAATTGATTAAGTTTTCAAGTGAAACCCACCAAAAAAACTTGAATATCATGAAGGCTATTAGCATCTCCAAATGGTTCAAGGGACCTCTGCCACTGACTCCTACATGACCTCCACAGGCTTTAGATTGTTTACTTTTGGATTCAAGCTTTTTCCAGGGTCGGGGTTTAATGAATCTCGAAAAATTCCAGTTATTTAAAATTTAAAATCTAAGGGATTTGCCTGATATTGTGAAGTTTGTACCAAAAATCAGTGACTCGTCAGAAAACCACAAGTAGATTTTGATGTATCTTCTTGTGTATTTGTTCACTGACCTTTTGCAGTAAATGGCGAACCTCCGTGACATATGTGGCCATTGTTAAACTCTAATATATTTCAGCTGCTGAATTCAATACCGAATGATCACAATTTTAAAATAACCCCGGCATTTAAGATAATTTTAAAGCAGCCCTCGTTACTCAGTCTGTTCACTTTTTTTTATTTTCTTTGCAGAGGAGTTTGTCTTGGCGGCACAACGATTTGGTCAAGTTACACCCATGGAAGTTGACATACTGTTCCAATTAGCAGATTTGTATGAGCCAAGAGGGTAAGACATGACAAAAGTTCTTATTGGAAGAAAATATTAACTATTCACCTCTCTTCCCGCCACAGGTGGTTTTTTTTAATTGTTGTTTTAAATGAAACATATGGCACATTTCTCTTTTGTGCAGACGTATGACTTTGGCAGATATTGAAAGAATAGCACCTCTTGAAGAGGGGGCCTTGCCGAACAACTTGGCAGAAGCTCAAAGACAGGTAACACTATCCCTTTATTGCATTTTTTTTTATAATAGGAAAATATTTTTTCTGTATTCATGGGTATCATAAGGACCCACCTTTAATAGCAGGAGAACCTAATGTTGAGTCTTGACCTTCAGGTTAAAAATTCCTGATTGATTAGGGTAGATACTCTGTCAACTACATGGAAGGCCCTCTAAAGTAGAGCATTTAGTGACTTTAATTAATGACCAGCTTCTTCTATAAAAGGATCTATAATGCAACAGGTATACAGTATGTGCCATTATATACTCTCTCCATAAAGGCACTTTTATAAAGGGTAAACTGGCACAGTTCTCCTTTCTCTCCAGAGACAAATGCTAATTAGGATGACATTTCAAAGGACATAAAATGTCTTCATTTCTGGTCTCCTGAGTTCTATGGGATATTTTTTATTTTACCGCCGTCTTTCTTTAAATATGTTTTTAAAAATAGGTGCAATGGACGCCAAGAATCCAGGTTTGTCCAGTGGCTAGGGGTGATGCTTACAGGTGCAGTGACAAATTGCTACTGTTCTGCATTGTGTGAAAACTGTTGTTTCGTATGGCCTAGCTGCTGCTGCAGTTTGTTTGTAATTGTATAATTGCAGCATGTACGGCTTTCTCAGTCTGGCTGCTTGAGGTACAGTTTGTCATGATGAAGCTAAAACATGGCCTGCAAAAAGTTGCATAAGGTCAGTCCCTCCAAACAACCCCCAGGGTACATATATACACAAACTTATCTATACACTCACATGTAGTAATATAGTAAGTTAGGTTGAAAAAAAGACTCCATCAAGTTCAACCTTTTAAGTCTATATATAACCTGCCTAACTGCCAGTTGATCCAGAGGAAGGCAAAAATCCCCATTTGAAGCCTCTCCAATTTGCCTCAGAGGGGGAAACAATTCCTTCCTGACTCCAAAATGGACCAGTCCCTGAATCACTCTGCCCTTACCTACTTGCTTCAAATGAAAGTTCTGTTCCTCTAGTCTAAAGGGGTGACCTCTGGTGCCTTGATCTTTTCTATGGTAAAAGGATCCCCTGCTATTTGTCTAAAATGTCCTCTAATGTACTTGTAAAGAGAATCATGTCCCCTCTGCAAGCTCCTTTAGTCTATGTTAGAATAATTCTGGGGTGCAAGAAAAATAAATATTGTGTCTTTATTATTCCTATAAATGTAATTGAAGCAAACGTCCCAGGCTTGGCCATGGTGTGCATTCTCTTTTTTCTCCCTCTGTTAGGGCTTTTGGCTTTCTGTTTCCACTTTATCAGATGTAGCTTATGAAGCCTATATTGTAAGCAAGCCAGTCACATGACAGATTCCAGGCGTTTCTGGTTTCTTGTTGTTTTGAACATTAAGTAAACCCTATTACATTACATCTGAGGAGAACTGCAGCAAGTAAAAGCCTGAGTCTAGTGACAGCCGCTTCCTATTCTAGTGAATGTGTCTCACACAAAAGGTTACTGGTTAAATTAAGGAATGTTGGCCTGGAACATAGTATTTGTACTTGGATAGAGAACTGGCTAAAAGATAGACTACAAAGAGTGGTGGTAAATGGAACATTTTCTAATTGGACCAATGTTGTTAGTGGAGTACCGCAGGGCTCTGTACTAGGTCCCTTGCTTTTCAACTTGTTTATTAATGACCTGGAGGTGGGCATTGAAAGTACTGTTTCTATTTTTGCAGATGATACCAAATTGTGCAGAACTATAGGTTCCATGCAGGATGCTGCCACTTTGCAGAGTGATTTGTCTAAACTGGAAAACTGGGCAGAAAACTGGAAAATGAGGTTCAATGTTGATAAATGCAAGGTTATGCACTTTGGCAAAAATAATATAAATGCAAGTTATACACTAAATGGCAGTGTATTGGGAGTTTCCTTAAATGAGAAGGATCTAGGGGTCTTTGTAGATAACACGTTGTCTAATTCTGGGCAGTGTCATTCTGTGGCTACTAAAGCAAATAAAGTTCTGTCTTGCATAAAAAAGGGCATTAACTCAAGGGATGAAAACATAATTATGCCTCTTTATAGGTCCTTGGTAAGGCCTCATCTGGAGTATGCAGTGCAGTTTTGGAATCCAGTCCTTAAGAGGGATATAAATGAGCTGGAGAGAGTGCAGAGACGTGCAACTAAATTGGTTAGAGGTACGGAAGACTTAAATTATGAGGGTAGACTGTCAAGGTTGGGGTTGTTTTCTCTGGAAAAAAGGCGCTTGCGAGGGGACATGATTACACTTTACAAGTACATTAGAGGACATTATAGACAAATGGCAGGGGACCTTTTTACCCATAAAGTGGATCACCGTACCAGAGGCCACCCGTTTAGACTAGAAGAAAAGAACTTTCATTTGAAGCAACGTAGGGGGTTGTTCACAGTCAGGACAGTGAGGTTGTGGAATGCACTGCCGGGTGATGTTGTAATGGCTGATTCAGTTAATGCCTTTAAGAATGGCTTGGATGATTTTTTGGACAGACATAATATCAAAGGCTATTGTGATACTAAGCTCTATAGTTAGTATGGGTATATAGAATTTAATTAAAAGTAGAGGGGTGTATGTATGGATGCTGGGTTTTCATTTGGAGGGGTTGAACTTGATGGACTTTGTCTTTTTTCAACCCAATTTAACTATGTAACTAACTATGTAACAATGGTTCTCCTCAAGAATTCTGCACACACTTAACATTTTATGGAGCATTTGTTGCTTCATCAAATGTGATAGGATTTACACATGCAGTATAAATGCCAAAAAAAAGCTTGGCTTAATACAGTTAGTTTTCTGTAGAATTTCACAAGTGGTACTTATAAGTGTAGATCTATTTTGTATTGTATGTCAACAGGCTATTTTTAGCATTCCATAGAAATTCCAAGTTTGTGATGAGCAGCCCTATGTATCTTGAGCCAGATACTGCCAGGCAGAGGATTACGGGAGTTAATGTATCATTAGCAAAGAATGCATTTTGCTGCATCCAGCGTATAGCATGATGCAGGCTGTATTTGCTTTATTTGGGGCCTTTATGATAAAATCTATATTTTGTATGTTTTCATTTGGCTTGCATATATATTCAGGGTCATGGTGCACAAAGCTCTATGGGATGAATGCATTTCAACACATGCCAGTGTACCGTATGGTCTTTCATTCTTGTTTAAAGAATAAGATTTTTTTTTTTCTGTCCCTAAAATTACTCTAAACAGCCCCCAGTGTAACATATTGTAATCTCTGAATTCAGTTTTATTTCATTTCTCTATTACAATCGGTTCAACTGCAGCTTTTTTAGTTACTTCCTTGTTTTGTGTGATGTTCCATCCCCTTTTGCTTTCTGAGTACTCTTCTCTCCGACTGTGAAGACCTCAAAAAAGGTGCCTACTGCACATGTCTGATTGATTTTCATTGGAGCAGAAGCAGTGAGCATTCCCAGCAGGCACCTCTTTTGAGGTCTTCCCAGTTGGCGAGAGACAGACACGGCAATAACTAAAAGAGCTGCCTTTTAAAACAGAATGGTGGGAGACAGGGGTGTTATTCTGGGGGGATTTTAAAATAAAATGCTTACTTATCCTTTAAACATCCCAATGCTCATCTCTTGATTCTACATCTACATTTTAGGTTCTACATTCATTTCAGGTTGCATGAAGATCTTATGCTATAACCGTGAAATTCTTTGGTGTTTGCATTGCACTACCTTGAAAATAACTTTAGAATTGTATCTGCTCACTGATTTTATGTACAATGTTCTCCTGAAAAATTTAATAATTTGAGGATATTCTTTTCTCTTCAAGAATCAAGGCACAGGTGAGGTGCAACGTACTGTCCTCGTTCAAGTGGCCGAGTCCGCTTACCGATTTGCCCTTGGTTCCATAGCAGGAGGTTAGTCATGGTTGAACATATCTGTTTTATTTTCATCACTTCTCTGCTCTTCTTCTGAGATTTACTTGTACAAAGCTCTGTCTGTCCCAGCAAGAGGGTTTCTTCACGGGTCGGTGAGATGCCTGTAGTTGTACGGGTTCCATTGTCCTGAGGGTTATGGCTTGCACAACTCAAATCAAGATTTATAAAGTTAATAAGAGGATAGAAACTTACTGATCTATTTTAATAACATTTTTGACAAGGCTTTAATGTAACCTCATTAAGTTTATGAAAAGTAAGCAACCAACGGGAACGTGTGCAGTTATCATGATTGGGCTTCAAACTATTTCGTAAACTAATGTGTTTTCGATTTTCTTTAACCCTTTTTAAAGCTGTTGGAGCAACTGCTGTTTATCCTATCGACTTGGTGAAAACACGAATGCAAAATCAGCGATCAACAGGGTCATTTGTAGGAGAACTCATGTACAAGAACAGCTTTGATTGCTTTAAGAAGGTGCTGCGTTATGAAGGCTTCTTTGGCCTTTACAGAGGTCAGTCAACTTATCCTTTCTATAAAAGCTGAAATGAATAAAAAAGAAATTGTTTAATTCCATAAATGCAGATACGTGAGTGTGAAAGGGAGCTGACGAGATGTTTTCATGTTATTCATTGGGAAGATTTATGTTGTTTCACCCTGTTCACTCCCTGGAAGGCTTAGACTTTCAGAATCCAGATTCCTTGCCAGCGTGCCCTTGTTAGGAAAATGATGGGATTTCCTCTGCTAAATATTTCAATTTCTTGTTTCCGGAGTTAAAAAAAAAAAAAAAAAAAAAAAAAAAGAAACCCAAGCGCTAGAGATGCATTAGAACTTTTATAAACTCATTTACCTGTTTTTTTTAATTGGCTATCATATAAGCTTTGTAACATTTTTGAAAGGTGGTTTATTTGTCAAGTCACAAAATGGTGAAAATAGTCAAATATATGCGCTTGAAGGTTACTGTGGCACACACTGAAATACGAGCAAGTCTGGGAGGTTATATATTCCGTTAAACCTGTCCTACTGTCAGGAAGGTCAGCAAAGCATTTGTGCTGTGTGTGGTTCAGTCTCACCAGCACTAAAGGGATTAACACCTCCTGCACATTGACTGCAGTTGAGAGACTGCTCACACACATGGACTCCACTATTTCTGGCCAGACGGATCCCACAGAGGTTACTGAGGAACCTGCCTTCGACATCGGGTGGTCTGGGAAGTTTTTCCCTTCCGACTGTTAAAGTTTGCGGGTTGTATGCGTTTGCCTTTCCTTCATATCTGTCTGGCCACCTTATCTTCCACATTCCAAATTCAACTTCCAAATACATAGGCTTGATACGTTTAATATCACCTCTTATATAGAGAGAGAGGTCACATATACCCTTCATGCACCCATTGACATGTGTTTATGAGGTGAGGAATATGTCCGCTTTCTTAGTGTGCAGGAGCATTTACAAGCCAGTGAAGTGTATACGATATTCCATGAAAAGGTAGGCTCATTTATGAATGCAAGTACAATGCGCTATAATGGATGCAGCATTGAGTGCAACCTGAAGCCTTGAAGGTACTTTAGGTGAACGTTTAGTATCTTATAGAATGGTTTATTCTAATCATTTTTAAAGCTTTGGTTGCTAGGGTAATTTGGACTCTAGAAACAAGATGGCTGAAACTGCATACCGGAGAGCTGCTGAATAAAATGCTAAATAACTCAAAAATTACAAAATTGTCTTAGAATGTCACTCTATAGGTCATACTAAAGATTAATTTAAAGGAGAACTAAAGCCTAACTAAAGAAGTAGCTAGAACCTAATGTTGTACATTATGTGTCGGGCATCTGTACCTTATTGGGCTGATTACTAATTAATACAGATAATTACTACATAGCAGCTCAGAAACCAGTGCAACCAGCCTTAGAATTTAATAATCAGCCTTGTAGAATCATCTTATATTACAGACAAATCTAATTTTCTGCTTGATAATTTGCAACAACCCCTAAGCTTAGCTTCTCAACAGCTGCTCAGAGCCCACTGAGCATGTGAGTGTTGCAGACACTTTCCAAGATGGTGACCCCCTGTGACAAGTTTGAAGTCATGGATCATTGCTGCTGTTGACAAGCTGAAACTTAAGTCTGGTGCAATAAGTTCAGTATTTTTCGGCATTTTTTGCCATATTCCTTTTAAGGCTGGAGTTCTCCTTTAAATGTGAATAGTCCCTTTAAATGCTGGTTAGCAGGTTGCTTCTAAGGATACAACATTATTGTGCAAAGTGAATCAGAGATTAAATAAGGACACCCCATGCATTGTCACACTGGAAGTGACACTATCCCCACTTTGAGCAGTGTACTAGGAGCATTTGTTGACTTTACTATTTGGCCCTTGTTTCACAGAAACTACGAATAGCTTAATACCCATGTAGAGGAAGGAAAGCATGACTGGGTGGATTTAAGGACTTTGTGGGTTGGGCTGTTAGCAGTTATAAGGGCTGATCTTCTATAAATTTCAAATGTCATTACAAAGATGTTCCAAAAAAAACCCCAAAAAACCTATAGCGTGTATACTTCGGGTTACACTGCACTGAAAGCAAATGCTTGCTATATTTAATGTTGTGTATGGAAATAACAGGAATGGGTGTAACTCTCAACTTTCAGCCCCATTATGTCACTTGTGCAAATGATGAGCGCTCAGCATGTGCCTGACGATTAGCCAACCAGTGAGGCTGCTGGGATCCTGTAGCCAGAGTCTCTGCTTTATTGTCATTACTGAGAGGCACAGGGCCAACAGCTATTATGCCACATTTCCTTTTTTAAGAAATATTTTAACCAACAAATGCAAAGTGTATCAAATCCCTTTACAGCAGATCCATTTGAACCTTTGTCTCATCTGCTCTTGCTGCAATTAAGCTGTCTGTATGTGTCCGATACACAATAGAATTGTTGCTGCATCAAAAAGGATCCCAGAATGATCCTGCTAATCTTCAGAGCCTGAATCTCTTGTGATAACTCTGCTTACTATGTTCGTGTATATAATGGCACAGGTAGTGTAAAACAGTCCTAGGAACAGTTATCCGGAAACCTGTTCATTTTCTTCCATGTAGGTAATGTTGTTTGATAACTGAGTAGGCATCCCACACCAATTAGACCAGTACAGTGCCTTGAACACATTGGATTTTTTTTAGTGGCAGATAAATAAAAGGGTAAAGGTGCCCATACACTGAGAGATCCGCACCTTGAGGTGGGCAATATTGGGCTGATCTGATCGTGGGCCCTAGGGCCCAACGATTGGATCCTAACGAATAGCAATGGGCGGTCGGATCGCGGGATTGCATCAACGAATAGATGCGGCCGCGGTCCGACGGGATTTTTTGTCCCATCCGATCGAGAGATCTCGATCGGTGAAGCCTGTCAGGGGGCCCCATACATGGGCCAATAAGCTGCCGACACGTTCTGTCGGCAGCTTTTATTGGCCCGTGTATGGCCACCTTAAGTCTCCTTATCTAGTTTTTAACAACAACAAAAAAAAAACCTGTTCTCCCACAGATCAAAATGTTTATGCATTTTATCAATTCTTCCTTTGCATTCGGAGGTGCTGAAAATGGGTCATACCAGCATTTCCTTTATAAAATAGCTCTATTGGTGCACTTATTAAAAAAATAATTGAACGGGGTTAGTAAATGCAGTCAATAGAAGCCTATAGGATACACCCAAGAACTTTCGGTTGAACATTAATATTAAGCTTGGGGCATGTTAATGACTATGAAGCTTTGATAAAATTAGGGATGCACGAATCTTGGATTTAGTCCAGGATTCGGCCAAATCTGCACTTGTTTTGGCAGGATTCATATTCAGCCTAATCTAAGAGCCTGGCCAAACAGAATCTTTTACTTTATCTCACACGATTAAGGGGAGCTTTTCCCCCTTCCATTCCCTAATTTGAACGTGCAAATATTCAGTTTGCGATTCAAACAAATGTTTCCTGAAAGATTCTGGGTTAAGATGAATCCTTACCATAGGTAAAATATCATTATAGTATAACATAAGAGATCCTGGGCACTTAATCTTTCTTTGCTGTTGCCAGAGGATGTTGGGAGTCATTGGCTTACCCTCGTTGCCTTTGTGAATATTTTAGACCTTCTGATAGATTAAGTGGGGGCTGAAGTGAGCTATTTGAAGCCGAGAGGTATGCACTTTATCCACATGAGAAGAGTTTCTATGGAATATGTAAATGCTGTTTGTATGTAGAATGATTATTCCTTGTTTAAATCTGTGCCCAGACGCAGCTGTAACTGGGGATGCACTGAAATTTGTCAAGACAGTAATTGTGTTTTTCTTGCAGGCCTCTTACCTCAGCTGCTGGGAGTAGCTCCAGAAAAAGCTATTAAGCTAACCGTAAGTAAGCCTGGTATAAATATTTAGTGAAATAAATTACATGACATGCAAATCACTTTCTAGTATATACCACAGGCAGTTTTTCTTGACAAGTGTTCCATGTAAAACTGGGAGCCTGAGACCCTTTAGCTGTGGTTATGCCTCCGTTCCCGGAAGCAAAACTAAAAAAGACTGGCAGGGATTATGGGAATTGTAGTTCAAGCTAAACAGCTAAAAAAACATGTTTATCATCAAGGGGTTTATTTCCTGTGCTTTAGTGTGATCGTTGTATCTACAGTAAACATAAAGCATTTTGTTTGTACTTAATCAAAACATCTAAAGGGCATTTCCTAATGTTACCACAAGAAATTTGCTGGTCCTAAAGCTTCACTTTGCTTCTCTTCTGGCCTGATTTTATGGTGGTACTCATGTATAAGATGTCCTTTCTGTGTCTGCTTTTATATATAGGAACCACTTCTTTTACCCATTAAATCTTATTATGTACTGCTTGATTCACTAACATCTTGTTAAAGGAGAAGGAAAGGCTTGTTGCACTTGGTGGTGCCAAATGTTAGGCACCCCCAATGATTGTATTGACTTAACTGAAACTCCCGGCCAGTGTTCCTATCAGCAGAAAACTGCACCGGCCCGGGGTTATACCAGTGAGCACCACGGAGCGATCTTCTTCCTGCTTCCTCCTTCTTCGAGCGGCTGAGCATGCGCAGTACAACGTGAAGCCACACTTTAACTAAAAAATCGGCTATTTCGTTCAACTGCGCATGCGTTTGCCCCGGGAAATTTGAAGACAGAAGAAAACAGAAGCGGATCTCTCTGTGGTGCTCGCTAGTATAACCCGGGCCGGAGCAGTTATCTGCTGAAAGGAGCAACAGCCCGGGGTTTCAGGTAAGTAAGTACAATCACTTGGGGGTGCCTAACAGACTCGTCAAAATACTTCTAGTTTAATTTCCTGATTAACTTTGTTTACAGCATTATTCTCTAAAACCATTAAATGTTTTTGAATCAAGCCTTTATTGTCAGTATTAGTGTTAGAAGCTGATTAATGATTGTAAGGAGAGAGTAACAAGAATCTTATTCCATTATATCTACTATTCAAATTTGATATAGTTTTTGTCTTCCATATTACTATTCCATAGCTAAGATATTTATAGAATATTTTTATATAGTGATATAATATATACATGCTCTGGTTGTTGCTCTGTATTTATTTGTGGGAGCAGGAACTGTAATTGGAATACATTGAAAGATATTACATTTACGAACAATCTTGAAGACTCAGGGATAAAACTGGCACCACATACTCTACTTTGGAGTAAGGTGTAAAAGAAAATTTCATTTCTCCGTTGAATTACGATTGTTGTATATGCAAGACCCATGCAGACCAATATTTTTTTTAATTGCGTTAGTCCATTCTAGAAATGTATTTTAATATTTGATGCCAGCAATCATTCTAGGAATACCGTTTTTACAGATTTTTAAACAGTGATATAAGACTGAATGGGTAGGTTAATCAATACTTCATTATTTAAAAGCACTCTGTAATGTCTCTTACATACATATTTGCAATCAGGAAAAACTCACGGGTTCTCTCAATCTGTATTGGCTATTAGCAGACCTAAGGAGTTTTAGGTTTCCATGTTTCTTCTTTGTGCATTTATCAGGCCTGCATGCCACCACCCTATGAGATCATGTTATGGCACCTTTCATTAGGCTATCGAACCTCGATGTTCTGTTCTGAATATGTCACATGACCTAGGACAGACAGTCTTCTTCTAGAATAAAGAAGGATAAAAAGGCTCATTTACCAGGGTATAAATGCTGGCAGACTTTATAAAGGCAATCAATAACTTTAAATAATAATATTATGCCTGTAAACATTGTCATTATGCGAACTGAAAGGTAGATGTAAAAGGTAGGAAAAGCGTGTGGCTTTAATCATTTTTCATAAACTTAGTTTATGTATGTGTGTGTGTAACCGGCCAATGAAGTTTTAACTCACCAGACACTTTTTTTTTGTTGTTGTAGGTAAATGATTTTGTTAGAGATAAATTTACTACGAAAGAAGGCTCCATCCCATTGCTATCTGAAATCCTTGCTGGTGGTTGTGTAAGTAACTTTTTTTTAATATTCAGATTTTAGGGAATGTCATTATAACTTCCAAAACGATGTGTATCTATTCCAAGAACATTATGTGTCTATGCAAGTTTCCATATCATAGTCCCATTGAGAGCATAAAAAAATAAGCCGGTTTGCCCAGACTGTCTAATTATTGCTATATAGAAATATGAGGTTATAAGGCGCATACCCAAAGAACAATGTGAGGTGCTAATCCAAAGGAGGTTCCCCATGTGAGTCTCCAAGATAATAATGGACAAAAAAAATCAAACGAAGGATTGCACACCCAAGCTCAAACAAAGAGTTTTTATTACATCAAAAAAGAAAAAGTTACAAAAATAGAACCAAAACAAATATCATTAGCCCAACACGTTTCGACCAAAATGAAAAATAAAGAGAAAAAGCCCTTTTTTTTTTCGATTCAATTTTTGTAACTATTTCTTTTTTGATGTAATAAAAACAATTTTTTTGTTTGAGCTTGGGTGTGCAATCCTTCGTTTAAGTTTTGTCCATAATTATTGCTATATGAAGGAGCATCTTAAAGGCAGATGTGTTGGTACATGCAGTCTGAAAATCTGGTCTCTCACGGACTCCAATGGGCACCTCTCTCTTATGTTCAGCTTCAGTCAGACCATTTGGCCTTTACACCTGACACTCATTAGCCAAACATCCGCATAAGAGTGCATTTGTGATTCGCCTCTTGAATTAAAAAACAAAGCAGCTGCTTCACAATAAAGCAAAGGGCCCTGTAATTAATGCCAAGTTTCAGCATTTTTACTTTGCCCAGTGCTCCTTTTTCAAATTGCTGCAATTTCAGTGTGTTTGGTAGTGTATTTTCACCGCAGTTTCTTACTATATTATGCATTGAACCATTTGTTGACCAGTTCATTCCATAAACATACCAAAACATTGTCCAGTTTTCTCTGTGTCGATTATATTCAGAAAGGTATATAATGTGTTAGTTGATAGGTCAGTGTGTATTCTCCTTGGATGGGTATTTGATTGTGTTTCATTATAAGGCCTTAGGATTACCTCCTAGTGATCCGTGAAATTTTTCGAAAAGTTTCTCTGCAAAAATGATGCCCTTAGGCTCCAATGGGTAAAAATTGTTGCGCGTCAAAAAGATTGTCGCCCATAGACTTCATTGCAATTTGGTGAATTTATGGCAAAGCGAAATGGGTCAGATTCGCCCATCACTATGCTCTGACTCTAAAGAGTTGTACTTACTTGACACAATATTTCAATGTCAAAATGACCTTCAGCAGAAGATACCTTTGACACCCATGGGACTGAAAAGTGTGTAATCCAGTGACATCTCCCCTGTTATTCAGTCTTCTTTGTACCTGTTTGTAATTAAAATAATTGTATTTGTGCTTGATTATTAACTGCTCAGAAAAGGAGCCCTATCATTTTTTTGTATGAGAAGTGTGGGCTACTGTACTGTAGGGCTCCAGGTGTGACACTCAAACTGCACACTTACTAATAAAGTATGCTGGCAGAGGTTAACCGACATCTTGTTGAAAGATCAATGCACTTAATTCTACAAGAAAGATCCCATTAAGCGGTTTCTCTCTGATCAGTCATGTTTAACCAGTGACTCTTTCCTGGATTCTCCTTTCTTCTGAGACCTGCAAGGTGCCTCTGATATTCATCCACTGGTAGCCATGTCTTTCATTGGGGACCTGCCTACAAGGCGATTACTGCTAGCCTTGATTCTTTCTCTTCAGAAGACATTGTGTCATCTTAAAGTCAGATGCCTGTTGAGAAATCCAGACTGTGTGTGCTTCTCACGAGATGTCATGTGCAGATTTGGCTGCTGTCTGCCTGCTTTGTTTGATCACTGACCTCTCGTCAGATTCCAGGTAGTATCCCTTGTTCCGTAACCCCATGAGCATTCCTGGAAAGAGAAGAAAAAAGAACCCTGCCCTTTGATTATTGTCCCTTTCTATCTAGGACTTTAAAGCAAAAATCCAATAAAGGTCCAGTGCCGTCACTTAAAAAAAACATTGTGTATGCTTCTCTTATTTTATACAAAGCTCCATTGACCCAGTAACAATAGCTTTAAGCATAGGGTGGTGAAATATTCAGAATTTAAAAAAAAAATAAAGAAATAGTAACACTATGTAATAAAACTCTCTCATCAGCAAAGTGATGGATTCTTAGATTTTATATATTGCATATATTTATATTATCCAGAATACTCCCAACAACTCAAATGTTATTTTTAATTAGATTTTACATATTTTAAATAGCTGGTACAGGTATGCAATCTGTTTTCCAGAATGCTCGGGACCTGGGGTTTTCTAGATAACTGTTCCTTAATTTGGACCTTCATACCTTAAGTCTACTAGAAAAACATTAAGTAAACCAAACAGGCTGGTTTTGGCTCCAGTTACGCTTGCCATACACGGGCCGATAAAAGATGCAGACAGACCGTATCGGCAGCTTATTGGTCCGTGTGCGGGGTAATCCAAAGGGCTTCCCTGATCGATATCTGGCCAAAAGCCGGACAGATCTTGATCGGGCAGGTTAAAAAATCCCATCGAATCACGGCCGCATCTTTGCGGGTATGCGGTCACGCGATCTGACCGCAAGTATCGGATCTATTATGAACCGATCGTTGGGTCCTAGGGCCCACACTCGGTTCAGCCCACTATCACCCACAAGTAAATCATTTTTACAAATTTTGATTATTTGGGTAAAAACTGAGTCTATGGGAGAATGCCTTCTCGTAATTTTTAACTTCCTGGATAACCTATACCTGTATCAATACATTTTACTTGAAAAATACTTGTATTTTATATTATGTAAGTAAATTGTACTCCAAATTAAAGGAATACAACCGTGTTAGGTTAGCTCAAAAGCCCTTCCAGTGGAACTGCAACTTGACTGGTGCATAAGTTGAATATTGGGGACACATTGTACCTGCAATAGATGCCATTTTCACTGGGTATGATCATGCTGTGCTATAAAGGTGGGATTATACTGGCATGTTTCAGAAAAGTGTGCTTATGTTTTTGCAAATCTCTGTATTTGCTGAGGTGCAGCCACTTGAAGGTTCAGCAGCAGTGGTTGAAGACTGTTGGTTCATTACATCTTGGTTAGAATCTTTTAACTTGGAAAATTTCTACCAATAAGACGGATAGACTTGGTGATGGCGATTATGAACATATGACTGAGAAGCCTGAAGACCCAAACAGAAGACAGGACATTATGCATAAACTCAATCCACAGTTGCCACGAACAAGTGCAAAATGGAAGAAGTTTTCATCCCACTGTGTTGCATTGTTAATTCATAATTAAAGCAGGCAAATGCATTTTCATCATAAGATGTCCAATGTCATTCTATGAGTGCATGCAGACTGAGTAAATTTCATTAGAACATTTACATGCGTCCAGGCAGAATATTTATGCAAGTATTGCTTCATGCTGAGAGTCAAAACAAGGGAGTGTCCCTGGAAAAAAGGGACAGTTGGCAGCTGCGTGAACGTTTACCCTGGCAAGACTATTTTTTTGTTAGTGTTAGAAATGTTGGGTTAAGCTTACATAAATATACATTATATGTCCAAAAGTATTTGGAGACTCCACCAACATGTTTTTAGTTGCAGCACTTACTGCTCACTTCCAAACAGTCTCCGGAAGCAGGAAAACTATTTGTAGGGTGCATAGGCTTGTTTATGGGTGAGAGTGGCATTTAAACACACATCACCATGTGCAAAGCCAAACATCAGCTGGAATGATGTAAAGGTCACCACCAAAGGATTAGAGCAGTAGAAGCATATTCTCTGGAATGATAAATCATCATCTGGCAGTCTGATGGAAAAGTCGGGGTTTGGCAGATGGAGAACACTACCTGACTTAGTGTATAATGCCAATGGTAATTTTTGGTGGAGGATGAATAATGGTCTTCGGTTGTTTTCCATTTGGTTTGGGCCCTGGTTCCATTCAATAGCTGACCTTAAGGCTAAAGCTCTCAATTATATTATTGACAATCCCATGCTTCGTTTTGTGGCCATCTTCAAACACAATATAATGCCCCCATGCAGAAAACAGGATCCCTATAGAATGGGTTTGCTGGGATGGGAGCCTGCACCTTAACCCAATTAACGCCTGTGAGATCAATTAGTACTTGGGAAAAGCTAGTTGAAAGTCTTCTTAGAAGAGTAAAGGACCAACTTCATAATAATACCGTTAGTTTGGGAGCAAACTGCCTTCACAGAGTCAGGCAGGTGTCCAGAAAGCTTTGACTTTACTGTGGATATTGTGTGGTAGAAGGTATGGGGGACAGTTTACAAAATACTGTGTAGAACAGTAATGGGACAAACCCTTGACCCCATTCTACACTATGCTGCGTTATCAAATGTTTCTGCATTTGTCCAGACTAAATATATTTTGTCTTTTTTTTTTTCTCTCCAAATGCTGGTTACAATATTTTATGTAAATAAACACCCACTCAAATATGCTACAAAGAGTCCATGCTCCTGCACAGTAGCCATGTATCTGTATTGCACTTTGAGCATGCGATTTAAACCGCTGTTCAACCCATTGGTGTAACTTGGGAGCTTTGGGCTTATGTCATATGAGCTGTTCCACTCTGCCTTTCATTCAAGCGTCACAAGGAATTGACTTGTGCGGCCCTGGGGAGTTCACCTTGCATCATAATTACTGGGAATTAGTACGCATGGCTAATTTTGTGCACTTTTCCTTTGTGCAATTTTCTGTTTGTAAATGTGAGCCCTCCTCTTTTAATGCAAGCTTCATGACTTTAGTTCACCTAAGAGTTTGTTTTTTTAATAGCTCTTGCATTACATGAGGGTGGAAAATGCATTGGGTCAATGAAGAAAATAAAAACAAAACGTGACATTAGAAGGTCAGTTTTGAAGAGGTAGAGCAGAGGTTTTTACAGAGCAGAGACCGATAGTATCATTATGTTCTAAATTATATTTAAATTTATAAATGTGTAACTCAGGTGGCCACAAGTGCACCTCAGGCCTCGGGTTCTGACCACTAGACTAAAGCTTCATATTTACTCATCTTAATAAAATAAATCCACTAGTCTGGCATGGAACTAATAATGATCACATTAGCGCCCAAGCTTGAAATCTCTGGCTATCTTTGTAAAGTATTGCTTCCCATTAAAGCATATGAGGTGGTGTTTTAGGATATGTGAGAGGATAAAGCTGCAGTTGACATTGCACTGACTCAGGTTTTGGACTTCAGCCTCTTCTGTGTGTATAAAGCTAGTAATCCTAGTGTTGTACCCTTTGGAATACTAGTCGAATATACACAGATATTGTGGCTAATGTTGACCATTAGCCATGATTGCTTTATGAATGGTAAAAGAATGACTGTAAGTAAATGAGTGCATAAAACTATCTTCAGTGGTTGGTCTGACTGATTTTAGTTGAACTTCAGTAGCAGTGCCCACCAGCACTTACAGACTGTATGGTAAGTATGGAATCAAGTAGCATTGTCTATTCACTTCCCTTTTTGGGCACAAGTACGGCACACCTGATCTGAAATATTCTAAAAACAGAGCCATATGTTTCTTCTGGAGATGGTTAAATAGGAATGTTGGGCTCAAGTTCTTCATAATGGTGAAACAATAGATGCTTTTTGTCACCACCATCTTTCTGAAGAATGGTGTGAATAGCCAAAAAGTAGCCACTGGTGTATTTTCATCAGTATCCAACCAAACAACCTGTGGGCTGAATGGATGAATAACCTACAAGTGGGCCATATGTGGAATAGTCATTTTTTTATTGTTCCGGTGATTCTGGCCATCTGCCTAAGCTTTTGGAACATCAAGAAGTGAAGAGCGCTACAGCACTGGCTGACATGATGCATTGGCAGATTAAATTTTCAAGTATAGTTACCAGCTTGCACACCCTGGCTCTCCCAAGTTGTATGTTGCCCGGTGCAACGTGATGCAACGCAATCACGCAAATAAAACATAGCAAGGGTTGTCCCTGCTTGCAACTAAGACCTGTGTGCCGGTGGAATTTATATACTCTGAAATCTGGAGATTCAATTTTCAAACATTTCAGCAACCAGCCGAGTTGTGAGATTTTAAAGGTATATTTAAGTATTAGCAGACTGGCCCGAGACCCGCAGGTAGGGTTTGGGCTGACTTCCGTACATGATTGCTGGATCACCGGTGGGTTTGGGTTGACTCTTCCTTCCACTCTCCATATCTGCGATCTTACTGTGCCGGCTACTGTGTCCAGCTAGCGCTTTTTATAGACTTGTGCATGCATGCCCGACCCCATTCCGTAACATTGCGGCCAGCATACAGGAAGTGATGTCACACCAAGCTAATATGGCAACTGCTATCCTAAACAAACAGAGAGCTTCTAGAGCTTTTTACTCCGGTATGGTAAAACATTCTACAGAATAAATATGTGTTATAGCTTGCACTTTTGCAGCTAATCTATTGGCAATAAAATGCCTCCGTTGCTTTCCTTCTCCTTTAATGTGATCGCTAATGTTTGAAAAAATTTTTTTTAAAAATACCCTTACGCTGTATCACTTGTTACAAGCATAATGAATGTTATCTATGAAGATCACCCAACGCTTACTGTACCGCTAAGGCGCTGACCTTCATTCCCCAATCTAAACATATTAAGATTATTACAGAGCAAGAAATAAATGGAAAGCAATTAAAAGAAATTACTGGAATAACAACCTGGGAGAAATGCTTTGCAGCTGAAGATCACAACCTTAAAACATAAACTATAGTCAGAAGAATGAGCCCCACTGTAAATCGTTGGTCTTGGAGAAATTTTGGGTCAAGCTTATATTTCAGCAGTTGGATAGGGTCGACATTAGTTTGTGTGTGCTCTACAAGGGATTTTTCAACTTTTTTTTTTTTTTTTTTTAACCCTGTGGTTGGCTTTTTTCTTTCAAACCGTGACTATTTTACTAGAAAAAAATAGAGGTAATTCAATTGAAAAGGCTCTTTCATGGTGCTCTCAAATTACCCAGGATACTTCAACCAAACTTGCTGTACGCAACTAGCAAACCTATGAAAAAGCCATCACACATCTGACAGTTTCTACCATAATTGCTTTTGTAATGTCACTCAAGTACATTGTGTTTTCATGCTGCTTGGCTGAACTTCTAAGCACTTGTACCACACGTATGAAGATGAAACATTGCTTTTTTTATCTTCAACAGGGAAATACCAGTTAAAACTTGTGGAATTCTTCTATTCTTTTTGTCACTGTTGAAACCGTATCGTGTTTTCCCCCACACTTCCCTCTCTATGAATTAACAATCAATTTAGAAATGAGGTGGTCCTTTAACACGGCGTGTTTAACCCCTTGCGGGGGAAAGGCTGTCCGTATTTGAGGCAACTGTATAATAAGAAATAACATTCATTATCTCTCTATCTTTCTGCTCTGGTTGGATACTGGGTTGTATATTGTACATTTAGATTTGACATGAGATTTGGGGGAACAACTTTATATACTAGTCCTAATGGTAATGACCGACATAGATTTTGTTGCCTGCGATAAATTGGCGCTACTGCGGGTGACATCTCCCAAAAATGCTTCTCCACTGGCAATTTCGTGTGACTTCACAATGCTTAGATTTTACCAATGGTTATTTCAATTATTGGAGGTGGAGAAGCATTTTCAGGAGATTTGTCACCCGCAGTAGAGCCAATTTATCATGGGCGACAAATCTCCCTGTTGACTTACTCTTACTCCAACATACCACAATCATAGTTGCCCTCCTGTAAATATCCCCTCAGTCAGTTGTGCATTAAACCCCATTAATTTATGTTACTTGTGGATAAAAACGGGCTCCTTGCACGGCACCACTTGGTCCTTCCCCACTTCCGTCCCAAATCAAGCACTTCTGCTCTTATTGCTGCAGGGCAACCCTGGAGCTACTGCCACCTCCAGACCAGTCACTAGCTCCAAGGTTCCCTCAGTGCTCTATGTTAATAAGCACATTTGCATCTAAAGGATTGGTTGCCAACATTACTCTTGCACCGATAACGACGGCAAAACTTTTAGTGCATTCGTGTTAAATTTGTGTCGAAACACAAATGCGCAGTTGTTAATTTTGATACATCGACTACAATTGCATCACCTGCAATGCAATTATGTCAAGCAACACCCCGTTGCAACCACAGCAATGCTGAGATTCTGGGGAAAACACTGCAAAAAAAATAATGTTCTTGTGCTCGAAATTGCATTTGCGTTTGTAAGTGATCCCTCATGTACAAGTTTCACACAGAGGACCATTACTAGGGGTCCCTTGAAAGCAGTTGCTGTTTGCAGGCCACACTATAAACGCCTATATCTACCCTTAATTGACAGTTTATTTTATTTCATTCATATGGACATTCCTAGTTCTACATATTCATGTCAGGTCATCCCTTGTACTTAACTGCGGTGCAGCTCCGTCCCAATGTTCTCTTCATTTGATTTCTATTTTATCCTCTGCTAAACCTGTATTGTTCACGGCTTTATATTACTTTATTTGCATGTTAAATCTAATCATATCGCAGACTGATATCATGGCATGCTTTGCTTCTGTTACAGGCTGGAGGATCTCAAGTCATTTTCACCAACCCCTTGGAGATTGTGAAGATTCGCTTGCAGGTGGCAGGAGAAATCACTACAGGACCTCGCGTCAGCGCCCTAACCGTTCTGAAGGATTTAGGCTTTTTTGGCCTTTATAAGGTACCGTATATACTCGTGTATAAGCCGACCCGTGTATAAGCCGAGGTACCTAATTTACCTAAGAAAACTGGAAAAATGTATTGACTCGTGTATAAGCCTAGGGGCCCCATGTCAGATTTCAAGATGTGAATGTGTCAATGAGGTGCTGCACCTAGGAAAGCAGAAAAAAGGTACCGTACGCTCCTTCCGCGGCCCCAACACACCTCCCTCTCCCATAGCGCAGGACTGTCTGTGTGATCGCCGCCCGGAGCAGGTCTGTGTGATCGGAGCAGGTCTGTGTGATCCCATAGCGCAGGACTGTCTGTGTGATCCCATAGCGCAGGACTGTCTGTGTGATCGCCGCCTGGAGCAGGTCCAGGAGCTCCGGGCGGCGCGTCCTTCCCTGCCGGCGTTCGCTCCCAAAATGGCGGCGCCCATGGCCGCCACGTGGGTAGCGGCGCCGGGCGGCGATCACACAGACAGTCCTGCGCTATGGGAGAGGGAGGTGTGTTGGGGCCGTGGAAGGAGCGTATCTGCGGCCGGCTACTGTTGCTACGGTATGACCCGCGTATAAGCCGAGGTTGAGTTTTTCAGCACATTTTGGGTGCTGAAAAACTCTGCTTATATGCGAGTATATACGGTATTTCTATGTCAAATCCTTTTAATACTGTATGCAGAAAATCTAGATATATGATAAATGCACAAAGTTTAAGACAAGTGCAAATGGCACAGATTGTGTTGCTAGTGTGGGACTCTCAGCCATATGCTGCAGGTGAACCACATCTGTTCTGTGTTTCAGTTCAGGGTTAATATGGTACATTCCAAAGCTGTCTCTATTGTCTACCCTCCCTACCTGCACTCAATTTACTGTTACGTGGCAGGTAAAGTACATTACGGCCCTCTTGTGTTATTTCTAAGTAACTGATATTGCCTCCTAGTTTTTCTTTTTTTAAACATTGCTATTTCATTTTTGTATATTCTTACTAGTGCTAGGCAGGGTCTTGTTATTGGAGGTGATCTCTACCCATAATATTATTTTGCATAATGAATAAAATATAAATACTAAGAAATAGTCCCAATATATATATTAAGGAAACCTTTTCAGTGGTTATTTTTTAATGCTTTTGCTGTTGAAAGCAATATCTGTCTGCCTGTTTAAAGTCTCTGCACTTCTGGGTCCTGACTTCTAAAATGATGCTGCAAAAGTTCAACTTGAAGAACAAACGAATTGACTTACACTTGTTGAATGTAAGTGTTCTTGCATTATGCAGACTCCGTTTTTGGTTGGACATACCCTTTCAAGGATGAGGAAGGGTAAAATTAATAGGTGGGTGCCAGGTTGCTAGATATCTCCCAGTGATTCTAGTCATTTACCTGTTAGGGCAGAGACACCCACGGAGATTCGGGGAGATTAGTTGCCTGGCGAGATTTCTCCTTTTCTTCAGGCGACATCTCCTCGAACTGCCTTCCCGCTGGCTAGAATCTAAATCGCCAGCGGGATGGCACTCGGAGCACTTCGTTTTCTGAAGTCGTCGAAGTGCGTCACAAGGAAACGTCGGGCGACTTCGGAAAATGAAGTGCTCCAAGTGCCAACCCACTGCCGATTTAGATTCTAGGCGGCAGGAAGGCAGTTCGGGTACATTAGTCGTCCGAAGAAGATGCGATTTGTCGACTGAATCTCCACGTGTGTCTTTGCCCTTACCCTAGCTGGCGCTGCTAACAAGCCTATGATTAAGTGTCAGATGGACACGAAATGTGTAAGGCTTGAGATGATTGTTCAATAAAGTATTCTTCTTTTGTTTTTTTTGGTCTGACCTGGCATGGCTTCCAGTGTGCCCTATACCTATTATTGTTTTTGTTGCTACACTGCTAAGGAGCCAGCCCTGGGTATGACTTGCCATGCACAGCACCACAGTCGTTTTCCATGCCTCGAGCATCCTCTATCTGCTGAGGCGAGTGCACACTCAGCACTGAACTTTCAGCAGAATCAACCTGGTTTAACATGTAAGCACTTGGAATAACTGGGGGTTGCCTAAGGCTAGGGCCAGACGAGGTTTTACAGACTGATTTAAGCAAGCAGTATCTTCCTTTTACATTGGTGTCTGGAACCCTTTTGTCGGCTCCAGCACTAACAAACCTGCAGGATTTCAGAGAAGAAATGCAAGACTTAGCATTTCGCTCCAAAATCCGCCAAGTGTGTTTGCAGGCCATGTGAAGGGGGCTGAAATCAATATTTAAATAGTCATGAAGGTGTTCACTCCACCTTGCTAAACTTTCTCTTAATTGCTCTTAATGGTTGAAAACAAATGATTCCTAATAGGATTTGTGACTACAATGACAAAATGTTCTAAAGATAGCTGGGATGTCAGCCATAAAGATGATTGCTGCGTTTGTTTGGAAAAGGAAGGCTATTAACCATCTACATTTCCATGTTCAAGCATATACAGTAAACATAAATGTGTAAAGTGGCCTATTAACACTTCAATGAAGCTGCTTGTTAGGGTCAGGGCACACGCTCAGATTCGGGGAGATTAGTTACCCGGCGACAAATCTCCTCTTCTTCTGGGCGACTAATCTCCCCGAACATTGTTTTCTGAAGTTGCCTCACGAGGAAACTTTGGGCGATTTACGGAGAACAAAGCGCTTCGAGTGCCATCCCGCCGGAGATTTCCATTCTAGCCGGCTGGAGGCAGTTCGGGGAGATTAGCCGCCCAGAAGAAGAGTAGATTTGTCGCCTGGCGACTAATCTCCCTGAATCTGAGCGTGTGACCTGATCCTTACATAGTACTGTTTGTATGTTTTATAATCCTTTGTACCATTCTCATAAGACATTAACTAGGGCCGAACTATTCAGTCCTGCCATACCCATAGCGTCCAGCTAATCTCATAGGGAATGTACGGGCCCAGATATATTAAATTGATGTCATGTAGAGAAATCTATATAATCCATGGGATGGCTGAGAACCACTTCGGAGGGCAACATGTAGAATTGGACCTATCGCTATATTGGCTCATTGGCCTTTTCCTGAGAGGCCAAGGTTTTATACTAAAAGCCATTGTCACATTTTTATGCACAAGACGGCAGAAAATGCAGCGTAGCTTTATTAGGAGGTTAGGCTTGGGGTTGTATCCTTCAGGCCTGTCCCTATATAAGGTTTGAGTATGTACAGTTTGCAGATGCCCAGAGGCACATTTATCAAAGGTCGTATTCTTGCGAGTTTTTAAAAACTCCCCTAAACGCCCATAAATTCGACCAATTGAAATGTATAAATAAAAATGAATAATAAATAAAAATCTAATTTTTTAAAACTCTGATGAATGGAATCGACCCGAAAGCTCGAATCGAATTCCATTCAAATTTTAAAACCTCTATTCGGGTTTTTTTTTTTAGAAAAAAAAAAAATCTCAGGAAGGTTGAAAACAACTCAAAATTATCCCTGGACCTCTCCCATTGACTTAAGGTGGCTATACACAGGCAGGTAAAGCTGCCGATATCGGTCGTTTGGACCGATTTGACCGCTTATCTGCCCGTGTATGGGGTCTTCCGACTGGTCTTCCCGATCGATATCTGGCCACGATATTGATCGGGAAGGTTTGATTTTTAACCGACCGACCCGTCAGAGCCCCTTGGCACATCGTAATTCGATCGTTCTGCCATACGGCCGAATGTTCGAATTACCCCCGATATAGCCATGCAGTTAGTGGCATATCGTGGAAAGATCCGCTAGTTTGGCGATCTCGTCAAACGAGCGGATCTTTGAGTCGCCAAACGAGCGGATCTTTGAGTCTATGGCCACCTTTAAACAGCAATTCGGCAGGTTTTAGGTAGCAAATAGTCTAATTTGAAAATCAAATTAGAATATTTTTAAAAACCTTTAAAAAAAACTTGAAAATTCCAAAGGATAAATCTGCCCCTTAAGCTGGCCATGGACGCAAAGATCTGATCGGACGAATGCTCATTTCGTACGATTTTCAGACAGTGTAGAGATTACTGACATTTTTCGTCCCATGGAGATCGGTCGTTTGGTCGATCGGACAGTTTAAAAGATTTCTGTCGGCTGCTGATAATATCTCTGCATGTATTGCTGATTGGACGATTTTCAGAGGGAGACTGTTACTAGCTTTGGTCGGACATAACTTTCGTACGATTGCTGTCAGGGGCAGAACATCGGCTGATCTGTTCTTTTACTACTTTATTTGACCGGAATGGTTAGTGGCAGGTCAGGAGATGGGGACGTTCGTCCGATATTGCAGGTAAATCTGCACATCTATGGGCAGCTTTAGTGTTAATGTTACTGAGTAGCTCCTTATGGGCTGTGTGACTGGTGTGTCATTTACATGGGAAGGACAGAGAAGGGTTAAGAAGTTTAAGTGCAGGGCTTAAATTAATGGATCAAGAAATGACTTGCTGCCTATTGTTTACAGCTATAGGATCCAAATAACAATCACAGATGCCAAACAATTTCTAAACTTGTATGGTAGGAAGAAAAGAGGGGGAAAAAGAGAAGGTGGGAACATGTACAGGTGCCAGAAGCATTAAATAACCCTCCCAGACAAGGTGCACCTCTGTCTTCTGTAGTTGAAGGTCCCCCCGTCTGGCATTTCCCCCCCCCCCACTGGAGACAATGTGCATTCACTGCAGGAGACGAGGTTTAACCTGCGTCTCCCAGACCTGCTGGCTCCTTGTGCCCAACCCGACACAGAGGTGCCTTTGTGAGTGTAATTACTCTCCCCGTATTGTACAAAGACTTGTTTAGAGGCTTCCTTGCAGCTTGAGCTGGAATAAGCAACAATTAGCATGTAAAAGAAAGTGCCACAGCCTTGTGGGTATGTTTATCCCAAGTTGCCCTGCAAGTGGGGATTCTCTGTCCAAATGATAAGATAATGACATTTCAGCTTCTGACCCTCCCGAGACCCCCGTAGTACAATGATGTTGTTTTCAACAGCCTCACTGGATACAGGATAATACTTGTCACGTGTAAATATAAAATCGCACCAAATTAAAGTGTTGTTACAGCTTGTTAAGTTAAAAATTAAAAAAAAAAAGAATTGCCCTATAATATTAATATAGGGATCACTAATGAGTTACCGAATATTATATAGTGTTAAAACTTTCCTCTATTAAACAATACTCATTCGTTTCCCACGTACTGAGTGATCACTTTTGGATGACAGAGCCTTTATTATGATTAGTGTCGTCATAACCTCCACTGTCTTCAGTGCCATCATAACTACAGGTGTGGGACCTGTTAATCAGAATGCTTGGGTTTTCTGGGTAAGGGATCTTTCTATAATTTGGATCTTCATAACTTAAGTCGACTAGAAAATCATGTAAATATTAAGAGGCCCATTTATCGAATTTCGAATTCATGTGAGTTTTTTTTTTTTTTTAAACTCCCATGAATTAGACTAGTCGAAATCTATTAATAAAATCGAATTAGTTAAACTTGAAACAAATTGAAATGAACCGAAAACTCGAATCAAATTTGAATTATAAAAACTCGATTCAAATTTTTTTTCCTCTGAAATAAATTTGAATGTCAGGAAGGCTGCAAACATCACCAAATTGATCCCTGGACCTCTCCCATTGACTTAAGTCAGAGACACACCCTCTGATTCGGGGAGATTTAGTCGCCCGGCGATAAATCGCCTCTTCTTCGGGCGACTAATCTCCACAAACTGCCTCCCGCCGGCTAGAATCTAAATCGCCAGCGGGATGGCACTCTGATCAGTTTGTTTTCCGCATCGCGCCGATTGCCGTCCCGTAGTGATTTACATTCTAGCCGGCGTGAGGCAGTTCGGGGAGATGAGTCACACCAAGAAAAGGAGATTTGTCGCTGGGCGACTAATCTCCCCGAATCTGAGTGTGTCTCTGCCCTTATACAGTAATTCAGCAGGTTTTAGGTGTCGAATAGTCGAATTTGAATTTTTAAAGGGCCAGAGTATGATAAATCTCAAAATTCGAATTAAAACTCAAATCGAGTTTGGATAATTTACAATTCAAATTTGAGAGTTTTGACCAAAATTTATATCCAAAATTCAAATTCAAATTTTCACTTCAACTGTTAATAAATCTGCCCCTAAATAAACCAAATAGGCTAGTTACTTCCAAAAAGGATTAATTGTATCTTAGTTTGGATTACGTACAAGGTACTGTTTTTTATTAGAGAGAAAAAGGGAATCATTTTTAAAAATTTCGATTATTTGAATAAAATGGAGACTATGGGATATGGCCTTTCGGTAATTCTGAGCTTTCTGGATAATGGGTTTCTGGGTAACGGATCCCATACTGATACTATAAAAAACATCACAGAGGAGCCCTGTATTGGCTATAAACTGTCAGCATATGCAGAATAATGCTGATGAGAATGTATTAGAGCCAACCGGAAATCTTACTCCCTGTGGCCACAATGTGCCAAGGAAATTTTTGTAGGCGTCTCGCAAAATTGCATATGAAGTTCTGTTTGAGTCCATTAAAGGTATTTTTGGGCCCTTTGTTGTCAGCAGGGAACATGGTCTCCCATGGGCAATAAAGTGCCGCTTGTTTGTGGGGTGTTTAATGGAGAATGTCCTGTACTGTGAACATTTGAGGCTTCCAATGAAACCCTAAAATATTTGTGGGCAGATTAATTAAGATTCTAATTTTCGAGTTGGATTTTTGGTCAAAACTCACAAATTCTAGTTAGGAATAATCCAAACTGAAATTCGAGATTTATCATACCTTCAACGTGGGAACAAATCGAATTTGACTATTCGCCACCTAAAACCTGCCGAGTTCATGTAGAAGTCAATGACAGAGGTCCAGTGACCCATTCGAAGATGTTCATAGCCTTCCTGACATTCAAGTTTTTTTCAGAGAAAAAACTCTATTCGAGTTTAGTCTGATTCGATTTGAGTTTTCGAGTTGGTAGAATTTGTTTGAGTTTTAGACGTTTTAAGTTTTTTCTTAAATAAGATGCCATTCAAGTTCATTTGAGGTAAAAATAACTCTAAGGGGCGTATTTATCAAGGTCGAATTTCAAATTGAAAAAACGTCGAAATGCTAATTCAAAAAGACCAACCGAAATTAAGTTGGTTTTATTTTGGTCGAATAGGTCCGTTTTCGATCAAATAGGTCCGTATTTGCCCGAATTTGAATTGTACAAATCTAAGGAATATCGCATTTTATTTTGGTTGAATAGGTCAGTTTTCAATCTAATAGGTCCGTATTCAGCCAAATTCGAATTGTACAAATCTAAGGAATATCGCATTCGAAAGAATTCGATTCAAAGTTTTACCCAAAAAAAACCTTTGATTTTTCAAAGTCCACCAATTGACTCCAAATAGGTCCCATAGGCTAAAACAGCAATTCGGCAGGCTTTAGATGGCGATTGGTCAAAGTCAAGTTTTTAAAGAGACTTTCGATATTTGAATTTTCCAATTTTTTTCAAATTCGAATCTAATTTGGACTATTCCGTAGTCGAAGTACACAAAAATAGCTTGAAATTCGAATTTTTTTCATTCGAAATTTCACCTCGACCTTTAATAAATCTGCCCCTAACATTCGACCTTTGACAAATCAGTCCCCCGTTGTTTTCTTCTGTCCTTATTGAACTTGATGCTTATCGATGTCCCCATATAATATCAGCCTAGTAATTTTATGCTTGGCGGGTCTCCTTATGAGCTGCCAGAACAAACTGTCGGGGAGGATCAGAACAAGGGAAGGGAATTGATGAGAGCCCCTTTGACTCTGGACATCAGAAAGGCGTGAAAGTTAAAATAAATGTTTCTTTTGCAGTTTAAGATACCACAGCCAATCTCCCTAAGCCTTCCTAATTGGCCTGGGCTTGCTGCGGACAATTAACCTGGAAATAAACGAGGCCTGTATTATAAGCTGCTCCCTGTCAATGTACCTGGGATGATGGGAGATGCTTTATATGACTTCATTCCTGATCCTAAGCCAAAGGCACATGCCTCGCAGGCCTAATCCATGCATGTGTATTGACTGCTGTTTTAAAGGACCAGTAACATAAACAAAAATTCGTTAGTATACCAAGAAAAAAAACACCAAGACAAATGAAACTTTAAAATCGCACAGCCTTTATTAAGAAATAAGTTACCGAAACTCAGTTTGTGCTCCGCCAGAAAAACAGCAAAACCATGATCCATTGTGCGGCGATCAATTTCTCCTCCCTGGCTATTTCCTTTAAGGAAGGCAGGGTGGAGAAATCGAGCGCCACGCAACGGATCACCTTTTATGAAAACGAGCGCAAGCAGAGTTTCGCTAAATTATTTCTTAATAAAGGCTGTGCAATTTAAAAGTTTCATTTGTCTTGTTGTTGTGTTTTTTGTGATATAGAAATGATTTTTTTTACTGGTCCTTGGGGATCCCACTTCTATAAAAGAATTTGGGGGTAAAATGTTTTAGGCCACTTTATATTTCACAAACCCTTTGGCATTCAATATGTAATGGAAACAAGTATTTTTACTGCCACTTTCTTGCAAAAAAAGTTTAGGATTTTTTTATCCTTCAAAAAAAAAATCAGGAAACTATAAAGGTTTCTACAGTTGTGGGACCTGTTATCCACAATGCTCAGGAATTCCGGAGGGGTCTTTCCGTAAAGTATACTGTAAAAAACATCATGTAAATGTTAAATAAACCCAATATGCTGGTTTCTCTTCCAATAAGGATTAATAATATCTTTGTTTGGATCAAGTACAAGGAACTTTACTTATTTAAACATTTGTTATTTGATTTAAATGAAGTCTATGGGAGACAGCCGTCATGTAATTCAAAGCTTTCTGCATTCCATACCTGTGTATTGCCCCATAAATGTTCCATAAAACAGTCTAGGTGGGGTATTATTTATCTGCGTATTTGTTGTTATTCATAGATGTGTCAGCTGCCATACTGGTTGCTGTGATAAGTTCATATGAATTCATTTCTAGCAGCAAATGAAGCAGAGTCTTCTGAGTGAGTCATTTTTAAAACGGTATAGTGCACATTTGGCTTTTAAATAAACTGAAGGCTATGGGAGCTGCAATTCATGTTTCATTACGGCTGTAGCTTGAGAGAGTTTTAATCTAGTGGTGTAGGACCCACATCTCCACAGAAGATAATACATCTATTGTTTAGAATACAATGGCTTCAGTACAAGAAAAGTTAAAGGAGAAACAAACCCCTTATTAAAAAAAAAAAAAAAAAGCCTAGCAGCTACCCCGGGCAAATGCCCCTAACTTTTTACTTACCCCTCGCTGCAGATTCACAGGCATCGGAGTTCACAGCAGGCATCTTCTTTTCGGTCTTCATCGAAGTAAGTTACGTATCGGCGCATGCGCAGTTGGAACAATTTTCAAAAAAACTAAAATTGCTAAAGTGCCAGAAGAAAACCTGATGAAGACCGAAGAAGATGGCGCCTGTGAACTCTGATGCCATGAATCTGCACTGAGGGGTAAGTAAAACGTTAGGGGCATTTGCCCAGGGTAGCAGCTAGGCTGGGTGGAGGGGGGTCTATGTAGGTTAGGGGGGTATTGTTTTTTTAATAAGGGGTTTACTTCTCCTTTAAAAATACTGGTGGTGCAAAGTCTCCCAGACCCATTGGGTTTTTAAAGAAAAAAAAAAAAGGTGAATGACTCCAGTCACCAAGTGCCACATTAAAATTGCCGTTGCCTATTCATTGTTACACTTGACTTTCCATGTAATGAAAATGGCACAAAGGCAAATCCTATTTCTAAACTATATACCTAAATATTTTAACCTTTTTTCAGAAATAGAAAGAGAAACATAGGGACCAAAGAAAATTGGAATTCATTTTTAATTTTTTTTTCTTTTCTTTTTATAGTTTTTTTTAATTATTTGCCGCCTTCTAGTCTTCTGACTCTTTCCAGATTTCAGGTGGAGTTCACTGTCCCCATCTAAAAACCCAATGCTCTTTGAGGCTACAAATGTATTGTTATTGCTACTTTTTATTACTCATCTTTCTATTCAGGCCTCTCTTATTCATATTCCAGTCTCTTATACAAATCAATGCAGGGTTGCTAGGGTAATTGGAACCCTAATTTGAATTTGCAAACTGGAGAGCTGCTGAATAAAAAGCGAAATAACACAAGAAACTACAATAAATAAGCCATTAAAAGTAATTACTAATTGTCTCCAAATACCACTGTCTACATTAGAGAACCCCTCATCTTTTTTACTTATGAGCCACATTCAGATGTAAAAAGAGTTGTGGAGCAACACAAGCATGCCAAACGCTCATAAGGAATGCCACATAAGGGCACTCATTGGCTATTTGGTGGCACCATTTGGACTTGCAGAATGTTCTGTATGCTAGTGCACATGGTCTGTGTCCCTTCAAAAAGTGCCTCCAAGCTAGGAATTCAAAAATGAGCACCTGCTTTGAGGCCACTGGGAGCAACATCAAATATATCGGAGAGGAACATATTGCTCATGAGCCACTGGTTGGGTATCACTGGTCTGCATCATATGGAAAAGACTTTTACCTACCCTGTAGAAGTTATATAGTTAATAGTTGAAGTTCAATAGGGCCACTACTACACAAAAGGATCCCTACATCTGAATCACCTCTTGGGCTTTTTGTACTGGCAGCACCTGAACAGGACCTGTGAGCTCTTCTATTCACTGAAGCGAGCGGCATCCTGATTATTTGTGTATCCTGGCTGGTTTCACGTTACAGTTCATGCGAGGGCAGGCTGGCATTATTGCTGGTTATCCCTTCATTCAGTGCCATGCGAGACAGTGGGTGCCGGGCGCCAGTTATTGTTTATCCGGAGTTTATAAACCGCGCACCTGTGGGAAGTGGCACATTCACACTTGAAGTATTTGTGCAGATCCTGTGCCAGGGATTATCTGGCTGGATTTTGCAGGCAGGTTGCAAGGCGGTTTCCTTCCTTTGTACTTAAATCTTACACCGGCTTCTCATTTCATGTCTTAAACCCAGGGTGCTAAGGCGTGCTTCCTCCGAGACATCCCCTTTTCAGCTATCTATTTCCCTTGTTATGCCCACATGAAAGCCTCGTTTGCTGGCGAAGACGGCAGAGTTAGCCCGGGTTATCTTCTCTTGGCCGGAGCCATAGCTGGTAAGTCATTATTTTAAACAGGATTTTATATAATGTATGCAAATATTCATATTTCTTGTTAATGCAGCTCTTTTTCTATAAGCTCCAGGCTGCGTCCAGGTTTTCTCTCTTATTCTAACCAATTTGTTCATCTTTGGCCCTTTAGTAAAACTGCAACCATCAGAAACATCTCTGTTTATACTGATCAGTGTAAAACTTTATGACCCCAAGCAAATGTAAAATTTTATTTTTGATGGCAGACACCTACCAGAGAACACCCTCCTCTTATCTCCGATACATAAAATAAGAGCACCCTTACTTTGTCCAATTGTCAAAAAGGAAAACCTTTCCCTTTAAAGTAGAACTAAAGCTTAAATAAAGAAGTAGCTAGAAATGATGTACATTATGTTTTTGGTTTCTGTTCCAGCCCAAGGCAACCACAGCCCTTTAGCAGTAAAGATTAGGGACCCACTCACAATATACAGTACACCTAGAATATAAATGTCACAATATAAGGCTGATTAATATTGATAATTACTACATGGCAGCACAGAAACCAGTGCAATTAGCATCAGAATTTAATAATCAGCCCTGTAGCATCAGCTTATATTACAGGCCAACCTCATGTTCTGCTTAATAATTAGTGACAACCCCTAAGTTTACCTTCTCAACAGCTGCTCAGAGCCCACTGAGCATGTGAGTGTCACAGACACTTTCCAAGATGGTGACCCCCTGTGACAAGTTTAAAGTCCTGGATCATTGCTGCTATTGACAAGCTGAAACTTTTGGCTGATGCAATAAGCTCATTATATAAAATATGACATTTTTAGGGTTTAGTTCTTCTTTTAATTCATGCGAAAACAGGTGCAGGAACCAATAAATGATGGCACATTCCAGATATTCCCATAAGTTGCAAAACAGGGGGCATTTGCATTGCTGGAAATATATAGTTGAGGCATTGTTGGTTTTTCATACCATCATTGTCTTTTTAACCTGTAGAATATTTCTAAATATGGCACCAACATTCTACTGTTAGAAGAACATTTTGAACAACTAACCCTGACAGTTCAAGCAGCACCTCCTCTTACCAGCTCTACAAACTCATTGCTTGGTGGATACTCATTGCAGATTATATTATAACTCCAGTAGAGTTATAATATCATAGCATCATATTTATTTTAAGGGTTTATTTTATATGTTCTCCTCCTATTAAGATACAGAGATGATGGTATAGCATATTGTATGTGCAAAATATATAGGTAGTGTATTTAATAAATTAAGTGAAAATACCTGCACTTCATAATAGTATTTAATGTAGAGATGCATTATACACTATTTGGCCAACAATATCCTGCTTGTCCAACATCTCATTCTCAAACCATGCCATTGCTGCTGTAACAGCCTCTACTCCTCTGGAAAGATTTTCCACTTTATTTTGCATCACTGTTGGTGGGTTTTGCTACCATTCAGCCTCAAGAGCATTTGTGAGGTTGGACACTGATAATGTGGATCAAAGCATGTCATGTCCAGGCTTTGTGTAGGCCATTCACGTTCTTCCATTCACATCCCAACCAAGTCAACTGGTGCCGAACTCGAGAGGGAATCTGTATGCTTCAAGCAACAGGCAGCCTCAGAGCTGTTACAGCTGAATGTGTCTTCTATAAACAATACAAATGTTTTAATGCTCACATAATACTCACTGAATTTACATGCAGTTTTAGCAATTCCAAACTCAACTCTTAAGGCCAAACCTACTAATCAGCCAAAAATGAAAGGGCTAACAGATGACACAGCTTCGGTCATACTCCAGCTCAGAAATGTTTGCTCCACATTCCCTTCTTATCTGATCAGCCCCCAACTGGTCACTCCCATTAGTGGAATTTTCACTATTATCCAGTGAACCAGGAAACATTTGGTCTGATATCTCACTTCTGAACTTAGCCAGAAAAATTCTCATATTAATCATGATATTGTAATTTACAATAGAATACGAGGCAACCCATTTTTTTGGTGCTCAAAAGAGATCTCTGTATTGAGTGGTTCTGGAATTATTCAGATAGCATTTAACTATCTTGCCTCTTCCAGTAAATATCTCTGTGGCTCAACAATTAAACAATTGTCAAGCTCTTACACATGAAATAATAAACTGCAACAATCTTCCACTTACCCATACTTGACTTATTTGCAGATCAGCAGCCATCAGGATACATAGTTCTATTCCACCGCCACGGGAAGTACATTCACCCTCATGGCAGTAACTTGGATTTTTAGCCTAAGTTCCACGTTATTCATATTTATAAAGGGATATGTTATATTCAAGTAAGGTGCAAAGTTATTTTAAAAACCAAATGGTTTGTGTTTCTGACTGGACTCAATCAATATCCGTGCATGTGAGGCCCTTTCAACTATCAAGTTGGGTAATTTAACCTCAGCCAAAACCTACCACCAAAAGTGGCATTGACCCAACTTGGCATGTGTAAAAAGCTGTCGGCAGAACTGGAAAAGCTTGTGCTGATGGATCAAATTAGTGTAGTTTATATTGTACTGAGATAGTTGCTCTTCCAAAGAATAAAGCTGGCCATAGACGTGTAGATTTACCTTATCGGTTGTTTGGTGCCATCTCCCGACCTGCCACTAACCATTCCGATCAAATAAAGTAGTAAAAGAACAGATCAGCCGATGTTCTGC